>CM038141.1:417072900-417495534 GCA_021437245.1 Aegilops speltoides | reverse complement strand
GAGGACATTGGTGCAGCTGAGGAACTTGCTGAGACACCAGAAGCAATTGAGAATCCTTGAGTCCTTTGACAAGTAGCAAGATGTACAGGTGTTGAGGACTTGGAGGGAGCTGCTGAGGATTTTGTATGAGCAGCAGCAGTCTGAGGAATTTGCCGTGAGGGCGTGACTGAGGAACTGGGCCGTGAGGGCGCTGACGGTGAAGCACTTGGCTTGCGAGCAGGCTTCTTTGGCATTGATTTCCTCGGTTTGACCGAGGGCTCAGTAGCAGCAGCAGCAGTAGTATCCTCATTGAATTTCCTCACTGCCTCCTTGGCTTGTCTTGCCAATTTGGCTTGGCGCCTGGACCATTCTTCAGGAAAGTCTTCACCACGCTTGATGCTGGTGGGATCAGCAACTTGGCCAGGTGCCAGAGGAGCTCTTGGGCATGGAGGATTTAGTGCAAATTTCTTCATGTACTTGGGAGTGACATAGTGGTATTCTCGCCATTCTCGTGCCCATCTCCTTTCTATTCTCTGTATGCGCACTTTGCGCTGGTTTTTGGTTTCCTTGCCAAACTTGGATTCATCAGGTGTGCAGTAGTCGTTGTATATTTCCTTAGGGATTTCAAAAGCAGTCATGACTTCCGGTTTCTTTCCTCCCTTCTGCGGTCTCTTGCCTTCTGCCATTTTCTTCAGGTGAGGAATTTGAACAATAGAGCACTCTGAAGAAGTATGCAGTTTTTCTTCGAGGAACGCTGCAAATGAGTTAAGTTGATGAGAACCTAGTGATTCAGCAGCTGACATGAGTACCTGTGAACAGAGTGTAGGTGCGAGGAATTTGGAGAGGTCATATGCGTTCTCAGAGGATTTTTCAAAAGAACAAGTTTTGAGGAATTTGACCAGTTGAGCCTTAAGGAATTTCACTAAGCGTTTCGTCTTAGGTTCCAGAGTTGTACAGATTTAAAATCCGCACAATTGAGGAATCTTGAAGAAATGAATGCTTAGGAATATAAATCAAGAACATACAGTGTGTGAGGTGTTCATATGTGAAGATTTGAGGAGCAAAAACACCTTTGAGGATTTTCAGAAATATTTGAGAATCAACGTGAGTAATAAAAGTGACTTTTAATTACCCGAACTGAAGAACACGACGAACAGAGATGAACTGTAGTGAAGTTCGTCACGTTAGATCTCCCACGCCCTAACTTGGCAGAGGGAGACAGCTACGGCGGCGGCGGAGTGAAGATTTCGCGACGGGCGCGAGTACGACGGGCGATGATGTCGAGGCAAGGAAGCTTTTCCTCACCGGCGGCGATGGAGAAGCGGCGGCGCTTAGGGTTTGAGGAGAGCTCGAGCGAGAGACAGCGACCGAGCGGAGTAAATGAAGTGAGGAGGGCAAAGGGGTATTTATAGCCACGGTGAAAAACTGTTCGCCCAAAGATTTTGGACAAACATGCCCTGCCCTTTCTCCTTCACGCGACGTGTGTCACCCACGTCATCGCGAGATGAGATCGTAAGATCGTGGGTGATTAAATTAATACATCGTGGGATGCGGAACGGTTTGAGCGGTAAAACCGAAAACTTGGATAAGATTTGTTAAAAAAAATTTCGTTCGCAATTTCTTCAGCTGTCAAGGACCAGTGAAGACTTTGAACGAGTTTCAATCAGAACGCACATGAAGAATTTGTGAATAGATTGGATTGAGTATAGCATAGAGGGGAAGGGTCCGATCACATTCACTTAGCAGAAATAGCAACTTGAAGAATTAGCAATAAGTGAATGTTGTAGAGGACATAAACTCATATATATATAGCCAATGAAGTACGACGACGGAAATACTGAAGAATTTGTAAAGTTGAAGAATTTGAAAAACTGAGGAATTTCAAAAATGAGGAAAAACTCAGATTGAAGATTTTCAACTTTTGTGGTGGCGTAGCCCACCGTATAAGAATGATGATTTCAAACACCGCGTACAATTGTCGTAGGGTTCTGAGAATCAAATTCTTCATTTAATTTCTTCACACTTAGAGTGTTATTCTTCATTGATTGAGGAACAACGTTTCTTCATGTGTTGCACATCTAAGTCATCAATTATGCATAAGGGTTAGGATGTGTGTCCTTTTCAAAGAACATTCGAAGATTCTAAGATATTTAGCTCACACCGCAACTTGCTAAATGTCTTCTCATCCAAGGGCTTGGTGAAGATATCAGCCACTGTTCTTCATCTTCACATGCTCGATGGAGATGTCACCCTTCAACACATGATCACGAAGAAAATGATGACGAATCTGGATGTGCTTAGTCTTCGAGTGCTTTGAATCGGGTTATGAGCAATTTTGATGGCACTCTCATTGTCGGAGAGGAGAGGCACATTCTTCACGCTGACGCCATAGTCCTTGAGGGTTTGCTTCATCCAAAGCAGTTGAGCACAAGATGACCCAAAGAGCAATGTATTCAGCTTCAAGAAGAGACAAGTGATACACAGTTCTGCTTTCTTCGAGGACCAACAGACCAAAGATCGTCCGAGGAAATGACAAGTGCCGATGTTGACTTGCGGTCCACACGATCACCAAAGATAGTCGAGTCGAATATCCAATGAGATCAAAAGCGAGCCCTTGGGGTACCATAATCCTAGTGTTGGTGTGTGAGCTAGATATCGAAGAATATGCTTCACAGCCTTATGGTGTGATTCCTTCGGTGCAACTTGAAATCGGGCACACATGCAAACACTAAGCATTATATCTGGCCTAGATGCACATAAGTACAATAAAGAACCAATCATGGAGCGGTATACCTTGTGATCGAAGTCAATACCATTTTCACCAGTGCATAGATGGCCATTTGTGGGCATAGGAATTTTGATGCCTTTGCAATCTTGCATGCCGAATTTCCTCATTACGTCTTTGAGATATTTCTCTTGAGATATGAATATGCCATTGTACTGCTGACGAATTTGAAGACCTAAGAAGAATTTCAACTCTCCCATCATAGACATTTGATATTCTTCACTCATCATATAGGCAAATTCATCACTATATCGTTGGTTAGTACAGCCAAAGATAATATCATCAACATATATTTGGCACACAAACAGTTCACCATCATATGATTTAGTAAATAGAGTAGGGTCGAGTGAACCGGGTGTGAAGCCATTCTTCACGAAGAATTCCTTCAGTGTGTCATACCACGCCCGAGGGGCTTGCTTGAGGCCATAGAGAGCCTTATTTAGTCTGAAGACTTTGTCAGGATTCTTGGGATCTTCAAAACCTGGGGGTTGAGCAACATATACTTCTTCCTCAAGCTTACCATTGAGGAATGCACTTTTCACATCCATTTGATATAAGATGATATTATGATGGTTAGCATAGGCAAGTAAAATGCGAATAGCTTCAAGTCTAGCAACAGGAGCAAAGGTTTCATCGAAATCAATCCTTCAACCTGTGTGTAGCCTTGAGCTACTAGTCGTGCCTTATTCCTCACCACAAGGCCATTTTCATCTTGCTTGTTGCGGTAGATCCACTTTGTGCCAATGATATTATGCTTGCAAGGATCTGGGCGATTTACCAATTCCCAGACATTGTTCAGCTCAAACTGATGTAATTCTTCTTGCATAGCCTGAATCCACTCCGGCTCCAGAAATGCTTCATCTACCTTAGTGGGCTCTGAGATAGAGACAAAAGCATAGTGCCCACAAAAGTTAGATAAGTGTGAGGCTTTTGAGCGGTGAGAGGACTGGTGCGCTGATGTCATCGATGATCTTTTCCACTTGCACTTCTTTTGCAACGCGTGGATGAGTTGGTTGTAGCCGAGGATTTTGATCAGCATTTTCTTCAAAGACCAATTTCCTCATCATGTTCTTCAGTGCATCACTCGACGTTCTTCACGAACAGGAATGAATTCTTCAGAGATTCTTTAGTAGGAATGACATCCTCGGTTGTTTTGTGCTTGATAGCATCCTCGGTGCTGGTTCATCTAACACGAAGGTAGGTGCTCTCTTTGCGAGCCATTAGTTTCATCGAACCGCACATCTACAATGTCAACAATCTTGTGAAGAACAATGTTGAAGACTCAGAGGTGTGCGAGTCCTTTCCGTAACCAAGCATAAAACCTTCATGTGCTTTCGTGCAAATTTAGAGTTGTGGTGAGGATCTCTAATCCAACATTTAGCAATCAAGACTTTGAAATAACTCACATTGGGTTTCTTGTCGTTGAGGAGTTCATAGGCGTCTTCTTGAAGAATTTGTGAAGATATACTGCTGATGATGTGGCAGCAAGATCAATTGCATCAATCCAAAAGGCCGAGGCGTTTTGTATTCATCAAGCATAGTGCAAGCCATCTCAACAAGAGTTCTTCTTGCGCCCACGACGCCATTTTCTTTGAGGAGTATAAGGAGCAGATAATTCATGAGTAATACCAAGTTCATCAAGATAGGCATCAAGACCGAATTCTTGAACTCGGTTCCATTGTCACTTCGATGTGCTTGATCTTCACACCAAAGTTGGTTGAAGCCCTCGAGGAAAATCGCTTGAAGACTTCCGCACTTCATGTTTGTAAGTAACAATGTGTACCAATGTATATCGAGAATAATCATCAACAATGACAAAACATATAGAGATGCATCATTAGTATTTGCTGAATAATGATTAGGTCCAAAAGGTCCATGTGAAGCAATTCGAATGGACGGGTAGTGGTCATGATAGTCTTCGCTGGATGCTTGGCCTTGGTCATTTTTCCGGCTTCACATGCTCCGCATAAGTGATCCTTGAGGAATTTGACATTCTTAATGCCAATGACATGCTTCTTCTTTGCAAGCGTGTTCAAATTCCTCATGCCTGCATGACCAAGTCGTCGATGCCATAGCCAGCCTTCTGAAGCTTTTGCAAGTAGACACATGGCTGGTTGTGGTCCTGTAGAGAAATCAACAATATACAAATCTCCTCTCCTAATGCCTTCGAAGACTTTGGAATTGTCAGCTTCCATAATCACAACACAGCGATATTTGCCAAAGACAACAACCATGTTAAGATCACAAAGCATTGAGACTGACATGAGATTGTATCCTAAGGATTCAACAAGCATGACTTTGTCCATGTGCTTATCCTTAGAGATAGCAACCTTACCAAGACCCAACACCTGACTTTTGCCTTTGTCAGCAAATATGATATGCTTCAGAGGTGACGGTGATAAAGGAGCATTCATCAATAGATTCTTGTCACCAGTCATGTGATTTGTACATCCACTATCAAGGACCCATTCAGTGGTTTTGGGTTGATCATCCTGCTTAGTGTAACTTACAATCTCATATGCTTCATCAGTGAAGAATATGATATCAAGTTCATCAGATGAATTTCATCAAGCGATAGCAGATATAGCAAGATGAGGACGTGTGAAATGAAAGTTCATTTCATCATGATTCGCTGCGCCCTTTCAGCATTTTGTCGGGTCCCAAGAAATTCTTCAGACGTTAAAACACGCCCGAGACTGACCCTGCAGAAGAGATTAGTTCTTTTCTTCACCACCCACATCTGGAGGGGTGGCAAAGAGTTCATCATCCTGCGAGCACCATGTGAGAAAGGTGGCAAAGATGCCAAACCATTTCGCTTAGCATAGGAGGGGTTAGGGTAAGCATATGAATAAGCAGAGTAATTCTTCGAGGACTTATGAACATAATGGTTTGAAGAATAATGCACATATTCATAGCCCTTAGCTTTACCCTGCGAGACAGATTTGTTAGAACGATGATAATCATATGAGGACTTTGATCCAGTTGAGGAATTTGATCCTCGTGAAGAATTTGGTCCATATGAGGAGTTTGGTCCATATGAAGAATTTGATCTGGGATTCCTGTTCTTCACTGGTGGTGTCATGAGGACATTCACCTGAAGACTTTCAACACAGCTTTTGGGAACCCAGATTTTCTTCATAGGGGAACTGTTCCTGCAGTTAGTGCCAACATATCTAGCAAATACTTCACCATTCTGATTTTTGAACAGTTTATAGTTGGAGTCAAATGACTCATCAGAAGAATGAGGAGATTCACATGTAAAGCCAGATAAGTTAGATGGATCAACTGGAGGTCCCTTTGCAGCAACCCATGAGGTTTTGGGATACTGCTCAGATACCCTCTTTCCTAGGGTTTCTGTTGAGGATCTGCTTTTTGAGCACATCACAAAGTGTCTGATGCCCTTTGAGGCTTTTGTACATGCCTGTCATGTACAATTCCTTCAGCCCTGCATTGTCAGTGATACTAGCAAAGTCCTCAGATGAGGAATTAGTGATAGCAAAGGCATATGAGGAACTTGTAGCATTTGAAGCATTTGAACATTCAGGTGAAGAATTAGCAGATTCACGTTCAATGCACTTTAAGCATGCAGGAACAAATTCTTCCTGAGAAGCGCTGATTTGTTGAGCTAGTAATGAATCGCGCTCCTTCTGAAGATCTTCATAACACACTCTTAGCTTTTCAAGATCTTCCTTTCTTTGAAGAGATTCAAGAGAAAGCTTCTCATGATCAGTCAAGAGGGTATTATGTTGATCTTGAAGGGCGTCAAGCTTGGAGTGAATTCTCTGAAGACATTCACCCAAGGCTTTTGACTAAGCCATTTCCTTGCGCAACATATTATCACTTCTTTCTAGCATAACTTGAGTTTGTTCTAACATCGTTTGTTGTTTAGTGGCAACACAAATGAGTTTAGTATAGCAAGATTCAATGTCATCATCAGATTCATCATTATCAGATTCATCATTATCAGATTCATCATCACAAGACTCGGATGAGGAGCAATCGGTTACCTCAGCACCGTTTGCCATAAGACAAGGTGCAGACGATGATGATTCTGGTTCGAAAGTCATCGTTTCAAGAGATTCCTTGAAGTCCTCAAACCAGGGATCATGACAAGTTCGATGACCTTCATAGACATCAGAGATTCGGTCCCAGATGAGCTTTGAATTGCCAAGATGCATAATTCGCCCGAATTGGTCTCTGGATAGGCAGGAGCAGATGATATCCTTCGCTATGATATCAAGTCGAGTGTACTTGCGAATATCATCAGCATTCGCCGTCTTGCATAAATCAGTAAGACCAATCTCAGTGACGGTCCACAGCTCACTGTCCTTTGCCATGAGGCGCTTCCTCATCATGGCCTTCCACTTGGGGTAGTCATGACCGTCAAAGATAGGGCATGTCACTTTCTTCATACCTGCGGTCGACATAACTAGAACTCCAGGTGGTTAAACCAAAATCACACAGAACAAGGGAGTACCTTGCTCTGGTACCAATTGAAAGTGTGTTATATCGACTAGAGGGGGGGTGAATAGGCGATTTTTATGAAATTCTTCACTAAGGAATTTGCCGGTGAGGAAATTCCTTAGCGAAGAACTATTTGCAGCGGAATGTGTACTCAGAGATAAACATAACAGATTACACACATAGTCAGCATGATGAAATGAAGACTAGAACAGAGTACAGGAAGCGTATACACAGGATAGCAAGATGAAGACAAACAGACTGAAGAAATTGAACTGAGGAATTTGTGAAAGTCTTCAGTCAAAGTCTTCAAGCACAGATATGAACAACATGCAACACAGAATGAGGAAATGAATAAGTTGAGGAAATAGAACCAGTCAGTTGGTGAAGACAATGATTTGGTAAACCAGTTCAAGCGCTGTCTCGGTTAGACGTCTGGTTGAGCGGTGAGTATTTAAACTCGAGGACACAGATCCGGACACCTAGTCTCTCGAGCCGCAACTCAGACACCCAGTCCTCACCGATTCTCCTTGAACTGAGACCACGCAGGCCTCGCCCAATCACTCGTGGTAAGTCTTCAGTGACTTCCAAACCTTCACAGACTTGGTCACTCGGCGATCCACAATTCCTCTTGATGTTCTAGACCTTGACGCCTAACCGTCTGGAAGAAGCACAGTCTTCAAAGGTAATAAGCGCCGGATCCATGCAGATCAATTTCTTCATGATGCTCAATCACTTGGGGTTTTGTGGGTTTGGTTTTGGATTTTCCTCACTAGATGATTTTCGCCAAAGTCCTCGGAGGATGGGTTGCTCTCAAATGACAAGTGTCAAGTTCTTCGAGCAGCCAACCAACTAGTGGTTGTAGGGGCGGCTATTTATAGCCTAGGGAGCAGCCCGACATGATAAGACATAAATGCCCTTCAATGATATGACCGTTAGGTGGATAAGATATTTTGGTCCGACGCCCATGAGCCAAAGAACGGTCGGAAATTTGACTTTCAAAGTCCTCGGGGCTATCATGTTCCTCATGTGTAGGCAATTCAAGACTGGCGAATTCCTAACTCTCGGCCGAGCAAAGTCATCAAGGACTGTAAGAACTGCGTCTCTCACATCAAGAATTTGACTGAACCGTATGAGATTTCCAATGGCTTCACTTGAAGGGATTGGTAGGTGTAGGATTTTGAGTTGAGCATCACATGGAATTTTTTCCTTAGTATTTCCTCGACCCCTTTAACAAAGACGGTGTTTCCTATGACTCAAGAAAGAGAAAATGAAACTACGAAAACAAAAGTCTTCACGCTTCATATTCCTCGAATGAATATCAAGTCTTCATGGTCACACCAATTTCTTCACTTTCAAAGTCTTGTAAAGTCTTCGAATATCAAAGTCTTCAATCAAGAACTTCGCTTTTAGGGTCGACTTTCTCAGTAAATATCAAACTCCTCATAGACTTATAGACCTGTGTACACTCACAAATGCATCAGTTACTTAACCTATAAGTCTTCAATACACCAAAATCACTAAGGGGCACTAGATGCACTTACAAACTTGGCCTTTACTAGAGCCACGAGGGCTGCTGCATGCTTTCTTTTAGCCTTTACTAGAGCCACAAGGACACGAACAGCTAACGACTCCACCTGGCTTGTGTGTAATCCAGCATCATCTGGGAATTTGCACCTTGTGTCTAATCTAGCATCATTAGGGAACTGGCACCTTGTGTGTAATCCAACCTCATTTTGGAAACATGATCTCGAGGTTGACCATACTTCCCTCCTTGCGGGAACTGCATCCTGACATGAAGTTACTTCTTTTTTAGTCAATACTCAGAGCAACCCTGATCCATTTAGTAGAAGCTAGATAAACAAGACTCAGAGAAGTGAATTCAAAAGGAAAAATATAAAAATAGACTACAAGGTGAGAACACCCACTTCCTACATCAAGCTAAAAATGAAAGCATTAGGACGATTAAGACTCTTCTTATTACACATCGAAGAACACGAGGCTAAGAGAAACAGAAACTACAACATATACACATCAAAGAACACGAGGCTAAATGAAAGTAATTAAAAGTGTGTTACTTACCAAAGCTGGTTTTACAGGTTCGGTGCAGCTCCTCTTTAACTTGCCACGCTCCTTGAAGATGTCCCCAATATCCCGTGTTTGGTCTTCATTGCTCCTCTGCATGTTCGCACTCGTGGTTTTAAAATCTCAACGGCAAGAAAAATATACTACTAGTAATACCCACGCATCTTGGGGGCAACATTAAAGCACTCGTCTGCCATGTTAGAGAATCTCCAACAGAAGCGCAACGCGTGGTGTTTTAAAAAAATATTTATAGTGCTGAGATCGAGAAGTAGAGATAGAGAGTAGAGACTAGAGAGTAGAGAATATTTCTCAGCATAGATATAGCATAGATAGATAAAAAAATAGATAGTTCAACTACTCCTCGTCGTCCGACTCCTCCTCGGTGATGTCCTCCTCCAACGTCTCAATGTAGGCGTGAAGATACTGATCATCGTCGGATTCCTAGGGTGATGCTGCTCCTAGCCTCATGTTGAATTGAGCGTCCGCTTGTCACGGATGCTTGTCCTCGCGATAGGTGGCTCGCTCCGCCCTCCTCTTCTCCCTCTCCGCCCTCCTCTGCGTGTAGAACTCGCGCTCGTTGATGATGTCATGCGGGAAGCGTTGGCGCCATAGTGCCATGGCTTCCTCGTCCATCTCGGCGATGCCGAGACGGTGCTCCCGCCTCCGGTTGTCGCGACGATCCTCGTCGGTGATAAGCCGCAGCAAAGGCATGAGCTCCTGCGCCCGCTCTCACGTCAGCACATTGGGGAAGTTCAATGTTCTAGGAGGCCACCAGAGGTGCCACGCCGCCACGTCGTACGCGCGGGCAGCCTCGTTGGCGGTGTCGAAATTGCCGAGGCTTAGGCACATCCCGCAGAACCGGATCTCGGCGGAGAAGCTGCCAGAGGGGCGCGCGCGAACGCCGCGGTATCCCCAAGTTTCCCGGCGATGCGGCGGCATGGTGGCGCGGCAGTGGCGAGGCGAGAAAGAGCGGGGAGAAAGCGGTGGCAAGGCAGAGAGCGGTGGGAGGGCGTTGGATTTTATAAAGCACGTCGGACGCCACGCGCCAAAACTAGCGCGCGCCCGGCCGCTTTTTCCCGCGCGTGCGATCCTTTCCTGACGTCCCTGCTATCTCTACTCTCTTCTGTACTGTTATATTTATTTTATATTTAATATTTATCTCTACTTCTCTACTCTCTACTTTTTTTCTTTTAAAAAACAGAGTTGGTGATGACGGTGTACCTGCCATCCTGCAATATAGGCCGTCCAATTTATATCTGATCGATAGGAAGGAAACTATGGCAATTTTGCAGAAAGATACCCACACCCCTCTCCAGATTTGCAAATAAGGCCTTCCCTCGTTCATCCTTTTCTCCCACAAGATAAACTACTCATACAAATGCATCTTGATGCGTGCAATGCATGGGCATCTTGCTTGTTCTAAAAAACTTTCCATCATTTGCCACACTACTGGTTGCAGATGAAGAACCTACCCAAGCACAGCATGATACAGGAGCGACGCACAATTGCAAGCTGATATTTTGTTGGACAATGGAGGCTATAACCAATTACTTTTACGAGAACAATAGCAACCAGGAAATTTGAAGGGTAGGTATGAACAAAATTGGAACTGCACATGTACTGGTAAGTGATTCAATATACACATTACCAATCGAGGAGGAGAACAATGGTCGCGGCCGCTGAGGGAGTCTTGGATTAGGGGGTATCCGGACAGCTGGACTACTTACTTTGGCCGGACTATTGGACCATGAAGATACAAGACTCAAGACTTCGTCCCGTGTCCGGATGGGACTCTCCTTTGCGTGGAAGACAAGCTTGGCGATCCGGATAATAGATTTCCTTCTTTGTAACTAACTTTGTGTAAACCCTAGCCCCCCCCCGGTGTCTATATAAACCGGAGGGTTTAGTCCTTAGAGGGACAATCATAATCATCATAGGCTAGCTTCTAGGGTTTAGCCTCTACGATCTCGTGGTAGATCAACTCTTGTAATACTCATATCATCAAGATCAATCAAGTAGGAAGTAGGGCTTTACCTCCATCGAGAGGGCGAACCAGGTAAACATCGTGTCCCTTGCCTCCTGCTACCATTAGTCGGGACTGTCGGTGTCAAACCGCGGATCTTGGGTAGGGGTCCCGATCTCAAGGCCGAGACCGATGGTAACATGAAGCAAGGGACACAGATGTTTACCTGTGTTCGGGCCCTCTCGATGGAGGTAAACCCTACTTCGCTTGATTAATATTGAAGATATGGGTAGTACAAGAGTAGATCTACCACGAGATCGTAGAGGCTAAACCCTAAGAGCTAGCCTATGATGGTATGATTGTAATTGTGATCCGCCTTCTAAGGACCAACCTCTCCGGTTTATATAGACACCGGAGAGGGCTAGGGTTTACATGGAGTCGGTTACAAGAAAGGAAACACAATATCCGGATCGCCAAGCTTGCCTTCCATGCAAAGGAGAGTCCCATCCGGACACGGGCCGAAGTCTTGAGTCTTGTATCTTCACGCTTCAATAGTCCAGACGTTGTATACAGTCCGGCTGTCTGGATACCCCTAATCCAGAACTCCCTCAGTAGCCCCTGAACCAGGCTTCAATGATGATGAGTCCGGCATGCAGTATTGTCTTCGACATTGCAAGGCGGGTTCCTTCTCCGAATACTCCAAAGTAATTATCGAACACTTGAATCGTGTCCGGATCCACAAAATGGTCTTCACATGCCACCGTAGAGAGAATGATATTTCACAAATGCAGTCTGCTGACAACTTTTTAGACAACGCGACGTGTCATTACGGTCGGGTCATTATTCGAACCGTTTTCCTACAACCAGCCATAGCGCATATTGCGAGGCAGTTTCCTTGGCACGTCTTGTCAAAGCAGAGATTGTGTCCCCTTATTACGGGATTCTCATCAATACGGGTATGGGTAATCCCACCACGCCATCAATCGTGGTGATTGGGAAGCAAGTGATTCCCAACGGGCAAGTGGGGAGGCGCACCGCTTTCGTCGCCTCTATAAAGGGATAAGATTTTCTCATTTTTACCCACGCCTTCTTTATCCCTTGCCCACTCTTGCCCCCTCGAGATCCAGCGCCCAAGCCCAAGTCTTCTCCGCACAGCTAAACATGTCCGGAGCAGGAGGCAAGTGGGTGGCTTCCACCGTAAAGGAGAAGCACGTCACAAATCTTTGGGCGGCCGCATACTTGGCCGCGGATATAGCGCACCAGCTACCGGACACCGGGCAGGTCATTCCAACCCTAGGACCCCACGAGAGGGTCGTGTTCGTTGCCCACTTTGTCCGTGGACTGGGATTTCCGCTTCATCCCTTCGTCCGCGGGCTTATGTTCTACTACGGGCTAGATTTCCATGATCTAGCCCCAAATTTCGTCCTAAACATCTCAGCGTTCATCGTCGTATGCGAGGCCTTCCTCCGCATCCGGCCTCACTTTGGCTTGTGGCTGCAAACCTTCTGCGTGAAGCCGAAGATTGTAACCGGCCAGCAAGCGGAGTGCGGAGGGGCCATGGTGGGCAAGATGCCTAACGTCACCTGGCTGGACGGTTCCTTTGCGGAGACCATAAAAGGGTGGCAATCGGGGTTGTTCTACATCACCGAGCCGCGCGGCGCCAACTGGGCGTCAGCCCCCGAGTTTCGAGCCGGAGCCCCCATGCGGCTCACCTCCTGGGAAAGGAAGGGCCTGTCCTGGGGCGAATCTACGGAGCTGATCGGACTTCAGACCTGCATCAAAAGCATGAAGGACAAGAACATCAAGCTTGTCAACGTGATCCAGGTCATGCTCGCTCGCCGGATTCTGCCATGCCAAAGGCGAGCATTCAATCTGTGGGAGTTCATCCCGGCCGAACACCAGACGCTCCGGAAGCTCTATGGCATGACGCACAAAGGCGCATGGAAGGTGCTGTTCAAGGGTTCTGAAGTACCCCCTCCGACATCCGAGGACCGCGGGCTTCACGCCGCGTGGCCTCCTAGTCAGGTGAGTTCTCAGACTACCACCGGATTCGGTTCTTCCCAATATATTCATGGGGGAGTCTTAAGTAATGGTGCATACTCGTTCAGGAATATGTGAAGACAGCGGAGCAGGTTAACTGTCCGGCTCATTGCCGTAAAGCCCACCGATGCTCTCCCGATGGAGATCTTTGGTCCCGCGCCGCATAAGGTGCCGGAGAAGAAGGCCGAAAAGAAAGCCCCGGGGACCCGAAAGGGTCTCTGTCGTAAGGTTGTGCCAGAAGCCTCATCCGAAGACGATGAGGCACACTCCTCCCACGAAGGGGAGGAAGAATAAGAAAAAGATGCCCCATTCGGAAAGGATGAGGGGCCTGGGGAGGCGGACGAGGGTCCGGAAAAGGCCCTCGGCATAAGGCCATCATACCCACGTCATCTGACGACGACGAGATAGATTTTTCCTCCCACAGAGGCGGGGGGAATCAAGAAGAAATTCTACCTCCCCACACCGGGGGGGAGAAGAAGAGAAAAGCCGCCCCGGAAGCGGAGGCTGGGACATCCAAGAAGGGAAAGGTATCCCTTCTGGACTACTCTTCCACGGCCGCTCTCAGCAAGGAGGGGTGGCTGCCCAGGGGGAAGCCCCCAGTGTGATCGTAAGTGTCCGCACTCTATCATGACTTCAATCCATAGCTTTTTTATAACACCGAACATATATGCAGTCCGGCCAGGGTTCACCCCGAGGTATCTTCCTCTGGATCCCTGAGCAATTCGGAGATGAATTCGCTTCCGACAGCCACTACTCCTCAGCCCGCGGATGACACGGAGGTGTTGTCCTGAAGGCTCCCAGAGCGGGGGGAGGTGACTCTGGAGACGCCCCGAGGAGGGGCTCCAGATGTCGGACACGCGGGGTTCAAGATCCCCGCTGATCGTGTCGTTGAGAGCCACAGTAGGCCGGGCTATCAGCCGAACACTGTTCCGGAACCTTCAATGGTTCCGGACTTAGGCAGGCAGCCCCTCGCTAAGGAGGGCGAGCCGTCTGCGTCGAGGACTTCCGTTGCGCCAGAGGTGCCGGATTGTCTGCTGGAAGCGCTTCGCGGCGCTTCCATGGATGAAGAGCACCGTACTATTATGAGTGCGGTGATTCAGAAGGTTTCGTCCGCCAAGAGCGGACTAACCGAAGCTTGCACCAGCCTCCTGACAGGTTTTGAGGTAAGCAATAAATGTGTGTAAAATTACCACCCGATAGGTAGTAGCCCCTGATACTCTGTTTGGTGTTCAGAAAGAAAAACCAAACGGAGGGTCAATTATGATCCGCAAGAGTCTAATAATGAATTTTCATGTGAATAAGCAGGCTGTGCTGCTTGCCGCTGCTGCCCGCACAGCCGAGGTTGCCGAACTAAAGCGGGACCTGGAGCAGGCGCAGGGGGAGCTCGACCTCACGAAGAGGCAGCTCGAAGAGAACAAGGGTAAGTGATTTCCCCGCTCTTATGTATTTAACGATAGACATAATTGGTTAGTCTAACGCTGAAGCGTCGTGACTGTGTGACAGGGGCCACCACCGAAGTGGCGTCCCTGAAGAAAGTGCTGTCCAAGGCCGAAGACAAGGCGGCCTTGGAATGCCAGGAGCGCGAAAAGCAAAGTGCTAGAGTGGGCGAGGTACAGCCAGAGCTCCGGGACCTTAGCAAGAAGCACGAGCCCATGGAGCATGATCTGAAGATGAAAGAGGCCAAGCTTGTGAAGGCCTTGGTGAGTATGAAAGACGCCAAGGCCGAAGCCGAGAAGGCACAACAGGAAATCCAGGAGGCCAAAAAGATAGCAGCGGGTAAGTAATTCTTTATACAAAGCAAACATGTGGAGGAGGCGTTTCTTTTACTTACTCAAATTCGGAGCTCTCCAGGGGCATTTGCAGATCTGCCACGCAGCGTATCAGAAGCTGCAGAGTTCTACCGTGCCCAGGAGGGGAGCTCAATGGAGAAGCTGTTCTGGTCCCAGTATGCTGGGGCCGAACACCCAATGTCTCTGAGTGACCAACTGAAGCAGCTGGTCGAACTCCACAGGGCGGCCGAAGTGGCTATGAAAGATTTCATAGTCCGGCTATGGCCTAGTGAGCCCCTGCCCACTAGCTACTTTGGCCTGATCAAGCGGATGGTGAATGCCTATCCACGGCTTGAAGTCATCAAGCGATCTGTTTGCATTGAGGGTGCCCGCCGGGCCTTTGCCCGCGCGAAGGCATTGGGGCAAGCTGGATGCTGAGAAGCTGGTGAAGGACGGTCCACCAGAGGGAAAGGAGCATCGACATCCCGAGAAGTATTATGATGGTGTTATGAAGGGCGCCCGTCTCGTGGCCGATGAGTGTACCAAGGACAAGATCTTTGACTAAATGTACCTCTGCCACTGTTGTAATTTAAAGACGAATTTACTTGTGCTATGTAGCACTGTTTGATTAAAAATATTACCTTCTGTGCGGCTGTTTATAAAATTCTGAAAGTAGGCTAGTCGTCGGCTTCTGCCCCCACGTAACTAGTACGGGGGTGTTCGTGGAAAACCTGGACACTCTTTATCCAAATGTTTGGTCCCTTAAGGAGGTGTCCGGCGCAGCGAACAAGGCAATCAGACTATGCGGCTTTATAACTTTCACTTAATCATAGAAGTCTACAATTTTAAATTTCGGCGAAGCCCCTAGAATTCAGAAGGCCGAATTGGGGAGCACGCCTATATCGGACGAAGCCGATTTATCGCCTACAGCGGGAAATCTTTAAGGATTTTAAAACCTCTCGAACAGCGACCAGCTCTCGCCATATCATGCCGATCAGTTTTCGGCTTTCTCTACTAAGGTGCTCATCCGGAAGAACCAGGACACAATCGCAGTAGTTCTCCCTACGCTACCTTAGCCGATATAACGGAACGTAAGGTACCAAAACGAGGGAGCCGGGCTAACCCAACTGTAGACCCAAGACATGATTCGGAGCTGATGCATATAATGCTATAAGTTCGGGTTGCCGCACTGTTGAAAGTGTTCGGACTTGTCTTGCCGTATTATGGGGCGCCGTAAGAAGCCCCTGGCAAACCGACTGTACCAAGGTGTACGGATGCGATATCAAATAAACATTTTTAAGAGAAAAAATGCTCAAATAAGAATAATAAGATGATGCTATATATAATATCCCATTGATGAATAATATGTTTAAGAGTATGTTTACAATGGATGCATTAAGCGGAGATAAATAGGACTATTTGACATGTCCTATCAAGGGGCAGGCTGTGTACAGATAGATAAAGCAGGTATAATGATCACAAATAGATTCCACCTGGGTATTTCCTTCTGTGCACAACGCCTGTTGCCTCCTTGGCTGTCTTTCCCATGTAAGTCCGGCAATCCGGCTTGTGGGGACCCCGACTCATAAGTCGAGATCACCGAATGCACGTGTACAGTGATCCCAGAGATTAATGCTCACTGAACACACAGAAGCTGAATACCAAGAGTCTTACATCCATACATACCGTTTTACACAAGTAGGACCATTATGGTCAAGTCTTGAGTGTATCATCGCAGCGGAAATCTTCAATAACAACTTGGACCCATGCCATCTGCCTTAACCCTACAGGCATTCTAACTGGGAAGCATCCCAGCTCGCATGTTCGCCACCAAGGTACTCTTCATTATATCCTGTTCTTTCATGTCTGGCCAATAAAATAACCAGTGGCAAGCCAATGAGTACTTTGAATGTACTCGCAAGCAACCCATGTTTTGGTCCAAGATGTAACAATGCATGATATAGGTAAATTTTGCAGAAAGCTAGTTTTGAGTGCAATGCCATGTTCAACAACTTGTAAGACATGCATCAGGAGAATTCAAGTAACTATGAGGACAGGTTACAGATATCAACATAAATAGAGTGGGTATCAACCCAACTCAATCATGTCAAGTCCCTTGACTTGACCCAAGTAGTTTTATCAACAAACACACACGGTTTGTAAAACTCTGGACGTAGTTTAAGCAGCACCGCCCAACTGTCCTTGATCGTGGACACGGCTATTCGAATAGTTTTACACTCTGCAGAGGTTGCACACTTTACCCACAAGATCCGGGGAACTTCCATGTCGTCCAGGACCCGCGGTACCTCAAGTACCCGAGGTAAGCACCCGATCACTATCTTTCCCTAGACGACACTAACAAGAAGTCCACTCATTGTTCCGTATCCTCACGATGTACATCATACGAGACTCACTCAAGATCGTAACATCCGAGAGGGGACGCAACGATGTATTCGGTGCCCTATAAAAACAGTCATGGCCGTCCTACCTGGCACGACCCCGTCCCGAGAGAGAGCACCAACTCTCCCCCGTTACTAGTAATGCGGGCTCCAAGCTAGTATCGGCCTAGGTAATCAATAATGCCCTTTCCCATACAAGGGTAGAGTGGTTGCGCATGTAAGGTTGGGACAATGACAAATCTTAAATCTAATGCGCCGAAAACAACACACACACTTGCCTCGCACACCACTTCGTCATCAAGTGGTTACCCATCTCATCATCTCCCTCGGGCATAAGTGGCACCCGACGGGGTTTTCGAAAAGTCTTTTGAAAATACTTTGTCTCCTTTACCATGCATATACCCGGCCCTTTTTGCGTAGCATCTACTTTAGCATCCTATCTACTTCCACCGGCATAACCCTCATAAGAAGGTAGGGTCATGCACAATGCAAGTATCAACGAGGAAGTAACGGTGGCAAACCACCCCATGTGGTCACCACAGTATCATGTCTCCGATGCAAGCAATAAAAGTGATATATGACATGCATAAAAAGGGTTTCATAGACTTGGTCAAAGGGCTGCTTGCCTGTTTTAACAAATTCTTCGAGGTCTTCAAATATCTCTGGTCCAACTCCGAGAATTTTGTCTACTTCGTCAACTACCGTCGAAAACAACCATAATAAGCAACACGACAAGGCAAAAAAATAAAAGTGCTCTAAAAATGTGAGTTGGACTTTTCTAGGATACCTCTGGTCATATGAGGAATGACCAAGGTGATTTCAGTCGAAGTGGATCAATGGATATTTCTAAACATTTCGATATGATGGAATCAAGGGGTTTATGGATTTGCAAGAAGTGCACAAAAACATTATATTGAAAAAGAGCAAAGGCACCCATTTAACAAAGCATGATTTTAGAAGCTTCTCGGAGTTGGTTTTACTGGATTTGGAGTTCAAATGATTTTCCTATGAATTGGCAAAGTTGACAAATATGAAGAAATGGCTCATTATTTTGTGGGGTACAGAAAGTATTAAGCAAAATGTTCATAAACTAAGTTATGAACTTAGAAGCATCTAGGAATTTGAATCATGGCATTTGGATCAATTTTGAGCTCTCTGTGATTTTCTAAAGTTTGTCACAGAATTAAGAAAATTGAATTTACTAAATAAGTGTGAAGTAAGTTTCTCTGGAAAATGTGCAAGCTCCTCTAAGAGGTAGAGCATGATTTATAGAGTCACTAGAAATTTGAATCATCAAATTTGGAGGTAATATGAATATTTGGGATATTTTACAAGTTTCTCGAAAAAGAAAAAGACAAATGACGTGGGGGTTATACCTATACCACGCACCGGGCGCAGCATAGAACCGCAGCGCACTGGGCCGGCCCAGCTGCACGGCCACGCGGCTAAGGAGGGCCGAGTCGAAGGCGGGTTCAATCTTATACGCCTTCGCGCGAGGGAGACGGTAACGACGGAAGCCGTCTCCACTTAAACGGGCAGGGCCCGCTGCCGACGTCGCTGACCTGCGGGTCCCACACCAACTCTCTCTCTCCTCTCGCCTCCTCCTTCTTCCTCCCGACGGGCAGAGGCAGGGGACAGACGGCGAGCGCGTCGGCGACAATTCCGGCCGCTTCGCTGCGCCCGGGCCATGCCGGTGGTCTGGGTGGATGCCCCGTTCCACGCCGCGCCCAGAGGTGGCTGCGCTAGACGCGGGGAGCGCCAGACTTGGGCGGAGCGTCGGCCATGGCGGAGACCGGCGATGACGAGGATGGGCACGGCGAGGCAGGCATGGGGAGGAGGTCCTAGTGTGCGGGAGAGGCTTCTTGGGGTCGTAGGAGTCCTCGGGATGGGTCAGTGGGAGCGGGAAAGCAACAATGGCTCGGCTACGCCCGAGGGCACGACGGTAGCACTCCGGTCAGGGAGGTGGGAAGAGGGCACAAGGGGGAGATTGGGCATGTCCGAGAGGTTCACGGGAGTGATGGTGGTCCAGAAGAGGAGAGGAAGAGCTCGGGGGAAGGCTCTATATAGGGGGGCACCGGTGCACCATGGGCAGCGTCCATGGACGTGCTCGGGCGAGCTCGTGGAGGGATAAGGAGGGCGAGGGAGGAAGGGGACAACAGTGTTGCGTGTCGTGGACGCCGAGGCGGCCTCGAGGGACACGATTGCGGCGCCCCAGGTCGACGGGAGGCCTTCGAATGGGCGTGCTATAGTGCCGGAGAGCACTATAGCACGCTCCAGAGCGCGAGCTCTGCACGCCATGGCATTGTTTATGTGCCAGTGGCGTGTCCACTAGTGTCTGGGGCTTTGTGGGGTGAGTAAACAAAGGGGAGGTGGCCTTGGATGCCCTGGTGAACCACTAGGAGAGGAGAGAGGTTGAGGGAGAGAGAGAAAAGGGCTGTCCAGAGAGGTAAATGGGGTTTTACCCTCAATCATTGAGCTTTGGAAGAGGGGAGCTACTGGAGGTTCTTTGGTGATCGTGTTCACTGTGGTAAAATGTGTAGTCAAGGAGATTAGTGTAGGGGGGTGAAACCAGTGACTTTTTGCAATGACCAGAAGGTGTTTGATGCAAATTGGGTAAGCAAATGAACTCCATTTGGCATGAGACTCCACAGGGTGAAATGTCACATATAATTAGGGCCTCCCAGCAATTTGGAGCTTATTTGGGAAAAGATGCCAATGCAACTTTTGTAAACCCTAGAAATTAGCAGAAATGAACTTGTGTAGATCTAGTTGAGCAAATCACTTCCCCTTGATGAACCACTTGGTGTAGTGGCCTCATTTGGTCATGTGAACATGCTCACAGAAGTTGGGGTCAAGGAGATAAAGTTGGTAGTACAAAGTTGTTCAAATTTGATTCTGGTCAGAGAGGGTTTTGGGGCATTTTGGTGAACCAAAATGACTTTAATTGACATGAGGCTTTGCAAGGTGATCACAATATGCATTTGTGGCTTGCTGAATTTTCCTTGGATGTTTATGAAAATATTTCCTGTAGAAATATTTCAAATCCTTGAAATGGGCAGAAATGGTTTTGGGAGGTTTTGTCCAATCTTTTGATCATGACCATGTGTTGAAACTCACATATATGAACAATATATGTCCAATGAGCTTCCAAGAATTTTGCCAAATATTTTTGAAACAATAAAACATTTTTTCCCTATTAAAGACCATTACCGGCCTTAAGAAAAATCTTTTAAATAAAATAGGAAAATAACTTTTAAAATTATATTTTTGTGGTTTATGGAAGTCCTATATCTAATAGGTTTCAAATATACTCTTTGAAATATTTTTCATACCCCAAATTAAGTACTTGCAGTGCAAACCTCAATTAAGGGGTTTTTGGAAAACTAATTTTTGAAAATACTATTTGGTCAAATTATTTTTGTAAGAAAATAATATATTGCTCTATACACATGGCATGATCATTGGGCAGGAGTTTGGGGCAAGGAGATGAAGTATAGAAGGTGGAGTTGTGTTGACTTTAAAGAGCACTTGAAAAACAAAGAGAGAAAAACCAACTCCAAATAAAAGCCAATTGATGCAAAAGTTTTTGTCAAACCACACTTTATCATGATTTATTAGCTCAAGTGTTGTGGCATGAAAATCAGGGTGTGACACGACTCTTCTGAGGATGCTGGACTATAGCGATGTCCTGAAAGGTAAGAGGGAAAGATTATGAAGGTATTTGGCGGTTACCCGCACTATTGACTGAGTCGTTGTTGTGCCTCCGACTATGCCCATGGTATCTCGAGTGTGTAATTGTGTATGCGTGGCACGAATGCTGCTTTGATGGGGCTTGAGTGGAGGCCGGACTGCTAATCACGCTCTTGCCATTCCTGATGGTCCTGTTGTAGGGTGCTCCGGACTCGCTTGACGGTGCTTGAGGTTGTCGTCGCCGGATTGGTGGTTTGCCGGAGGAGGCCGTGATTGTACTTCGCCGCGAGGGCTGCAAGATGCTCTTCTGACGGAGAGAGCGGTCCATGTTTCCGCTGATTCGTTATGACCCCGCGAGGACCTGGCATCTTGAGCTTGAGGTATGCATAACGTGGCACCGCATTGAATCTAGCGAATGCGGTTCGTCCGAGCAGTGCGTGGTAACCACTACGGAAAGGGACGATGTCGAAGATTAACTCTTTGCTCCGGAAGTTGTGCGGGATCCAAGACCACTTCCATGTTATAGAGCCCGCATGGCGGGCCTCTACTCCAGAATTACACCTTTAAAGGTGGTTTTGGTGGGCTTGATCCTTGAAGGGTCAATGCCCATTTTTTGCGACCGTGTCCCGATAAAGCGTGTTCAGTGCTGCCGCCGTCCATAAGGACTCGCGTGAGGTCGAATCCGTCGATGATTGGGTCTAGGACCAATGCGGCTGAGCCGCCATGACAGATGCTAGTAGGATGATCCCTACGATCAAAGGTGATCGGACAAGCTGACCATGGGTTGAATTTGGGGGCGACTGGCTCCGTCGCATAGACGTCCCGTAGTGCTCGCTTTCGTTCCAGCTTGGGGATGTCAGTGGCGTAGATCATGTTGACCGTTTTCACCTGGGGGGGGATTTCTTTTGTCCGCCCGTGTTCGGACGCCGGGGCTCTTCGTCATTGTCGCTGTGCAGCCCCTTGTCCTTGTTTTCGGCGTTTATTTTGCCGGCCTGTTTGAACACCCAGTAGTCTCTATTGGTGTGGTTGGCTGGCTTGTCCGGGGTGCCATGAATTTGGCACGAGCGCTCGAGTATGCGGTCCAGACCGGACGGTCCTTGATTTATTTCTTTTGAACGGCTTTTTCCACTGAACGGACTTGGATCCGCTGAATTCGGCGTTTACTGTCGTGTCTTCGGTGTTGTCGTCGTTATTTCGTCGGTTATGTCTATTGCGTCGTGGCTTGCCGTTGTTATCGCGGGCATCCGAAGTGCCGGAATGTGGCGTGGTGCCGCTGCGAGCCGACCAGCTGTCCTCGCCCGCGCAGAAGCGGGTCATTAGTGTTGTGAGAGCTGCCATGGACTTGGGTTTTTCCTGGCCGAGGTGTCGAACTCGTCACGGATATTATGCTTAAAATCCGCCAGGGCTTTGGCGTCCGGACAGTCAACTATTTGGTTCTTTTAAGTTCGGAATCGAGTCCAGAATTTCCTGGATGACTCTCTGGGCTATTGAGTAATGTGGCTCAGGTCATCAGCGTCCGGTGGTCGCACATATGTGCCCTGGAAGTTGTCGAGGAATGCGTCTTCCAGGTTTTTCCAACTGCCAATGGAATTTGCTGGCAGGCTGTTTAGCTAGTGCCGGGCTAGTCCTTTGAGCTTAAGGGGAAGATACTTGATGGCGTGTAGATCATCTCCGCATGCCATGTGAATGTGGAGAAGGAAATCTTCAATCCATACTGCGGGGTCTGTTGTGCCATCGTATGATTCGATGTTTACGGATTTGAACCCTTCTAGGAATTCATGATCCATCACTTCATCAGTGAAGCAGAGGGGGTGTGCGGCGCCTCTGTGCCAGGCTATGTGGCTATGCAGTTCGAATTGATCTGGGTTGCTGTGTTCGGCCCGGCCGGACTTGTTGATAATGTATCCAGCGTGATGGTCATCGTCGCGCGCTGGGGTGCGTCCCCGTGATCCGTAGATCGATCTTTGATGTCCTGCTTTGTTTGCAAGAATATCTTGCAGGTCTTGCCTGTTGCCCTGGGCCGTAGTGTATCGATGTGGAGGTGCGGGCTGGTATTCGGGCTGATATCCCATTTTATCCCGGCCACGGGGTGGCAGGTCAGCCGTTTGGAGCTCGAGTACGTATTCCTCGGCTGCCAGGACTTCAGTCCATCTATCTGTGAGCAGGTCTTGATCAGCTTGGAGTTGCTGCTTCTTCTTCTTCAGGCTCCTCGCAGTGGCTATAAGCCGACGCTTGAAGTGCTCCTGCTCCACAGGATCCTCAGGCACGCCGAACTCGTCGTCGCCGAGGCTAATCTCGTCTTCGGAGGGGGGCATGTAGTTGTCCTCCTCCGGGTATCCGTCCGTCGCCTGTTCTTCTGGGCTGACCTGCTCATCTTCCTGTTCGGCCTGCTCGAAGGCGGGCTGGTCAGGGTTATATTCCTCTTCGGCGCCATCCGGATTGCTTTCGTCTCCGGGGCCGGTATTGCTGTGGCGGGGCTTGGAGCGGCGCTGACGACGCCCATGTTTTGCTTTTCTCCCTGAGGGGTTGTCCTTCGTTGCCTCGTCGCCTTGGTTTCCTTCGGAGTGTCCACCATATATATATCGTATGAGGAGGTGGCCGTCCACCGCCCTGTGAGCGGTGGCTCCTGTAATTCTCCTGCATCGTCGTCCATACCATCGATGTCTTCGGAGTCGAAGTCAAGCACGTCGGTTAAATCATCGACCTTGGCAATGAAGTGGGTGGTGGGTGGGCAACAAATTCCATCGTCACCTGCTTCCCACTCAAGCCGGACATAGGTTGGCCGAGAGCCTCCTGACAAAGAGAGAGACTTTAATGAGTTCAGCATGTCGCCAAAGAGCGATGAACTCCATTACCGGAGCCCAACCAGGCTCGGCGGGCTCGGGAACGAGCGGACTGGAACCAACAACCAGATACAAATCCGGGGGTCCGGAGTCACAGGCTTCCTCAGAAGCGAGGCCTGTGTTCGGCTCCACCGCTAATGAGGGTACGGCCTGCGGGGCGGGGTCCATCCCTCCATCCCTAGGGAACGCAGCCTGCTCCGGATTTAAGTCCGGAGCTACTACAGGGGTGATATCCCGAGTGTTGTCCGACAGCAGGTCCAGGCCATGCTTGTCGTGACTGTCCGGTGCTCCTGGCGCGGGCCCGAATCCGTCGAAGATCAAGTCTCCGCGGATATCCGCCGTGTAGTTCAGGTTTCCGAACCTGATTTGATGGCCAGGGGCATAGCTGTCGATCTGCTCCACAAGGCCAAGCGAATTGGCCCGCAGTGCGAAGCCGCCGAACACGAAGATCTATCCGGGGAGTGCTACCTCTTGAGCACTGCGTTGGATTTCCCCGAAGAGGAGAGGATGATGCAGTAAAGTAGCATAAGTATTTCCCTCAGTTTTTGAGAACCAAGGTGTCAAACCAGTAGGAGACCACGCACAAGTCCCTTGTACCTACACAAAAACGATAGCAACTCGCAACCAACGGTTAGGGGTTGTCAATCCCTTCACGGTCGCTTACGTGAGTGAGATCTGATAGAGATAATATTTTTGGTATTTTTGATAGATAGATGCAAAGTAAAAAATAAAGGCAAAGTAAAAACAAAGCAAGTAAATAAAGTAATATAGATTGATATGATGAGAATAGACCCCGGGGCCATAGGTTTCACTAGTGGCTTCTCTTAAGAGCATAAGTATTCTACAAAGGTGAACAAATTACTGTTGAGCAATTGATGAATTGAGCATAGTTATGAGTATATCTAGGCAATGATCATGTATATAGGCATCACGTCCAAAACAAGTAGATCAAACGATTACGCATCTACTACTATTACTCCACTCATCGACCGCTATCCAAAGATGCATCTAGAGTATTAAGTAAAAACAGAGTAACGCCATAAGCAAGATGACATGATGTAGAGGGATAAATTCATGCAATATGATAAAAACCCCATCTTGTTATCCTCGATGGCAACAATACAATACGTGCCTTGCAACTCTTTCTGTCACTGAGTAAGGACACCGCAAGCTTGAACTCGAAGCTAAGCACTTCTCCCATTGCAAGAACTACCAATCTAGTTGGCCAAACCAAAAGATAATTCGAAGAGACTTGCAAAGATAACTCAATCATACATAAAAGAATTCAGAGAAGAATCAAATATTTTCCATAGATAATACTGGATCATAGACCCACAATTCATCGGTCTCAACAAACACACCACAAAAAGAAGATTACATCGAATAGTTCTCCACGAGAGAGGGGGAGAACATTGTATTGAGATCCAAAAAGGGAGAAGAAGCCATCTAGCTACTAGCTATGGACCCGAAGGTCTGAAGTAAACTACTCACACTTCATCGGAGGGGCTATGGTGATGATGTAGAAGCCCTCCATGGTGGATGCCCCCTCCGTCGGAGCTCTGGAACAAGCCCCAAGATGGGATCTCGTGGATACAAAAGGTTGCGGCGGTGGAATTAGGTTTTTGGCTCCTGTTCTGATCGTTCGGGGATACGTAGGTATATATAGGAGGAAGGAGTACGTCGGTGGAGCTCAGGGGCCCACGAGGTAGGGCGCGCCAGGGGCGCCTCCACCTCGTGACCTCCTCGGAAGCTTCTTGGAGTAGGGTCCAAGTCTCCTGGATCACGTTCGGTTGGAAAATCATGATCCCGAAGGTTTCATTCCGTTTGGACTCCGTTTGATATTCTATTTCTTCGAAATACTGAAAAAGGCAAAAAACATCAATTCTGGGCTGGGCCTCCGGTTAATAGGTTAGTCCCAAAAGTAATATAAAAGTGGAAAATAAAGCCCAATATTGTCCAAAACAGTAGATAAAGTAGCATGGACCAATCAAAAATTATAGATACGTTGGAGACATATCAGGCATCCCCAAGCTTAATTTCTGCTCGTCCTCGAGTAGGTAAATGATAAAAAAGAATTTTTGATGCGGAGTGATAATTTGGCATAACTTCAATGTAAATCTTCTTAATTGTGATATGAATATTCAGATCTGAAAGATTCAAGACAAAAGTTCATATTGACACAAAAATAATAATACTTCAAGTGTACTAATCAAAGCAATCATGTCTTCTCAAAATAACATGGCAAAAGAAAGTTCATCCCTACAAAATCATATAGTTAGGCTATGCTTCATTTTCGTCACACAAAGATGTTCCCAACTTCTATACCCCCAATGACAAGCCAAGCAATTGTTTCATACTTAAATAATCTCAAACTTTTTCAACCTTCACGCAATACATGAGCGTGAGCCATGGATATAGCACTATGGGTGGAATAGAATATGATGATGGGGATTGTGTGGAGAAGACAAAAAAGGAGAAAGTCTCACATCAACTAGGAGTATCAATGGGCTATGGAGATGCCCATCAATAGATATCGATGTGAGTGAGTAGGGATTTCCATGCAACGGATGCACTAGACCTATGAATTCTCAACAAAAGAAAGCTAGTGGGTGTGCATCCAACTTGCTTGCTCACGAAGACCTAGGGCATTTGAGGAATCCCATCGTAGGAATATACAAGACAAGTTCTATAATGAAAAATTCCCACTAGTATGAAAAAGACAAATATGAGACTCACTACATGAGGAACAAGGTGCTACTTTGAAGCACAGTATATGAGACTCACTACATGAAGAACGAGGTGCTACTTTGAAGCACAAGTGTGGAAAAAGAGATAGTAGCATTGCCCCCTTTTTTGGGCCTTTCTTTTTTTCTTTTTGGCCTTTCTCTTTTTTTATTTGGGCAATGCTCTAATAATGATGATCATCACACTTCTATTGATTACAACACAAGGATTACAACTCGAAACTTAGAACAAGATATGACTCTATATGAATTCCTCCGGCGGTGTACCGGGATGGTGCAATGAATCAAGAGTGACATGTATGGAAAATAATGCATGGTGGCTTTGCCACAAATACGATGTCAACTACATGATCATGCAATGGCAATATGACAAAAGTAATGCATGTCATGATGATGATGGTGGAAGTTGCATGGCAATATATCTTGGAATGGCTATGGAAATGCCATGATAGGTAGGTATGGTGGCTGTTTTGAGGAGGATATAAGGAGGTTTATGTGTGATAGAGCGATCGTATCACGGGTTTGGATGCACTGTGAAGTTTGCGCCAACTCTCAAGGTGAGAAAGGGCAATGCACGGTACTGAAGAGGCTAGCAAAGGCGGAAAGGTGAGAGTGCGTATAATCCATGGACTCAACATTAGTCAAAAGAACTCATATACTTATTCCAAAAATTTAGAAGTCATCAAAAATTCAAGCACTACGCGCATGCTCCTAGAAGGATAAATTGGTAGGAAAAGACCATCGCTCGTCCCCGACCCCCACTCATAAGGATGCACAAGCCAGGTACACTTCATGTTTCAAATTTGTTACACAACTTTAACCATACGTGCATGCTACGGGACTTGCAAACTTCAACACAAGTATTTCTCAAATTCATAATCACCCAACTAGCACGACTTTGATATTATCACCTCCATATCTCAAAACAATTATCAAGCATCAAACTTATCTTAGTATTCAATTCACTCAAAAGAAAGTTTTACATATCTTGAACACCAAGTATATTAACATTAAGCAAATTACCATGCTATTAAAGACTCTCAAAATAATCTAAGTGAAGCATGAGAGATCAAATAGTTTATTTACAACAAATCCACCACCGTGCTCTAAAAGATCTAAGTGAAGCACTAGAGCAAAAATTATCACGCTCAAAAGATATAAGTGAAGCACTATGAGCAAAACTATCAAGCTCAAAAGATATAAGTGAAGCACATAGAGTATTCTAACAAATTACAATTCATATATGGCTCTCTCAAAAGGTGTGTACAGCAAGGATGATTTTGGTAGACTAACGAGCAAAGACACAAATAATACAAGACGCTCCAAGCAAAACACATATCATGTTGGTGAATAAAAATATAGCTCCAAGTAAATTACCGATGGAAGTGGACAAAAGAGGGGATGCCTTCCGGGGCATCCCCAAGCTTTGACTTTTTGGTGTCCTTGGATTATCTTGGGGGTGCCATGGGCATCCCCAAGCTTAGGTTCTTGCCACTTCTTGTTCCATAATCCATCAAAAGAATTCACCCAAAACTTGAAAACTTCACAACACAAAACTCAACAGAAATCTCGTGAGCTCCGTTAGAGAAAGAAAACAAAAGACTACTTCAAGGTACTGTAATGAACTAATTCTTTATTTATATTGGTGTTAAACCTACTGTATTCCAACTTCTCTATGGTTTATAAACAAATTTACTAGCCATAGATTCATCAAAATAAGCAAACAACACACGAAAAACAGAATCTGTCAAAAACAGAACAGTCTGTAGAAATCTGTAACTAACGCAAACTTCTCAAACTCTAAAAATTCTACCAAAATAGGATGTCCTAGAAAATTTGTTTATTGATCAGCAGCAAAAAGAATCAACGCAAAATCACGTTCCTGTGATTTATCATAACTAAATTTGTGCACGCAAAGTTTCTGTTTTTCAGCAGAATCAAATCAACTATCATCGTAGGTTATCCTATAGGTCCTACTTGGCACAAACACTAATTAAAACATAAAACCAGATCCTAACAGAAGGTAGATGGATTATTTATTCCTAAACAGAAGAAAAACAAAAAACATAAAACAAAATTGGGTTGCCTCCCAACAAGCGTTATCGTTTAACGCCCCTAGCTAGGCATAAAAGCAAGGATAGATCTATGTCGTGCCGTAATAATAAGATATATCTTGAAAGCTCATCTCGTATTCTCTACATTCGGCAGCGAGTTTCCTTTGAGGCAAGCAAAAATAATCAAAAGGGATAAATTTAGCGGGACAAAAATCCCCAAGATCAATTACGGGAGGAACGGGTTCCTCCCTTGGCCCTTCATAGTGCACAACTATTTCATCACTGAAAGCATTCTTTTGGCAAAATCTTGTGAGCTTATACTCAAGAGAGTATCCTAGATCATTATTTCTAAGGGAAAATCATTATTAAGCTCGTTAATGCAATAAACCAAGACATTGATAGGGACCTTTTTTCTAAGGTTTTCATTGAAAGCGACATAGTCCGAAGATTGAAAACGTCCAATTTCCTCTTGATCATAGAGGCATTGCTTCTATGGGTGGACGATCGGCATCCACCTTCTTTGGCTTCTCTTATGATAAATCTAAATTCATGAGCCAAAAAGATAGTAACATCGCGCTTAATAGAAGAGTGCTCAATATTAGAGAATTCTAAGAAAATTCTCTGTATGCAAGGGTGCATATGCATAAATTGTCTTTCAAGTTCAACCACAAGCATAGCTATAGCATCCGCAAGGCTACTAGTTCTATGAAGAATAGAACAGCCCATGGAAGGTAAATCACTGGCACAAGTAAAGAAATCTTGAATAACGCCTTTGCCAATGATGTTACCACTACCGATTCGAAACTTTTTGGTATGCAAGATAGGAGGTTCATCGGCCGGAGCCTCGGGATTTTCTGTGTTATCATTGTTGTCCATATCAACAATAATCTCCCCAATTTCAGACATAGCGGCAAAAAGAAGTAAGGCGGAAGAAAGAAAACAAAAGGGAAGAAGGAGATTGGGAAAGAGAGGGCAAATAAAACGGCAAGGGTGAAGTGGGGGAGAGGAAAACGAGAGGTAAATGGCAAATAATGTAATGCGAGAGATAGGGATTGCGATGGGTACTTGGTATGGTTGACTTGCTTGTGTGAGCCTCCCCGGAAACGGCACCAGAAATTCTTCTTGCTACCTCTTGAGCACTATGTTGGATTTCCCCGAAGAGGAGAGGATGATGCATTAAAGTAGCATACGTATTTCCCTTAGTTTTTGAGAAGCAAGGTATCAATCCAGTAGGAGACCACGCACAAGTCCCTCGTACCTACACAAAAATGATAGCAACTCACAACCAACGCTTAGGGGTTGTCAATCCCTTCACGGTCACTTACGAGAGTGAGATCTGATAGAGATAATATTTTTGGTATTTTTGATAGATAGATGCAAAGTAAAAAAATAAATGCAAAGTAAAACAAAGCAAGTAAATAAAGTGATATAGATTGATATGATGAGAATAGACCCGGGGGCCATAGGTTTCACTAGTGGCTTCTCTCAAGAGCATAAGTATTCTACAGTGGGTGAACAAATTACTGTTGAGCAATTGACAAAATTGAGCATAGTTATGAGTATATCTAGGCAATGATCAAGTATATAGGCATCATGTCCAAAACAAGTAGATCGAAATGATTCTGCATCTACTACTATTACTCCACTCATCGACCGCTATCCAAAGATGCATCTAGAGTATTAAGTAAAAACAGAGTAACGTCCTAAGCAAGATGACATGATGTAGAGGGATAAATTCATGCAATATGATAAAAACCACATCTTGTTATCCACGATGGCAACAATACACTACGTGCCTTGCAACTCTTTCTGTCACTAAGTAAGGACACCGCAACATTGAACCCAAAGCTAAGCACTTCTCGCATTGCAAGAACTACCAATCTAGTTGGCCAAACCAAAAAGATAATTCGAAGAGACTTGCAAAGATAACTCAATCATACATAAAAGAATTCAGAGAAGAATCAAATATTTTCCATAGATAATACTGGATCATAAACCCACAATTCATCGGTCTCAACAAACACACCGCAAAAAGAAGATTACATCGAATAGTGCTCCACGAGAGAGGGGGAGAATATTGTATTGAGATCCAAAAAGAGAGAAGAAGCCATCTAGCTACTAGCTATGGACCCGGAGGTCTGAAGTAAACTACCCACACTTCATCGGAGGGGCTATGGTGATGATGTAGAAGCCCTCCATGGTGGATGCCCCCTCCGGTGGAGCTCCGGAACAGGCCCCAAGATGGGATCTCGTGGATACAGAAGGTTGCGGCGGTGGAATTAGGTTTTGGCCCTGCTCGATCGCTCGAGGATACGAGGTATATATAGGAGGAAGGAGTACGTCGGTGGAGCTCCGAGGGGCCCATGAGGTAGGGGGCACGCCCAGGGGAGCGCCCTCCACCCTCGTGACCTCCTCGGAAGCTTCTTGGAGTAGGGTCCAAGTCTCCTGGATCACGTTCGGTTGGAAAATCATGATCCCGAAGGTTTCATTCCGTTTGGACTCCGTTTGATATTCTATTTCTTCGAAATACTGAAAAAGGCAAAAAACAGCAATTCTGGGATGGGCCTCCGGTTAATAGGTTAGTACCAAAAGTAATATAGAAGTGGAAAATAAATCCCAATATAGTCCAAAACAGTAGATAAAGTAGCATGGAGCAATCAAAAATTATAGATACGTTTGAGACGTATCAGGGAGGAAAGCCTCGCCCTGGACAGCGTCATTGACGATGATTGAAGGAGCCATCAAGCCCGGCAGCGACGACATAGAGGAACTCTCAATGAAAGCACCAATGTCGGTGTCAAAACCGGCGGATCTCGGGTAGGGGGTCCGGATCTGTGCGTTGAGGCTGATGGTAACAGGAAGCAAGGGACACAGATGATTACCCAGGTTCGGGCCCTCTCGATGGAGGTAAAACCCTACTTCCTTCTTGATTAATATTGAAGATATGGGTAGTACAAGAGTAGATCTACCACGAGATCGTAGAGGCTAAACCCTAAGAGCTAGCCAATGATGGTATGATTGTAACTGTGATCCGCCTTCTAAGGACCAACCTCTCCAGTTTATATAGACACCGGAGAGGGCTAGAGTTTACATGGAGTCGGTTACAAGAAAGGAAACACAATATCCAGATCGCCAAGCTTGCCTTCCACGCAAAGGAGAGTCCCATCCGGACACGGGCCGAAGTCTTGAGTCTTGTATCTTCCCGCTTCAATAGTCCGGACATTGTATACAGTGCGGCTGTCCGGATACCCCCTAATCCAGAACTCCCTCAGGGACCCCCTACCCGAGATCCGTCGGTTTTGACACCGACATTGGTGCCTTCATTGAGAGTTACTCTGTGTCGTCGCTTCAAGGCTCGATGGCTCCTTCAATCATCAACAACAACACGCTCCAGGGTGAGACTTTTCTCCCCAGATAGATCTTCGTGTTCAGAGGCTTCGCACTACAGACCAATTCGCTTGGCCATCTGGAACAGATCGATAGCTACGCCCCTGGCCATCAGGTCAGGTTCGGAAACTTGAACTACACGGCCGATATCCGCGAAGACTTGATCTTCAACGGATTTGGGCCTACGCCAGAAGCGCCGAACAGTCAGGATGAGCACGGCTTAGACCTGCTGTCGGACAATACTTGGGATATCACACCTGCAGGAGCCTCGGACCTAAATCCGGGGTAGATTGCGTCGTCTGAGGACGGGTGGATGGACCCCGCCCCGGAGGCCGCACACTCATTGGCGGTAGAGCCGAACACAGACTTCATCCGCAAGGAAGCATGTGTCTCCGGACCCCTGGACTCGTGTTCGGTTGTAGGTCCCAGACCGCGCGCCCCCGAGCCTGCCGATTCTGGCTGGGCTCCGGTAATGGAATTCGCCGCTATGGATATCTTCCAGTACTCGCCCTTTGGCGACATGCTGAACTCATTAAAGTCTCTCTCTTTGTCAGGAGACTCTTGGCCGAACTATGTCTGGCTCAAAGGGGAAGAAGGAGACGAAGAAATTCGTTGCCCACCCACCACCCACGTCATAGCCAGTGTCGACGATGTAACATACATGCTTGACTTCGACTCCGATGATACCGATGGTATAGACGCCGGCGCAGGAGACGATTCAGAACCACCACCAACGGGGCGCTGGACTGCCACCTCGTCATACAATATATACATGGTGGATATGCCTAAGGAGGACGACGGCGACAAAACGGAGGATAAAACCCCCGGACAAAAGCCAAAACGACGGTGCAGACGCCGCTCCAAGTCCAGCAACAGTAAAAATAGCGATAACAGCGCTAGAAAGATCGACACCCCAGTCAACTCCGAAGGCAACAACGACCATATGGACCCAGCGATGGAGCAGGATGAGCCAGGTCATGCCAAACACAGCCCGGAGCAGATGCCCGATCACAGTGATCCCAAGGGACGAACTCATCAAACTGCCCCGGGATAGGAGCACAGTCCAGACGATGATGCATTCATCATCCCGGAAACACGTTTGGAACGAGATAACCTCAACAGAAGGCTTATGGCCACTGCGAGAAGTCTAAAGAAGCAGAAGCAAAGGCTTAAGGCCGCACAGGAAATGCTCAATCGCAGATGGAATAAAGTGCTAGACACTGAAGAAAAGTAGGGCGACAATCGCCACACAAAGAGCTATCCAAAACGCAAGCTGCTGCCAAAATTCCACGATGAGGCCATTCCACCGAAGAACAATACGGCCAACAGGCCAGACCAACCACTTCGTAACCGCAATAGAGCAGCTACCGACGCCGCACACGATTTACGTGAGCTCCTAGATAAAAAGGCTAACGCAACCATCTATGGATCTAGAGGACACGCCCCGGCGCAGGACTATGGTCACCAAAACGATCTGACTGATCGAGTACCAGTTCAGAATCAGCACCGGACACAACAACAATCGATGGCATGCCATAACACGTCCAGATACAGAGGGGCTGTGCACCCTCTGTGCTTCACCGAAGAGGTACTGGACCACGAATTTCCATAGGGTTTTAAACCTATGAACATAGAGGCATATGACGGAATGACAGACCCCGGGGTCTGGATTGAGGATTTTATCCTACATATCCACATGGCTCATGGGGACGACCTCCATGCCATCAAATACCTTCCCCTCAAGTTGAAGGGACCAGCTCAACACTGGTTGAAAAGCCTCCCCGAAAATTCAATCGGAAGTTGGGAGGAACTCGAGGATGCTTTCACGGCCAATTTTCAAGGGACCTATGTCCGGCCTCCAGACGCGGACGATTTAAGTCACATAATTCAATAGCCCGCAAGCTTTGGAACAGATTCCTCACTAGGAGGAATCAAATTGTCGATTATCTGGATGCCGAAGCCTTAGCGGCCTTCAAACACAGTATCAGGGATGAGTGGCTCGCCAGACACCTCGGCCAAGAAAAGCCGAGGACAATGGCAGCCTTAACAAGCCTTATGACCCGCTTTTGCGTGGGTGAAGATAGGTGGTTGTCCTGTAGAGGCACGAGTGACCCAAGTACATCCAAAATCAGGGATGGCAACGGGAAGCCACGGCGCAATAAAAACAAACGTCAAAACAAGGAAGAAAGTTCGGACAACACAACGGTCAATGCCGGATTCAGGGGCTCTCAACCCGGTCAACAAAAGAAGCCATTTAAAGGCAGCAAAGAGGGACCGTCCGGCCAGAACAAAGTCATGGACAGACTGTGCCAAATTCATGGCACCCCCGAAAAACCTACGAACCACACTCACAGAGAATGCTGGGTCTTTAAGCAGGCCAACAAATTAAATGTCGAACACAAGGGAAGGGAAACACCAAGTGATGACGAGGATGAGCCTCGCCAGCCAAACACTGGGGGACAGAAAAAATTCCCACCAGAGGTAAAAATAGTAAACATGATCCACGCGTCTCACATACCCACGAGAAGCTTAAGGCGCGAATGCGCGCTCAGAGACGCATACTCTATAGAGCCCGTCGCCCCCAAACTTAACCACTGGTCGGCCTGCCCGATCACCTTCGATCACAGGGACTACCCGACTAGTATGCGACACAGAGGATCAGCTGCCTTGGTGCTCGAACCGATAATCAACGGATACCATCTCACTCACGTCCTCATGGACGGCGGCAGTAGTCTTAACCTAATATACCAGGACACTGTCCGCAGGATGGGGATAGACCCATCTAGAATCAGCCAAAGTAACACAACCTTTGAAGGGGTGATACCAGGCGTCGAAGCCCGCTGCAGGGGCTCCCTCGTACTAGAGGTGATATTCGGCTCCCCAGGCAACTTCAGAAGCGAAGGAATACTCTTCGCTATCGCCCCCCCTCCAAAGTGGTTATCATGCATTGCTCGGGAGAACGGCCTTCACCCGCTTCAACGCAGTACCGCACTACGCCTACCTTAAACTCAAGATGCCCGGTCCACGTGGCGGCATCACCGTTAACGGAAGTACAGAGCGTTCCTTACGCGTCGAAGAGTATGCAACGGCTCTAGCAGCCGGACTCTAAGCGGCCTCTAATATATGAACACATGATTGGTCGTTAAGACCACGGGCACGGTTAGACGAGTCTGGCAGCCCAGATAAACCTGAGCTGGGCGCTACACATGTAAACCCATAGAGGACACCAGGGGCTTCAAATATTCAATAAAGCCCATCTTTTGGCTTGACCCTATTAACAGGCCAATGTCTTACACTTCTACTATTCATTGATAATAGTCAACTCTTCGCACGCTTACGTCATACTCTTCTACATGAGTTTTCCTTTTTTACAGACATCATTTGTGCGATATCCTCCCAGGACACGGCACGGAGACAAAGGCGCAGACATGCAGCAGGGCCCTGCTCAAAGGTTTCTCTTTAGATTAAGCCCCTGTGTAAACCTTCTTTATTGTCTTTTGTTGCTTACACATCCCATGGGTACTACACCCACAGAGGATACTGCCGTTATTGGCATTTCGCCACGACAGACTAATGCACGTACCTGGAAATACAGGGTTCATAATAAAGGGCGTTACTCAGCCCAGTATATGTTATAAAGTACGAATACCTTCGGGAGTGTTCGGCGTCGCGAGTTTGGCCTTATATGCATAAGCTCCAAATCATGTCTTTGGTCAAATGTCGGGTTTGCCCGGCTCCTGGGTTTGCCGCCTTACGTTCCGTTCTTATCGGCTAAGGTGGCCACAGGAGAACTACTGCGATTGTTTCCTGGTTATTCCGGATGAGCACCTCAGTAGAGAAAGCCGAAAACTGACTGTCATGATATAGCGAGAGACTGTTCAACCACTCGAAAACTTATCAGAATCTTTAGGATTCCTCCGCATTAACGAAGGACCGTTTCCCGGTCATGTACACACGCGCCCGTATTTGGATGAACGCAAAGGTACCAGGGGCTAAATAGTAGCCCCACCATCAAACTCCTATGGCTAAGTGAAAGTGTTACAGCTATATAGTCCGGTTGCCTAGTTCGACGTGTGATCACCTCCTTAATGGACCAAGACGTTGGATCAAGTGTGATTACGCATATTTTCGCGAACACCCCCGCATTATATGCGTGGGGGCTGAAGCCAACGACTGTTAACTTTTAGATTACACATATACATAAAACGGCCGCACAGGAGGCACAATAGCACTTTCGGGTGAAAAGTATAAACATAGCCTCCATAATTACAATACAATTGTTTTTACAATGAAACAATTTGTCACTCGAACGTGACATTCTTCGAACACTGAGCCTCTATTAAGCGAGCACCTTCTGTTACCTGCTCCAAGTAGTGCTCGGCCAGATCCTGGCTTCCCGCCGGATTCTGGGTCGCAATGATGGTGGCCTCCATGTCTATCCAATATGCTTTAACACGGGCAAGAGACATCCATGCACCCTCTATGCACGTCATCCTCTTCATGGCATCAATTTGCAAAACGGCACCAAGGAATTGTTGCACTAAACCAAAATAACTGTCCGGCTTAGGCTCCTTCGGCCATTGGTGGTCTATTACAGACCGCATTGCAAGGCCGGACAGTCTATGGAGCTCGGCCACAGCAGCCATCCTCTCACTCAATGGCAATGGGCGTGTTGGAGCACCGAATTGCAACCAGGACAGCTTCTCCACTTCATTATCTTTTTGATCATCGAAAAACTTGCCCGCATTAGCTGTACCCTTCGCCAAATCCGCATGCGCGTCTGCAGGGCTCCAGCGTCGGTCCAGAGGAGCATACTTGGGATCCAAAAACTTCATCCGCAACAAATAAGGGTTTCCAGCCGCGATTTCTCCGGCCTGTCGAAGCTCCTCCCGCGCATCCCTAATTTCGGAACGCGTCTCCTTTGCCGCATCAAGGGCCTTCTTCAGGTTAGCCTTATTCACCTAATTTTCTTTTTCAAGAAGCTCATACCGGTTGGCGGCATTTTTTTAGCTCCACAGCCATTTCGACTATTTTGTCTTCGCTTCGGCGATGAGCAGTCTGTTCGGCTCTCAACTCTTCGGACGCCTTTAGGGCAGCCGCATTGCTAGCTCGGGCCTGTTCCTTGGCCAGGGCAAGTTCTGCCCTCAGGGCTTCCACGGTAGCAGCTCCGTCTACAGTCCAAGCATATCAAATCAACATTATGCTCCTCTTAATTTTTCCCATAACAAATAAGGAAACCAGAGCACATACCTTGTGACTCGTTAAGCTGCTCGTTCACAAGTGTGATATCGGCATCAATAACTCCAATCTGACGCCTCAGTTCGGCGACTTCAATGGACCGGTCGGCTGCCGGACCCTTAGCCACTTGTGCATAAACACAGTATGATCATTACTCAACGTTGTGATCCTCCGTTTGCCGCCTTGGGCTGGCAACCAGAGTCTCAGGGGCTACTATCCATATGGAGCACACCTAGCGCATGCTCCACAATCAAGAATTATGTATCTCGTTACATACCTCAAAGCCTCTGAGCAGGCTCGTAAAAGCTTCATTCAACCCACTTGTGGCGGATGAAATCTTCTCAAGCACCATGCTCATTAATGAACGGTGATCCTTCGAGAGAGCAGCTCGCTCCAGAAGGCCCGTCAGCGTATCCGGCCGTTCGCAGAACTGTGCCAGACCTTTCTTATCGCCCCTCGTGGGAGCCGAACGCTCCGGGCTTAGGGCGGCCGAAGTACTAGCTTCTGGCATCGGCAAATCCGGACTCCTCCATGGCGACACCTTGGGGTCGCCCGCCCCATAAGGCGGAGAGGCTGGTGGGGTTTCACTCTCCATCATCTCCGGAAGGAGATCCCCTGAAGATGAGCTCTGTCGAGAAGAGCTGCTAGCCGGACTGCAAAAGAGGGATCCTGGTTATTATCCTCGGAGGAGGGAGTAGCAGATTTGTATTTGCGATTAATTACAGCTCGGCTAAGGGCTGGCCCGTTTGCGGGCTTGGCGCAGTGAGGACGCCCTTCGGGGCAAGGCCCCCTGGTGAAGTTTTCTTCCCTTGTTTAGGCACCTCCGTCTCCAAGTCTTCGGAGGCGGCCCTTTTCTTCCCGCGAGGGGAGGAGACCTTAGATTCCCCTCCCCTACTATCCTCCTTTGGGGAGGTAGCAATTCCCCCGGTTTGGATGTGCAATGTGTGAAATTCTACTTCTCTGTTCTTCCATTCATCTTTCCCCGAGGGCACTTTACTTAGCGCATGACCAAGCATCTTGGATATGGCGGGACTAGGAGAGCCTTCGGGAAGTGGCGCCGGACACCTGATTCTCTCCGCCTTGTTGAGCCATTCCTGGCCACGGAGGATTTTCAGAATAATGGTATGATAACTATAAACAAAGTGTTGGGTTTTGGGTTACTTACTTGGGTATCTGGGTGGTTGTAGCTCAGGCCCGCATCCTCGATGGTGTCCGGACACTTTATTTGTGGACCGAAGAATAACTTACACATTCCTTCAAGCGTCATGCCGAAGAAGTGCAGAATAGTTCGCGGACCTTCCGGATTGAACTCCCACATCCGGAGAGGCCGGCGTTTGCACGGCAACATCCGTCGGACTAGCATTACCTGAATTATGCTGACAAGGCTAATGTCCCTCTCAAGAAGCTCCCAGATGCAGCTCTGTAAGGTTGGTACATCATTAGCAGGCCCCCAATCCCATCCTACATTGGCCCATGATGCCAGTTGAGGCGGAGGGCCCGAACGGAAGTCGGGGGCAGCCACCCACTTTGTGCCTCTGGGAGCCGTGACGTAAAACCACCGCCGCTGCCATAGATCGGACACCTCTAGGAAGGATCCCTCTGGACATGGGATGTCGGCGTTCCTGCTTATTACAGCACCTCTGCACTCCATGTGTCGCCCCTCAATCATCTTCGGCTTCACATTGAAGGTCTTGAGCCATAAGCCGAAGTGCGGGGTGACGTGGAGAAAAGCCTCGCAAACAACAATGAACGACAAGATGTGAAGGATGGCATCCAGAGCTAAATCATGAAAATCTAGCCCGTAGTAGAACATGAGCCCTCTCACGAAGGGATCAAGGGTGAAGCCTCAACCGCGGAGGAAGTGAGAAACAAATACGACGCTCTCGTTGGGCTCGGGAGTAGGGATGACCTGCCCTGGAGCAGGAAGCCTGTGCTTGATGTCGGCGGTCAGATATCTGACCTCTCTAAGCTTCACGATGTCCTCCTCGGCCACCGGCCTTGAAGGTTGGATCTGGACATGATTGAAGGTCCAAAGTGGTTAAGCTTGGGCTTCGGGTGTTTGAACTCGAGATGCGAAAAGGCGCAAGAGTGGTGGAAAAGAGGGATAGGCCTCGGCCCCTCTATAAAGGGGGTGAATATCAAGCGTCCTTAGCATAACCGCTTGGGACTTACCTAAAAACACGGAGTCATACCACCAGGCATCATGGGGTTGCGCACGCCCATATTGATGGAAGATCCTGCGATAAGGGGAACACGATCTTTGCTTTGGCAAGGTGTGCCAATAAAACCGCCTCACAATGCGTATCGAGGCAGGCCAACAAAACCGGTTCCTATTGGGCCGGGCCACGATGCAAGAGCACGCCGTACAAAAAATTGTCAGCAGATCAGATTTATGAAGTGCTATTCTCTCTACGGTGGTGTGCGGAAATTATCTCGCAAAGCTGAACACAATCCTCAATCTACTTTGGAATATTCAAAGATGGAACCCGCCTTGCAATGCCGAAGACAAACTGCACGCCGGACTCATCGTCATTGAAGCCTGGTTCAGGGGCTACTGAGGGAGTCCTGGATTAGGGGGTATCCGGACAGCCGGACTACTTACTTTGGCCGGACTGTTGGACCATGAAGATACAAGACTCAAGACTTCGTCCCGCGTCCGGATGGGACTCTCCTTTGCGTGGAAGACAAGCTTGGCGATCCGGATAATAGATTTCCTTCTTTGTAACCGACTCTGTGTAAACCCTAGCCCCCTCTGGTGTCTATATAAACCGGAGGGTTTAGTCCTTAGAGGGACAATCATAATCATCATAGGCTAGCTTCTAGGGTTTAGCCTCTACGATCTCGTGGTAGATCAACTCTAGTAATACTCATATCATCAAGATCAATCAAGCAGGAAGTAGGGTTTTACCTCCATCGAGAGGGCCCGAACCTGGGTAAAACACAGTGTCCCTTGCCTCCTATTACCATTAGCCTTAGACGCACAGATCGGGAGCCCCTACCCGAGATCCGCCAGTTTTGACACCGACAGCCGCCTCTGTGCAGCATGGTCGGCAACGGGAGTTAGTTCATTATCCACGACGATGGTGCTTCTGCGCTTGGCATCGGCTTCCGAGAAGTAGATCCGAGACCATGGAAGATGGTGCCGGGGAAGAGGCTTCGTGTACGACGACGACGGTGGACCGACTCCAATGCGGCGTACAAGGTCGTCGATGAGGCAGATGCGCTACGGTGGACAAGTGCGCCGATGTAGAAGGGGAGGAGCACGAAGGCTGCAGTGCCGTGGAGAAGTCTATTTTGCGGTGGGGATAGAAAATGGGGAGTATTCAGGTGTGCTACTCTGGGTGCCGGGGTGGGGTTGACTGGGTAGGGTGAACCTGAAGTTACGAAAACAACCCCCTACCAAGCGTCATTCGTAGGCCCGTTCTGAAGGCTATGATGGTAACTTCGCACTGCTCGAATCAAGGTCACGGGAGAATTTCCCGCTGACATCAAATATTTGTGACACTGAACTCCCTGTGTGGCGTGCTGGTGATTGGGCTAAGTAACTAGCCTGTAGTACTAGTAAATACTAGTACCCCCTCTGTTTTTATTAACTCTGCATATTAGGTTTGACCGAAGTCAAACTTCCTAAAGTTTGACCAAGTTTATAGAAAAATGTAAACATTTACCATAACAAATATGTATGATGTGAAAGTACATTCAATAATGAATCTAATGGTATTTATTTGTTATTGTATATGTTAATATTTTTTGTTATAAACTTTCTAAGAGTTTACAAAACTTGACTTCAACCAATGTTAATACGCGGACTTAAATAAAAATGGAGGGAGTACACATTTGTTTTCTTAGTTTGTAGTGAATTAATCATTTGTTGTAATTTTGAAATAAATATATTAGACTACTGACTTCGAATGTAATGGTCTATACAATTCAATAGTTACAATCATTGTTGAATTCCAAGATGTATACGAGGTCTATAGTACTTCACAATATGCTCAAACTCACATAATCCCAGTCAAATGAGAATCTAAATGCATTTCATAGTTATTACTTTGTAGGATGCAACAAAACCAACCATAACTCTACATCATCCATTATAAAAGCAACATTTTGAACACATCCCAATGTGTGAATGAAACATGTAGAGAGAGCTTGCGAAGATGGAGCAGATAGGGCGGGAAAGATTGTATGTATGTGGACGAGAGAGTAGGAGACAAACCTAACGAGACAGACAGAGAGAGAGAGAGAGATAGAGAGAAAGAGAGAGGAAGAAGTTAGGTATGTGAGAAAGATGGAGACATGTAATATACGTGAGATGCGTGTGCACCCGGATTCTGTACACGTGGAAGGAAAAGAGACAACAGGTTTGATGAGAGAGATGGGAAAACATGGACGAGAGGGGAAGGATCTTGTCGGTTGAGGGATTGATAATTTTGTGCGGGGGAGAGAGGGATTTGTAATTTTGTGCAGGAGAGACAGAGGGGGGGGGGAGTCAGTCAGCCGTCATCACATCATCCTGCTTCCAAATGGCCCAACATTCTCTAGTGCAGTGTGGTCGCCGTCTTCGATCTCCTCGATGCCCTCTTTGAAGATTGAGGTGTTGTGCATGCTGGGGTGCAAAGAAGCACAAGCAAGAGTGGTCGCCATATAACCTTGGATGGGGATGTATTTTGTGCTCGGGGAGGGTGTGTGTGTGTCAGATATTGAGAGAAATCAAACCTATGGAGAGAAATGTGTGTGTATGTGACGGAAAGCTACATGCTAAATAGGGTTTTCACGAAGAGATTGTACGTGCGATATAGACAGCGATGTGCGGGCCTTGAGGTAGGCAGGGGCCAGGTGAGGGTGTCAAATTGTGTGCGTTGATGCATGTGTTACATGCGATCGTGCGAGGGATGGACGAATCAAGAGATATGGTTGTTGTGGTACGGATGCTCCTCTATCTCTCTCTCTCTCTCACACACACACACACAAGTAAAATAGAAGACCGTTCTCTCATGTATACACAACGTATCCGCATTTGTCTATGTCTCACTCATGCATGATCATTTGCACATTCAAACCTCTCTATGTCTCTATCACACGCACACCGTCTCCACATTGCCCTTCCACCACCACACACATATGGACACATACACACGTTCTCTCTTAGTCACACACACAAAATCAGTATTAAAAAAAACCAGGGCACACCTAAAACGTCCAAATCCAAATAAACACGAACTGGAGCTAAATTCAAATATATGGAAATATTGTAGCGTCAAGAACTTTTCCAGGAAAAAAAGTTGAGTAATATTCGGGGATTGTTTTCACACACACAAAAAGGTTCGGTGGATGTCCTTCGAGCGCGACATGGTGACACACTATTCGATCGACCGCGCGGCCGTAGTTCGCGCACTTGCACAGGATTCTGTATCGTGATTGTGGTAACTAATATAAGCACTGCCTCAGTCTAATGTTTACGTGTACTAGTATGGTTTTCTTTTAAGTTTGACCAACCCTATATAAAACTAAACTAAGCCCCCATACGCGCACTCATCAATATGCCGCCGCCGCTGTTGCGCATGCCGGCGCCCGCCTGCTCTGACCAACAATTTCTCGCCCATCACCACCGTGTTGCCGCCATCCTTGTGCCATGAAGCCGAAGGCTCGCCCGCTCACGCCGTCTGCAGTCCCTCCTCGCGATGTCATCATGCTGCCAAGCACGCGAGCAGCTGGTGGAGCCGTGTCTATGCACGCATCCTATGAAGAGGAGGACGAGCGCGTGCTCCAGCATGCCGGCGAGGAGGAACTAGTGTGTCATTGTCGTCTCCGCCCGTGCGGAGGAGGCGCGCATGATGAATGTCGCGGCGGAAGCCGGTCGCACCTGCGCTGAGCCCGCAAACCGGGTGCGAACGTGAAATCTACCTTCGAGACCTTGAATCCCACGTGGATCCTGCAATCTGAAGGAGCAATTTGGGTCAGTCGACTCTTGTGAGCCGTTGGATGCAACATGGATGGCTAGAAGGGATTCTTCAACCTACGAAATTGATGCACTGTTCATCTTCTTAGCCCGCCACACGCCTAACCGTCTGCCGCCGCCGCCCCACCCTCCACTAAACCGCCTGCCACCGCCATGCTCCCTCCCACACCTGCCATCCGTTTAACCCCGGCCACGATCCATTTTTCCGGCGAACTGCATTCCACACCCAACACTCATAAGATAGATCATGGGCACCCTGCCACCCTAATATAGATACTGGGGTAGCTTCTCTATCGTCTTCTTCATTCGCTCCATCGAACTTCTTTCACAAATCGACTGACCCAAATTATACTATTAGTACGAACGTATTAAGTACAGTAGGAACACGAAGATACGACCAGTAGTACCAACTGCAAGAAGAATAGTAGTAAGACATAGTACTAGTACTACTGTATGTACTAAAGAATTCAAATAACGAGAAAGAACATAAAGTTCAAATAACAAGAAAGAATATAAACATAGTTCTACTTGGGGCTCATCACAACAAACCCCTGAAATAAAACTAAGCAACTAGTCCTCTTGACACTTCAGTAGAACCAGCATGAGCGACAGCACTGCCACCTTACTCGGAGTCCGAGTCCACGTCCTCGACTTCGTCCTCGTCCCTCTTCCTCTTCGCCGACGCTTCTTTGCTTGAACCATACACTGGGCTCTGCTTCTTCATCCAACCCTTGTAGATATTTCAACAAAGGTAGGCATCCATTGCTGCGTACAGGATGTGATCTTCATCTAATATCTTCGAATCCCATGCATGATGAAACTTGTGGTGAGGTTTCTTCAGTTTAGCATACGAAGTATCAATCATGGCTATTGTCAGGGTCAGCATTGAAGGCTGAGAAGAGGACACCAGGCTTGCCTTCTGGAGATAGAAGGGCTGGCCTACAACGAGGCCTATCCGACCCAGGACATCCCTGTCGTTCCTAAAGTCTACAGTAACGAATTTCACTCTTTCATCCTTGAGGAAGTTCTTAAAATCCTGGCACTCAATGTTGGTATGGCATATGTGGTAGATCAAACACACATTATGTACGCAAACCTGGATCATGGCGGCCTTCTTCTTCTCTGCCTCCTTTAGAATCTTCTCTCTTTCAGGACTGTGGTGTACTCAAGATCTAGCCCAGCGACCCACTCATCCTTTGAATTGTTGAACATGCGTAGGAAGCAAGAAAGGCATGCTTTCACCATCGCGGATCCACATGGGTAGACGACGATGAACTCATCGCCAGTGATGGCTCTAACCTGGTACTCAGCGGCGACCATGGAGATTTGGGAGGCCATGGATTTTGGAGGAGGGTTAGGAGAAGTTGAACTGGTGTAATGTGAAAGGACGGGACGATTGGGAGCGAACTATTGTAAGGTAGTAGTAGAAGACAGGGACGATTAGGGCGTGCAAACGGCGTGGGGTTGTTGGCTTTCCCGGTGGATAAATGGCTGCAAGCCCCCAAAGAGTTCTTGAGTACTATGCGGGACCCACTAGATGTCATGTCTACTAGACCCATATCGTAGGCCTGACGGTATAGCTTCTGCCTGTTCGCACGCCATGCCGGCGCGTGGATGTAACTTCACTTAATTCCGTCAACCATCATGCCTCCCACAACCTTCGCCTCCCTCGCACGGTCGCGCCCTTCGAGACTTCGACCGGCTATAAATGAGCAATTTTTTTGCCTACTCCGCATGCATGATACTCCCTCCGGTCCTTTTTACTTCCATCAACCGTTTGCAAAGTGTTTGACCACATTTTTACTAAAAATATCAATATCTACAATACTGATTATAATGAGTATAAGAACTACGTTTTATAATGAGTATAAAATATTGATTTGACATTGTGAATGTTGATACATTTTTCTATAAGTTTGGTCAAAGTAGAGGTACATTGACTTCAGACAAAAGTTAAATGCAGGTGCGTGCCATGTCCTATCTAATCATCACAACAAGGTTAGCTATTAGAGTACTACTACCTCCCTTCTAGTTTAAAGGGCTCAATTCAAAAATTTCACCAACTCTTACCAAGATAGAGGCGGTGGAATAGTTTTTGTAGTCTGCAAAAGTACTCAACTAATGTTGTCGTTCTTCACAAAAAATGTCTTTACCAATGCATTATCGCATTGCATGCATGCATGAACACTAGTTACTCAAACCCCCTTCTCTTCTTTAATTCTTTGCCACATCAGCATGTTTGCTATTCCCGTGTGCATGATACCTGCTAAGATACCACCATTATGGCCAACCTTAATCATCGCATGCAATAATTTAGTGCACCTTGACATATGAACATGTGTGGGGCGTGTATGTTTTTAGTGACTTGAGACTATACCTAGCCCGACATGCAAGATGACTTATTATGCACCGTTCCCCATACCTGCAGGAAGCCCGTTCGTCTCCAAATCTTTTCTTCTCCATGTGTGAAAACAATATGCCTGCTTGACTCTCCTTCTCCCTCCGGTGGTCCCACCACTCCACCCTATGTGGAAAAAATCTGCATGCATGACTCTCCTCCCACGCGCTCGTCCAATCCATTGTGAGCAGCAATATTTCCACCCCTTCCCTCCCCCGTAATTTACTCCAACAAATATACCCACATAGTTGTTACGTTAATCACGCAACATATCTTACGGGACGCTGCTTCAGTTACTTAACTACAGGTGCATTGGGTCACTGACATATGGGCCCAACAGGGGTGTGGCCCACATGTCAGTGACGCAACTGGACTTGCAGTTAAATCAGCGCAGCTCAGTCCATATCTTACGTAGGTGTGCCATTGCTTGCTATAAATACTGCGCCTCCCACGACATTCAGAAGAACGCTCACGTTCATCGCTATCTCCTCCCCCTTCCTCTCATGTCGACCACCATGGCATTGCCCCTCCCAAGCCCTAGGCGCCCCTCGCTGCACCGCGCGGACGGTCACGCTTCGCCGTTCCGTTCCTCGCCGCTACTAGTCGAGGAGGACGCGTTGGTGTTCCGCTCCTCGCCACGACGCGTTGAGGTGGATGCGTCGGCGTTCCCAATCTTGCTAGCGCGTGCGTCGGAGGACACGTCGGCTCCCCGCTACGAGGAGAACGCCGTGCCGCCCGCCCAGCCCCCCGGTCTTTAGGAGCTTTGGAAAGAAATGGATGTCACCTTGTGGTAGGCTTTGCCTCCGGCAGAGTGCGCCAAAATAGAGGCGGAGAAGAAGGCCGAGGAAGATAAGCGCGCCATGGGGCAAGCTGTCTGGCAGGCCTATGTCACGTCCGAGAGAGTTAGGCAATTGGCTCTTTGGCAGAAGGCTCGTGTGAGGGCCATGAGGGTGGTGGAGGACGCCCGTGCCAAATCCCTGAGTGCAGTTGGGCCCAAGCGCCTCATCTACGCTTGGCAGTACATGGACCGAGTGCATGCTTCCAGCGAGGAGGAGTACCTGTTGGTGCCGGATCACCACACCGATCGCGCTCGGCTGCTGGCAAGCCACCAATCAGCACCTGGGGAAGAGGCGTTGTGTTGGCGCGCTGGGAAACGGTCGCGCACCAGGGCAGTCGTGGCGCGCCGCGAGCGCTCCTGCGAGCACCGTGGCTTCTAGTAGGAGTATAATTTAGTTTTGTAAGGCGATCTCATTAGTTTTGGGACGCAAATGATAAATCCCGAACGTTCAGGAATTATTAGCATCCTTAATTAAGTATGTAAAAGGGATAGTTTGGAAATCTTGTGTATCCGTATGCATTTTGTAAGTACGTGCATATAGCACAAACTTTACTATATACTATCGCACTACACGTCTCTCTCTATATATGCTTGCACACTGTGCTACTCCCTCCGTCCAGGTGAATAAGTCATCTTTGGTTGTGCACCGTGACCAAGACGAAGGGAAGACTTATATACCTAGATGGTGGGAGTACTACTATTACTTATGTATGTGCAAATGCACGTTTTAACATTACGATGCGGTTTTTGTAAAAGTAGAAAAACAACACTAGTCAAGCTTGTGAAACGATTCAATGCAAAACAAATGCAAAAATGCTCGTTTGATTGTTCACTTTTAGCATCCTTCTCTGTGGTTATTTCTATGTCGTACTTTGTACGGAGTATCTCACTGGTCGGAAAGGCATGCAAATTCCCAAACCGCTTCCTACACCCTGTATCGAAATTTTTGCCTAACAAGTTGTGCCGTGCAATTGTAATTCCAACTTGAGTACTACTACTAGTAGGAGTACCAGGGGCCAGTTCTTTTAGGCTCCTAGATTAGTAATCCCGTAACTACTACCTCCGTCCTGGTTTATTGGTCCCCATTGTAATCTGTGTCAAATTTTGATCGTAAATTTAACTAATGAAATGTTTGTGCAAGCACATGTACTAACATTTTATCAGTTAAATCTTTGGTCAAAATTTAGCACACATTACAATGGTGACGAATAAACCAGGCCGGAGGTACTAGTAGTAGTTTATAAGCCCAAATAAATGAGTGAGGCGCCTTAATGTTACTCTCCACTGTGACTAATCTTATGGGAAAAGCTGGGGAGTATTTTTTAAGCCGCCAAAAGAACCGGCCCTAGGAGTAGTAGCTAGGGATACTAGGAGTAGTAGCTAGGGATCGAGTGTGCGACATGAACCGGAGAAAGTAAATGCGAACAGATGAAATGCAAAAAGACAGAGAGATGTGATGGTTGCTTGTCCGTTTATTTTACCAGGCCACTTATTACTAGGAGTGGTTGGGTTTTGTGATATGACGGCTTTACTGCCGCACCACGAGCGGGGTGAGACTCCCGTGCAACGCCGCCCTCTACACTAGTACTACATCGGTCGTGATTTATTTGTCCCCCATTGAATTTGACTAAAGATTTAACTGACAAAATGTTAGTGCATGTCAACAAAAACTATATCGTTGGATTCGTATTTGAACATAGTTTTCAATGATATAATTTTAGGTGACAATATCGTACTATATATAATGTCAGTTCAATTTTTGGTCGTACTAATCTATGGTAAGGTGCCCGTGCGTTGCACGGAAGAGTGAAATGCATTGATCGGGGAGTTGTTTATTTTGACAAAGGATGTGGGGGTCATCTCATGTGTAACGGGTATCGATAGGTTTCTTCGGATATTATTTCATCTCTAGAGCTCACAAACATCCAGGTGAAATAGATAAAAAGTATCTTTTGCAAACAAAAGCGTTCAACTGTTCAACCTACATCCAAAACTTGTGAAGAAATAACACTTATTGTGCTTTGCAAGAAATGATCTTTAAGAATTAGTTTTTGAGTATCGATTGTTATACATGTTGGCTACAGATGACATGGCACTTTCTTATAGTCAATAGTTGGCAATACTATTAAGTATTAACCATGCCCTTATACACCTAGACGGAGGGATTAAATCAGGATGACTTGGAAGGGGGCAGAGGAGATGTAAGAAATGGTTCATCGTAAGTCTTTCACCAGTACTGTAGTAAAAAATCATACATGGAAGATTCTAGACTAAACCATAAATGGATACACTTTTATTCATGCGCGATACTCCAATAGAGCAAGATCATGCATGGAAGTCCCCACATGCTTAGACAGTGGATTACATTGAGCAACGACTAATGATCAACATTTAACTTGGTAATGCATATGTCCAGGTGAACCGCGTTGGAGTTCCCGTGCACCACGTTGGGGGGAAATCATACCATGCGTCTTCCATGTCCACATCGGCGGGTAGGTCCCAGCTCGGCATAGTCCTAGGCAGCTTCATGTAGCCAATTTCGCTGCCCACGTACCTCTGAGGGGTAGTAACAATGAGCACGAACCCGTACATCGGCCTCGTGTCGTTGTCGGCCACAAGGCCGCCTCGACGCACACTACAGAGATGGGGCGGCGGCCTGCGCGGGCCTTGCCGGTGCCCACGATCAAGAGGAAGACACTCCCCTCCTCCTCCGAGACTGGCAGGCGGCGGTGATCCTTCAGCGACTCCGGCACGGTGAATGGGTAGCACGTCTCGTACTTGATGTTCTCCGCCAAGGGCCAGTAGTGATCGCCGCGCGCCTGCGTGAGGTGATGCAGGATGTCCGCCGGCGAGCCCCAAAACTGCATCGGGCACTCATAGCAGTAGACGAAGGGCTCCTTGGAGGCATCGACCAGGCCGTCCATGAAACGGGAGTGGCTGTAGGGGACGTTGCGCCAGTTGAATATATGAGCAAGTTACTACGAGATTTAGTCCGAATAAGCACAAAATAAATCATGGTGGCTATAACAGAGATTAAACTAATCTTGTGGACTAGCATAGTAGATGAATAGATAGAGTCTAGGACACATACTAGAAACATGAATTCTATCACGATTTCGAACAAGAAGGACAGAAACACATACGATGCAATGGGAGCAGCACCGTTGGCGTTGAGGTTGTCGCCCATGTTGTTGAGGAAGAGGTTGCCAAGGTCGGGGAAGAAGTCGTCGTCGGTGAAGTTGTCGCTGCCAGCAGTCGCGAGATTGCGCTCCCCAAATTTCAACAGCACCCGTCGAATGGAGTGCAGGAGGGAGTGGCTGTAGGGGACATTGCGGCTGCCGAATGGAGCGCAGGAGTAGCACACGAAGCAGTAGATGGTGCTCCTCCCTAGTATCTATCTCTACTCTTATCTCTATCTCTATTGTTTTTTATAACAAATCGAATAGTACTGCGCCATACACTGCACGCCCGGCTGAACACGCCTCCTCACCTCCATCAAACGCCTCCATTAAACCCGCATGCAAACTGAGAAACCTACTCCAACAAGCGGGAGGAAATTTGCCGATTGCCGTTGGAGAATAATAGAGTCACGTCCAATCCATTTGAGTTAATTGCGTGTATGATTCTCCCTCTCTAACAAGTTAATTGCATCCTTAATCTTGTATTCTAAGTACTCTGTGGGTTCCACTGTCAGTATAGTGTACATGACTTGCAGGCTGGCTACAGATTCGTATAGAAAGTTAAAAAGAAACAAATCCATCCGTAATCTTGTATTATAAGTACTCTATGGGTTACACTGCCAGTACAGTAGCGAAACAAGTATATATTACAAAAAATATAAAAATCTAAAGTTTAGGACAGAATTCGAACTCAGGTCATCACGCTGCGAGCATCCGGCCCATACCAGTACACCAGGTGTTCATTTCGGACGATGCAAGAGATAAACCCCTTTATAACAATGAGCCCGTTCATTGCAACAGATCCAAAGTAGAATAATACATATTCACAAATTTGAAAGAAAATATTTTAGTTTTGATATACATATCACTAAAAATATCTTATGTTTCACTCCAAATATATTCTTTGGGCTGTTTTGATGAAGTAAGGGAGGAATGTGGTTGGTTTCGAGATACTAAGGGGTTTTGTGTAAACTGGAGCAGAGAAGTGGGAATTGTTGCCAAAGGCCACACCTTACATCACAGCCGTTAGAGGCAGACACATCATCATCACCAACTGAGTCTTTTATAGGAGTAGGAGTAGAGAAAAAACTGAGTTGGTGATGATGGTGTGCCTGCCATCTTATAATATAGACTGTTCGATCTATATCTGATGGATAGAAAGCAAACTATGACAATTTTACAAAAGATACCCGCACGTCTCTCCACATTTACAGATAAGGCCTTGCCTCATTCATCCTTATCTCCCACAACCTCATTGTCAAGAAATTAAAAAAGGAAGTCTCTGGAACAATCTGGCATGGTGGCCGCTGGCGGCGCCGTCCATCCCCATGCCTCTGCCCAGTCCGACCACTAGTCACCACCACGCCCTACTCCTCCTTGCCTTATCTATCATCTTTCTCGAGATATCATTTTTTTGATGAAATGGTCGAGATACCATTTTCCAACAAAATTCTCGAGATATTATTAGTTTTTACACATGGGATTACTCTTGCATGGGTCAATCACAACAGGTGTTTTGTAAAAAGATGCATCTTGATGTTCCGTGCAATGCATGGGCATCTTGCTAATTTTTTTGCATATAATTCCAAACACAACATAGACACGGTCTTTGACCATTTTACAACTATGTTAGTATCATTGTTTGTGGTCAGCCAGTACAAGTTATAGCCCCAGGTGTTTTAACCTTTTTTTAGAAATGATTCCTGGCGATATTTCGCCACGAGCTCAATCCTGGCGAATCCCACGTAAACGTCAGATTTCCATCCGATGGTGGCCTGTTTTTAAGCCATAGTATTTGACAAAACCGCCACCCTTACACACGTACTGTAACCGCATCACGGGCATTTGCAAGTGCCATGTCTCCCAACAAACGTTTGTTGGGGATTGGAGTTAGCATCGATGGCAATTCGTAGTCATTCCACGCTCGGGCATTGAAGTTTGTAACTATTTTAGATTAGAATATACTACTCCTCCGGTGCTAGTAGTAGAGCAAAGTCCTACTCCACTACTACTATACACAAGCAAGTTAGGGCATAGTAGTAGGTACTGTAGGGAGTACCAGTACTGTGATCACTCAAGCAAGTTTTCTGGCATCGATATGACCCTACGCTGCTGGTATGTGTCTGATACGTCTCCGTCGTCTCTATAATTTTTTATTGTTCCATGCCAATATTCTACAACTTTCATATAACTTTGGCAACTTTTTATATTATTTTTAAGACTAACATATTGATCTGGTGCCCAGTGCCAGTTCCTATTTGTTGCATGTTTTATGTTTCGTAGAAACCCCATATCAAACGGAGTCCAAATGAGATAAAAACGGACGGAGAATATTTTTGTAATATTTGTGATTTTTGGGAAGAAGAATCAATGCGAGACGGTGCCCGAGGGGGCCACGAGGCAGGGGATGGGCACGCCCCTGACCCTCGTGGGCACCCTATAAGGCGGTTACTGCTCTTCTTTAGCCGCAAGAAAGCTAATTTTCGAAGAAAAATCTTGGCGAAGGTTTCAATCCAATCGGAGGTATGGATCTCTGGATATATAAGAAACGGTGAAAGGGCAGAATTTGGGAACGCAGAAACAGAGAGAGACAGAGAGACAGATCCAATCTTGGAGGGGCTCTTGCCCCTCCCACGCCATGGGAGCCAAGGACCAGAGGGGAAACCCTTCTCCCAAATAGGGAGAAGGTCAAGGAAGAATAAGAAGGAGGGGGGCTCTCTCCCCCTCGCTTCCGGTGGCACCGGAGTGCCACCGGGGGCCATCATCATCACCGCGATCTACACCAACAACTTCACCGCCTACATCACCAACTCTTCCCCCCTCTATGCAGCGGTGTAACCTCTCTTTTACCAATTGTAATCTCTACTTGAACATGGTGCTCAACGCTATATATTATTTCAAAATGATGTATGGCTATCCTATGATGTTTGAGTAGATCCGTTTTGTCCTATGGGTTAATTGATGATCGTGATTGGTTTGAGTTGCATGTTTTATTATTGTGCTGTCCTATTGTGACCTCCGTGTCGCGCAAGCGTGAGGGATTCCCGTTGTAGGGTGTTGCAATATGTTCATGATTCTCTTATAGTGGGTTGCTTGAGTGACAGAAGCATAAACTCTAGTAAGGGGATTGTGGCGTATGCGATAAAGGGGACTTGATGCTTTAATGCTATGGTTGGGTTTTACCTTAATGATCTCTAGTTGTTGTGGATGCTTGCTAGAGTTCTAATCATAAGTGCATATGATCCAAGAAGAGAAAGTATTTTAGCTTATGTCTCTCCCTCAAATAAAATTGCAATAGTGATTACCGTTCTAGTTATCGATTGCCTAGGGACAAATAACTTTCTCGTGACAAAAAGCTCTCTACTAAAACTAACTTAGTTGTGTCTTCATATAAATAGACCTTACTTTTTATTTACATGCCCTCTATTATCTTGGAAACCTATCAAACAACACCTACAAAGTACTTCTAGTTTCATACTTGTTTTAGGTAAAGCGAACGTCAAGCGTGCGTAGAGTTGTATCGGTGGTCAATAGAACTTGAGGGAATATTTGTTCTACATTTAGCTCTCGTTGGGTTTGACACTCTTACTTATCAAAAGAGGCTACAATTGATCCCCTATAGTTGTGGGTTATCAAGACCTTTTTCTGCGTCATTGCCGAGGAGTCATAGCGTGGGGTGAATATTCTCGTGTGTGCTTGCTTGCTTTATCACTAAGTAATTTTTATTTGTAGTTCTTAGTTGTTTTCTATCTTTAGTTATGGGTAGGAAACGCAAAATACCAAAAACAAATTGTGCCTACTGAACCAATGGTTGAAGAACCACTCAATATCTATCACACTCCTAAAGCTTTTTACTTGGATCATCTTCGATCCCTCTGTGCTCGTGCTGAAACCCCCACTAGCTTAGTTGAGGGCAAATATTTAGATGAGCATGCTTGTTATGTGCGACACCATATATCTGAAAAAGGGAAACTTTTACTGGATCAAATTCATCGTTTGCAATGCTATGTTTGGAATTTATGTGAAATATATTATTTTACTTGTTGTTCTGAAAACCCTAAGAAACACCTTCCCTACCAATGTGAGTTTAGTGATAATGGAATCGTATCTTCGTATGCTAAGGGTGTTTATAATTACTATGATGTTCAACAAATTGAAGAATTTGTTGCTTTTAAGGGTGCTTACGAAATTGCTTCTTTGATTGAAAAGTATGATGCTACTCTCTACAAATCTGAAAATTTTGCCATATTTAAATATTGTTATGATAATTATGCTGCTAATGCTTATGTTAAACCATATATTGAGGACTCCTCCGCTGTCCAAGAAGAGATTGATATTTTGCAGGAGTCTATGGAAGAAGAAATTGATGAAACTGTGAGCTCATTGGATGAAAAAGATGATGAGGAGAGCGAAGAACAAAAGGAGGAAGAGCGGATTAGCTACCCGTGCCCACCTTCTAATGAGAGTAACTCTTCAACTCATACATTGTTTAATTTCCCTTCGTGCTTACCGAAGGATGATTGCTATGATGATTGTTATGATCCCATTGATTCGTTTGAAATATCCCTTTTTGATGATGCTTGTGGCCAAGATGCCAATATGAATTATTCTTATGGAGATGAACTTGCTATAGTTCCTTATGTTAAACATGAAATTGTTGCTATTGCACCCACGCATGATAGTCCCATTATCTTTTTGAATTCTCCAAACTACACTATATCGGAGAAGTCTGTGCTTATTAAGGATTATATTGATGGGTTGCGTTTCACTACTACACATGATGATTTTGATAGATATAATATGCATGTGCTTGCTGCTCCTACTTGCAATTATTATGAGAGAGGAACTATATCTCCACCTCTCTATTTTTCCAACACGATAGAATTGCAAGAAACTGCTTATACTATGCATTGGCCTTTACTTGGTGTGCATGAATTGTTCTTTTATGACATGCCAATGCATAGGAAGAGAGTTAGACTTCGTTGTTGCATGATATATGTTACTTTGTGCTCACTACTAAATTACAAATCATTGTTAATTAAAATTGGCTTTGATATACCTTGGGATCCGGGTGGATTCATTACTTGAGCACTATATGCCTAGCTTAATGGCTTTAAAGAAAGCACTGCCAGGGAGACAACCCGGAAGTTTTACAGAGTCATTTATTTCTGTTGAGTGCTTTTATAAAGTCTAAAAACAAAAAAATAAAGAGGGGAACCCAAAACTTTTCAAAAAGGAAAGTGAAAGTGAGAAAGACAAGCATTGTTGAAGTGGGGGAGCTCCTTGAACTTTGTTCATGCTCACAGAAACTTTGTGAATCTTAATTACAGAAAATTTTCATCAAAAATAATTATCCCCTTGAACAATTCCATTGTATTATAAAAATAATGTACCAAGGTTTGCCTTTAGGATGTTTACAATGCTTGTTGGTTTGTGCGGTGCAGGACAGAAACTTTGGCTGTAGTGCGCGACTTTACATTTTTTACTAGCAAACAGTTCTGAAACTTTTTGCACTGTCTTTCTATAAAATATTTTTATTTCCTAATTTTGGTAGAATTGTTGGGGTACCATAAGTATGGTGAATGTCCAGATTACTACAGACTGACCTGTTTAAGACAGATTCTGTTTTTGATGCATAGTTTGGTTGTTTTGATGAAACTATCAATTTCTATCAGTGGATTAAGCCATGGAAAAGTTATATTACAGTATCTATAATGCAAAAACAAAATATGAATTGGTTTGCAACAGTACTTAGAGTAGTTATTTGCTTTACTATACTAACGGATCTTACCAAGTTTTCTGTTGAAGTTTTGTGTGGATGAAGTGTTTGATCGAGGAGGTCTCGATATGATGAAAAGGAAGAGATTCAAGAGCTCAAACTTGGGGATGCCCAAGGCACCCCAAGTAAATATTCAAGGAGACTCAAGTGTCTAAGCTTGGGGATGCCCTGAAAGGCATCCCCTCTTTCTTCAACAAGTATCGGTATGTTTTCGGATTCGTTTCGTTCATGCGATATGTGCAAGCGTCTTTTGCATTTAGTTTTCACTTTTCTTTTATGCACCATGCTGGTATGAGATAGTCCATGGTTGATTTATAGAATTCTCATTGCACTTCACTTATATCTTTTGAGTATGGCTTTATAGAATGCTTCATGTGCTTCACTTATATTATTTGAAGTTTGGATTGCCTGTTTCTCTTCACATAGAAAACTGCCATTTGTAGAATGCTCTTTTGCTTCACTTATATCTGTTAGAGCGTGGGCATATATTTTGTAGAAAGAATTAAACTCTCTTGCTTAACTTATATCTATTTAGAGAGATGACAGGAAGTGGTTATTCACATGGTTAGTCATAAAATCCTACATAAACTTGTAGATCGCTGGATATGATATGTTTGATTCTTGCAATAGTTTTGCGATATAAAGGTGGTGATATTAGAGTCATGCTAGTGGGTGACTGTGTATTAGTAGAAATACTTGTGTTGAGGTTTGTGATTCCCGAAGCATGCACATATGGTGAACCGTTATGTGATGAAGTTGGAGCATGATTTATTTTTTGATTGTCATCCTTTGTGTGGAGGTCGGGATCGCGCGATGGTTAACTCCTACCAACCCTTCCCCTAGGAGCATGCGTGTAGTACTTTGTTTCGAGGGCTAATAAATTTTTGCAATAAGTATGTGAGTTCTTAATGACTAATGTTGAGTCCATGGGTTATACGCACTCTCACCCTTCCATCATTGCTAGCCTCTTCGGTACCGTGCATTGCCCTTTCTCACCTCGAGAGTTGGTGAAAACTTTGCCAGTGCATCCAAACCCCGTGATACGATACACTCTATCACACATAAGCCTCCTTATGTCTTCCTCAAAACAGCCTACATACCTACCTATCATGGCATTTCCATAGCCATTCCGAGATATATTTCCATACAACTTCCATTATCATCATATACATGACTTGAGCATTCATTGTCATATTGCTTTGCATGATCGTAAGATAGCTAGCATGATGTTTTCATGGATTGTCCATTTTTTGATGCCATTGCTACGCTAGATCATTGCACATCCCGGTACACCACCGGAGGCATTCATATAGAGTCATATCTTTGTTCTAGATATCGAGTTGTAATATTGAGTTGTAAGTAAATAAAAGTGTGATGATCATCATTATTAGAGCATTGCCCCAATGAGGAAAGGATGATGGAGACTATGATTCCCCCACAAGTCGATATGAGACTCCGGACTCTATGAAAAATAAAAGAGGCCAAAGAAGCCCAAATAAAAAAAGAGGCCAAAGAAGCCCACCAAAAAATTAAAAAAAATATAAAAAATAATAAAGAAATGAGAGAAAAAGAGAGAAGGGGCAATGTTACTATCCTTTTACCACACTTGTGCTTCAGAGTAGCACCATGTTCTTCATATAGAGAGTCTCCTATATTGTCACTTTCATATACTAGTGGGAATTTTCATTATAGAACTTGGCTTGTATATTCCGATGATGGGCTTCCTCAAACGCCCGAGGTCTTCATGAGCAAGCAAGTTGGATGCACACCCACTTAGTTTTAGTTTGAGCTTTCATACACTTATAGCTCTAGTGCATCCGTTGCATGGCAATCCCTACTCCTCGCATTGACATCAATTGATGGGCATCTCCATAGCCCATTGATTAGCCGCGTCGATGTGAGACTTTCTCCTTTTTGTCTTCTCCACATAACCCCACCATCATATTCTATTCCACCTATAGTTATATATCCATGGCTCACGCTCATCTATTGCGTGAAAGTTGAAAAAGTTTGAGAATACTAAAGTATGAAACAATTGCTTGGCTAAAACCGGGGTTGTGCATGATTTAAATACTTTGTGTGGTGAAGATGGAGCATAGCCAGACTATATGATTTTGTAGGGATAACTTTCTTTGGCCATGTTGTTTTGAAAAGACATGATTGCTTTATTAGTACGCTTGAATTATTATCGTTTTTATGTCAAATGATAGAATATTGCTTTGAATCACTCGTGTCTTAATATTCATGCCATGATTAGATTACATGATCAAGATTATGCTAGGTAGCATTCCACATCAAAAATTATCTTTTTATCATTTACCTACTCGAGGACGAGCAGGAATTAAGCTTGGGGATGCTGATACGTCTCCGTCGTATATATAATTTTTTATTGTTCCATGCCAATATTCTACAAATTGCATATACTTTTGGCAACTTTTTATATTATTTTTGGGACTAACATATTGATCCAGTGCCCAGTGCCAGTTCCTGTTTGTTGCATGTTTTATGTTTCGTAGAAACCCCATATCAAACGGAGTCCAAACAGGATAAAAATGGACAGAGAATATTTTTGGAATATTTGTGATTTTTGGGAAGAAGAATCAACGTGAGACGGTGCCCGAGGGGGCCACGAGGCAGGGGCACGCCCCAGGGGGGTGGGCGCGCCCCTGACCCCCGTGGGCACCCCGTATGGCGGTTACTGCTTTTCTTTGGCCGCAAGAAATCTAATTTTCAGAGAAAAATCTTGGCGAAGGTTTCAATCCAATCGGAGTTACAGATCTCTGGATATATAAGAAACGGTGAAAGGGCAGAATCTGGGAACGCCGAAATAGAGAGGGACAGACAGACAGATCCAATCTTGGAGGGGCTCTCGCCCCTCCCACGCCATGGGAGCCAACGACCAGAGGGGAAACCCTTCTCCCATCTAGGGAGAAGGTCAAGGAAGAAGAAGAAGGAGGGGGCTCTTTCCCCCTCGCTTCCGGTGGCGCCGGAGTGCCACCGGGGGCCATCATCATCACCGCGATCTACACCAACAACTTCATCGCCTACATCACCAACTCTTCCCCCCTCTATGCAGTAATGTAACCTCTCTTTTACCCGCTATAATCTCTACTTAAACATGGTGCTCAACGCTATATATTATTTCCCAATGATGTATAGCTATCCTATGATGTTTGAGTAGATCCGTTTTGTCCTATGGGTTAATTGATGATCATGTTTGGTTTGAGTTGCATGTTTTATTATTGGTGTTGTCCTATTGTGCCCTCCGTGTCGCGCAAGCGTGAGAGATTCCCGCTATAGGGTGTTGCAATATGTTCATGATTTGCTTATAGTGGGTTGCTTGAGTGACAGAAGCATAAACCCGAGTAAGGGGGTTGTGGCATATGGGATAAAGGGGACTTGATGCTTTAATGTTATGGTTGGGTTTTACCTTAATGATCTTTAGTAGTTGCGGATGCTTGCTAGAGTTCCAATCGTAAGTGCATATTATCAAAGAAGAGAAAGTATGTTAGCTTATGCCTCTCCCTCAAATAAAATTGCAATGGTGATTACTGGTCTAGTTATCGATTGCCTAGGGACAAATAACTTTCTCGTGACAAAAAGCTCTCTACTAAAACTAACTTAGTTGTGTCTTCATCTAAACAGCCCCTACTTTTTATTTACGTTGCCTTTATTATCTTGCAAACCTATCCAACAACACCTACAAAGTACTTCTAGTTTCATACTTGTTCCAGGTAAAGCGAACGTCAAGCGTGCGTAGAGTTGTAACGGTGGTCAATAGAACTTGAGGGAATGTTTGTTCTACCATTAGCTCCTCATTGGGTTCGACACTCTTACTTATCGAAAGAGGCTACAATTGATCCCCTATGCTTGTGGGTTATTATTGTCTCGTAAGTCAAGCGGTGTGTTGTAGTCATCATCACATGTCCACTTCCCGCAGCACATATTCGCTTCTCCATCTTTGTCCGCTAATAATCTCGTCCAATCTTCCATCCCCGCTAAGGCGCCTTCCCCCTCGTCCGAAACCCAAACACTAACAATGGCAGAACTGTCATGGAATTGTCACGGCAGATGTCCTAGTGAAAGGACTTAGTCGTGGAGCCATCGCAACTAGGAAGCTTAAAGGGGTTAATCGGGACAAAGGACACGAGGTTTATACTGGTTCGGCCCCTTATGGTGAAGGTAAAAGCCTACGATCAAGTTTTGAGTGGGATTTCTTATGTCTCGATAACTAGGGAGTGAATCGCTTGACCTAGCTCTCGAGTTGATGTTCCTTGTCCTGAACCGCCGCTGGGTCATCCCTTTATATACAGAGGTCGACGCCCAGCGGCTTACAGAGTCCCGGCCGGTTCATAAACATTGTCCGGCTCGATCTCTTAACTATTCTTGCCTTACAATACAAGTCACGCACATATGGAGGTTTATCACTACGGGCCTTAAGTCACCTCTGGGCTTTGGGCCCTTAACTGAACCGCTATCTCTATCCTGGGTCTTGGGCTTCAAGAATATTTGTAAGTATAACCTAGCCCCTCCTGGGCGAGTCATACCAATAGTTATATCCCCAACATTAGGCTCCAGATTGATTTTAACTGGTTCATGTCAACCTTCAACACTTAAGAAAAAATCTTCTGCCCTTATAAAAATTTTGTAACCCGCCATGACATCATCCTCTGGATTTGTGGTAACCCATCCTGACGTCACCTGTCATAAAAGCACATTTTATTCAATGTATCCCAACGGATCTTTGTCTTGATGACCATCCCGAAAATTGAGGCGTCCTTGTAGTTGGATAATTTTTGTTTTCGACCTCCTCGTTTTCACGCTCTTTTAGTGGCCCTTCCTTATAAATAGACCGGACTAGGTCCTTCTCATTCTTCCCTTTCTGCATCTTCTTCCTCTCGCCCCCATCTGTCACTAGAGCCCCGCCGCAGCACATCTCGTCTCCGTCAACCTTGGCTGCTGCATCGACCTGAACTTGACCAGAGAACAGCGGCGCCCCTCCGCAGCAGATCTACCGCTGTAAGTTTCCCCTTTCTACACCATAGATCCATGCTAGGGTTAGCGTGTTCTTCTATACTATGCGAAGTTCGTCTTAGTTCTTCGTGTTCCTTCTGCTATGGCTTCTTTTGATCCAACAATATCATAGATCTCATGCGGTAGGTGTTCTGCATCCATTTTAGGCACTAGCAGATCTTCTTTCTTTGTAAATAATCCCCACTAGAACGCATGAACTCCTCTGCGCCATGTTTTTAGGTCTAGAAAATTTCCTTTTCTGAACATCTGTTTGATCCAAAATAAGGGTTGCAGTTTGTGAAACCTGTTTGTGGAACACTTAGGCAAAAATCTGCAGTTGTTAGATTCATCTAGCCATGGCAACTCTGATCACCGGCTTTAAAGAGGCAATGCTCAATTAATAACTCTGACCACTCATGGTGGTTTAAATAGAGCTGACAGTTTATAGAGCCTATGGCGGCTTAAATAACCTTGACATAATTATCCTTATACCATTAGGCCCCTCCGTAAGCCGCCATCTTGAATATGCACTGTAATATTTTTTCCTGCCCAGCTTAAATTTGAACTGGTACTTTCTACTCTGTCTTAGGCTTTCAACATAATGGCACCAAAGGCACCCACTTCCTGCAACTGGTTTAAATCCATTGTCACAGACAGTACTCTTGACGACTTTGTGAAGACCGGCTATCTGCCGAAGAAAGAAGTCATGACTTATCGTGCTCCTACTCGAAGGAGGAATTTCCTTAGCCCAAAGAAGGAGAAGTTGTTATTTTCACGGATCACATGAACCGGGGTTTGAATCCACCCGGCTCAAAATTCTTCAGAGACATGTTGCATTTCTTTGATCTTCACCCACATGACATTGGACCCAATTCCGTGTCTAATATCTGCAACTTCCAAGTATTCAGTGAAGTATACCTCGAAGAAGAACCCAACCTGCTGCTCTTCAGAGAGCTATTTTATTTGAACCGCCAGAGTGAGTGCGCCAGCGGTCAGAGCTTAGAGCTTGGTGGTGTCTCGATCCAGAGTCGTAGGGACGTAATCTTTCCTTACGCCAACCTGCTGAGCCACCCAAAAGACTGGAATCAGACGTGGTTTTACTACCAAGACACACTACAAAAAAAGACACATCCGTGACATTTTGGGCCGAACGAATTTTTTTTCTGTCATACATATGACACTTCTATGACGATAATTGTGACAAAACCCGGATCATCATAGATGTGGTGGGCTCCTACTTTATGACAAAAATCATGACAGTAAAATGGGCTTTTCATCCCGGCGGGCCGGAGACGCAGCTGCATGACATTCTTTGGGCCGCCCATGACGGAAAAACCATGGTAGAAGCGAGGGGAGGAAAATTTCGGGAGTTGCGGTTACGGTGGGAGGTCGGGGCCGAGCGAAGCGCTGCTTTCTCGTAGACACGCAAGGCGTTATTCTAATCAACCCAAGCGAGGCGCTGGGCTCTAATCAACCCGAAGGACAGACCGCAGTTACGCTTCATCAACTCGAGCGATGGATTGATGGCTGTTAATCAACCCGATGGAGTGATTCTTCGCCATCGCGCTAATCAAGCCGATCGATTGGATGAACAAAGGAGTGTTATGGGGGTTGGATGAACAAAGGAGCGGTGGCGTTACTCTCGGATGAACAGACCCGTGGTGTGGAGGGCTGGATGAACAGTAGACGGTGAAGGGGTGGCCGTGGAGGGGTGGTTGAACAGGACCCCGTGGTGTGGAGGGCCGGATGAACAGTAGATGGTGGAGGGCTGGATGAACAGTAGACGGTGGAGGGGTGGTTGAACAGTAGCCAGTGGAGTAGCGCGCGGTGGAGGCTGGAGGAGGTCGACGGTAGCCCGTGGAGGCTGGAGGAGGTCGATGGTGGAGATGAACAGTATCTTGTGGAGTCCCGTTTTGCGGTACGCCACACCCCTCTCAATGAACAGGACCCCCGTTTCGACCATAGCGCTCCAACACAAGTCTTTTTGCGGTACGCCACACCCCTCCCAATCAACAGGACCCCCGTTTCGACCGTAGGAGGTCCGTTTCATCCATTTTGCGGTATGCCACACCCCTCCCGATCAACAAGACCCCCGTTTCGACCGTAGGAGGTCCATTTCCTCCGTTTTGCGGTACGCCACACCCCTTCCGATAAACAGGACCCGTTCCGAACATAGGAGGTCCGTTTCCTCCGTCGTGCGGTATGCCAGGCCTCGTTTCCATCGCCTGTTCCGTCCAAGCCCTTCCGATGAACACAACCACGCATTCCGTTCCGACCCAGCCGGTTGGCTCCCCATGAACACGACGACGACGCTGTTTCTTCGTTCCGACCCAGCCATGTACGTATGCATGAGTAGGCGTTCGAGACCCTGCCCATATGTACATGCGTGGCCGTATTTTCTTTCTTGCACCTCGCCACAGACGTGACGTACATGCTACGTGTGTGCCTCTACTACGACACACGCGCGCTTACTACTTTACACGACGCGCTTACTACTACACGCGCGGCGCTTCTACATCGACCAAGATGTATGCGCACGTCGCGACTGCATGACAACACTACGACGCTTCGACCAGGTGGGTCCCGACCGCCGCACTTCTTGCTCGCGAAGATGTAGCTGTGGGTCCCAGCAATGTGGGGCCGAATCGTTTTCTTTTGCTCGGACGCACTTCCTTGCGTGCGAAGATGTAGCTGGTGGGTTCCAGCAGTCAGGGGGCGAATCATTTTTTTCGGACGCACTTCCTTGCGTGCGAAGGTGTCACTGGTGGGTCCCAGCGGTCAGGGGGGCGAATCGTTTTGTTTTTTTTTTCCTTACCACTTCATTGTGTGCGAAGATGTAGCTGGTGGGTCCCAGTAGTCAGGGGGAAACGTTTTTTTTGGAGAAATACAGTAGCCTGTCGATGGGTCCCAGCTATCAGGTGGAAGAATCATTATTTTCCGCGTAATAAGGAGGCACTTCCTTGCTACGGCCGTGGACCCAGCTACCGGCATCTCCACGTACAGTCCACATCCGATGGAAGTTGTTCCTTGACCACGTTGACCACGTTGACCACGCCGCGCCGAGAGCACCAGGGCGGTGGACGACGGCGAGGCCTAGGAAGGGGACAACAGGGAGCCAGGGAAGACACGGCAGTGGAAGCCCGCGTGGAGAGGTGTACGAGGGTTCAGTGGTTCGACTGCGGTGTGAGGCTGCCGTCACCGCAGGGCCTGGCCAGCGGTGGGAATAGTAGGGGGCGGTGAGGCCTCCGCGGCAGCATACCCGGCCACGGGAGGCAGGAGCATGTGGCATGCCCGGCGCTGCTTTGGGCGGCTGGAGCAAGAAGACCAGAGGTTGAAGAAGCACTACGGCCGTTGGATGGACAACGTACGGTCACTGGAGATAGAATTGTTCATATTGACTAAAGTTGACAAAGGCCCCCGTCCCAGTCAACTTAGTAGGCCCACAAGTCAGCCCCCCACCATAGTGGGTCCCAGCTAGCAGGGGGAGTATTCATTTTTTTTTTTGTGTAATAAGGAGGCACTTCCGGTGGGTCCGAGCTGACAGCGCGGGGAACTTTTTTTCACGAAATACACTGGCCCGTCCGGTGGGTCCCTGCAGTCGGGGGGAAACGTTTTTTTCGCGAAAAAAGGTGGCCCGTCCGGTGGGTCCCTGCTATCAGGTGGAGGAATAATTATTTTGCGTAATAAGGAGGCACTTCCTTGCGGCCGCCGACCCATTGTCACCTCTCCACGACAAGATTCTTCCGATGGAAGTCGGTCGTTGACCACGTTGACCACGCCGCGCCAAGAGCACCAGGGCGGTGGTCTGGATGAACGGCGAGGCCTAGGAAGGGGACGACGCAGAGCCGGGGAAGACGCAGCAGTGGTAGCCCGCGCGGAGAGGAGTACGAGGGTTCACTGGTTCGGCTGCGGTGTGAGGCTGCCATCACCGCAGAACAATAGGGGGTGTGGGTGAGTAGAGGGATGGCCTGGCCAGCGGTGGGAGTAGTACAGGGCGGTGAGGCCTCCGTGGCATCACAGCCGGCCACGGGAGGCAGGAGCACGTGACACGACCGGCGCTGCTTTGGGCGGCCGGAGCAAGAAGACCAGAGGTTGAAGAAGCACTACGGCCATTGGATGGACATCGTACGATCACTTCAGCTAGAATCGTTTATATTGACTAAGTTGACAAAGCCCTTGGTACGAGTCAACTTAGTAGGCCCACAGCTCGGATTTGGCAGAGAACATATAGCCCATTTGCGATTTGTAAGAATGTACAACCCATTTTTCAATTCTAATGGAATTTACTACAGCCCATTTACAGTTTGTTAAAAGTACAGCCCAACTTATAGCTAGGACAACGATTAATAATTTCAAACAACCGCTCAAAACAGAATTCAAAAAAAATTCCCACATTTTGATGGGATCCAAAATATTTTTATCCGAAATTTCTAGTCAGGTTAAATATAATTTCAAAATAAAGTTGTATCACGTTAAAATCCAACGAAATATTGCGCGCGCAACAAGTAATGAAATTGAAATTTCCAAATTCCAAAAATAATATGTTGTTCAAACTAATTACGTGTTTGATGCGTAGTAATTGCCCAGTTATTATAATTACATCCCATTTATTATTTCTTAAAGTCCATTTTCTTGTTAAGCCTAATGCATACCTCCTAGGAAACTTTGCAACCCAGCGGAGCGGATAACAAGTTGACCCGGATATTGTGTACAACTGTCGGCCCATTTGCATTGCTGATGTTGAAAAAAGGCCTGTGTAGTACAGTACAACCTAACATGGTTACTCAGCCCACATTCAGCGATGCCGAAAGGCCCAAACAAGGCTTCAGACAACTTTTTGACGCCATCGAGCTCAATTAATAACTTAAGAAAAAAGTTAGATTACAGTGGAACCTAATTAAAAGTTGTCACGAGCAAATAAATAATTCAAAGGGTCTCACTTGTGCGTGTGCACGTGTGTGTGTGTGTGTGAGTGAGAGAGAGAGAGAGAGACCCATCGGTCGATGCTCGTAAATACATCTTTCAGCCATATGCATTGCTGATGCTAAGTAAAAACTTATATAGTTGACACAATCATATAGAACATCATAGCACATCGAACTTGCATACAAAAATTTCATGCAAAGGCACAATCAGATGGAAGCAAAGGATCGCTACGGGAGGGGCTATGTTGAAACCAACGAAGTCGTACATAATTTTTTTGACTGGAAAAGTAAAAAAAAAATCACTTTCTATGATAGTTTTTATTATACCCAACTTGGATGCCTACCATTCTAGGACCAATTTTATAACCATAGCAAATACCATGCTGTTCTAAAAGACTCTCAAAATAATATAAGTGAAGCATGAGAGACTAGCAATTTCTACAAAAATAAGTCACCGCTGGTTTCTAAAAGATATAAGTGAAGCACTAGAGCAAAAACTATCAAGCTCAAAAGATATAAGTGAAGCACATAGAGTATTCTAGCAAATTCTAATCAAGTAGGCTTCTCCCAAAAGGTGTGTACAGCAAGTAAGATTGTGGTAAAATAAAAGGCAAAGACTAATATAATACACGACGCTCCAAGCAAAAAAATATCATGTGGCGAATAAAAATATAGCTCCAATTAAAGTTACCAATGAACGAAGACGAAAGAGGGGATGCCTTCCCGGGGCATCCCCAAGCTTAGGCTTTTGGCTATCCTTGAATATCTTGGGGTGCCATGGGCATCCCCAAGCTTAGGCTCTTTCCACTCCTTATTCCATAGTGCATAAAAGCTTTACCCAAAACTTGAAAACTTCACAACACAAAACTCAACAGGAAATCTTATAAGCTCCGTTAGTGAAATAAAACAAAACCACCACATAAGGTACTGTAATGAACTCATTATTTATTTATTTTGGTGTTAAACCTACTGTATTCCAACTTTCTACGGTTTATAAACTATTTTACTAGCCATAGATGCATTAAAATAAGCAAACAACACACTAAAAACAGAATCTGTCAAAAATGTAACAGTTTGTAGCAATCAGAATTAACGCAAACTTCGAACTTTAAATATCCTACCAAAATAGGAAGTCCTGAAAATTTGTCTATTGATCAGCAGCAAAACTAATCAACGCAAAAGAACGCTTCGTGATTTAAAAAACTAAATTCATGCGCCGCCAAAGTTTCATTTTTCAGCGTAATCAAATCAACTATCATCATAGGTTATCCTATAGGTTCTACTTGGCACAAACACTAATTAAAAGATAAAAACAAATCTAAACAGAAGGTAGATGCAAGATTTATTACTAAACAGGAAAAAAAACAAAACACACAAATAAAATTGGGTTGCCTCCCAACTAGCGCTATCGTTTAATGCCCCTAGCTAGGCATAAAAGTGAAGATAGATCTAAGTAGTGCCATAATAATAAGATAGATCTTGAAAGCTCATCTCATATTCCCTACGTTCGGCAGCAAGTTTTCTTTGAGGCAAGCAAAAGTAATCAAAAGGGCTAAATTTAGTGGGACAAAAGTCCCCAAGATCAATCTCAGGAGGAACGGGTTCCTCTCTTGGTCGTTCATAATGCACAACTAATTCATCACTAAAAGCATTCTTTTGACAAAATCTTGTGAGCCTATACTCAAGAGAGTATCCTAGATCATTATTTCAAGAGCAAAACATTATTAAGTTCGGAAATTCTATCAACCAAGCCATTGGTAGGAACCTTTTTTCTAAGGTTTTCATTGAAAGCAACATAGTCCGAAGATTGAAAACGCCTAAATTCCTCTTGATCATAGAGGAACGCCTCTATGGGAGGACGACTGGCATCCACCCTATAGTGTGCAAAGATTTCTTTGGCCTCTCTTATGATAAATCTAAATTCTTGAGCCAAAAAGATAGTAACAGCGCATTTAGCAGAAGAATGCTCAATATTGGAAAATTCCAGAAAAATTCTCTGTATGCAAGGATGCATATGCAAATTGTCTTTCAAGTTCAACTACAAGCATAGCAATGGCATTCGCAAGACTACTAGTTCTATGAAGAATAGAACCACCCAAGGAAGGTAAAGCACCGGCACAAGTAAAGAAATCTTGAATAACACCTTTTCCAATGATGTTACCACTACCGATTTGAAACTTTTTAGTATGCAAGATAGGGGGTTCTTCAGCCGGAGCCTTGGAATTTTCCATGTTATCATTATTGTCCATATCGACGATAATCTCCCCAATTCCAGACATAACGGCAAACAAAAGCAAGGCGGAAGAAAGCGAGCGAAAGAGAGAGGAGGAGATTGGGAAAGAGAGGGCGAATAAAACGGCAAGGGTGAAGTGGGGGAGAGGAAAACGAGAGGAAAATGGCAAATAATGTAAATGCGAGGGAGATGAGTTTGTGATCGGTACTTGGTATGTCTTGACTTGAGCGAAGACCTCCCCGGCAACGGCGCCAGAAATCCTTCTTGCTACGTCTTCAGCTTGCGTTGGTTTTCCTTGAATAGGAAAGGGTGATGCAGCAATAGTAGCGTAAGTATTTCCCCAGCTTTTGAGAACCAAGGTATCAATCCAAAGAGGAGGCTCCTCAAAACTCCCACGCACCTACACAAACAAACAAAGAACTCGCAACCAACGCAATAAAGGGGTTGTCAATCCTTCAGGCCACTTATGTAAAGTGAGATCTAATAGAGATAGTATGATAAGATAAATATATTTTTGGTATTTTATAATATAGATGCAAAAGGTAAAGATACAAATAAAAGTAGATTGGAAGCAAATATGCTAAGAGATAGACCCGGGGGCCATAGGTTTCACTAGTGGCTTCTCTCAAGATAGCATAAGTATTACGGTGGTGAACAAATTACTGCCAAGCAATTGATAGAAAAGCGAATAATTATGAGATTATCTAGGCATGATCATGTATATAGGCATCACGTCCGTGACAAGTAGACCGACTCGCCTCCATCTACTACTATTACTCCACACATCGATCGACTCATGCCCGATCTAGAGTATTAAGTTCATAAGAACAGAGTAACGCCTTAAGCAAGATGACATGATGTAGAGGGATAAACTCAAGCAATATGATATAAACCCCATCTTTTATCCTCGATGGCAACAATACAATACGTGCCTTGCAACCCTTTCTCACTGGGTAAGGACACCGCAAGATTGAATCCAAAGCTAAGCACTTCTCCCATGGCAAGAAAGATCAATCTAGTAGGCCAAACCAAACCGATAATTCGAAGAGACTTGCAAAGATAACTCAATCATACATAAAAGAATTCAGAGGAGATTCAAATATTTCTCATAGATAAACTTGATCATAAACCCACAATTCATCGGATCTCACAAACACACCACAAAAAGAGTTTACATTGAATAGATCTCCACAAGAGAGGGGAGAACATTGTATTGAGATCCAAAAGAGAGAAGAAGCCATCTAGCTAATAACTATGGACCCGTGAGGTCTGTGGTAAACTACTCACAACTCATCTGAGGGGCTATGGTGTTGATGTATAAGCCCACCATGGTCGATTCCCTCAAAGTGAGCGCCGTGAAGGCTCCAAGATGGGATCTCATGGATACGTAGGTTACGGCGGTGGAAATTGTGTTTCGCTGGCTCCTTGGATGTTTTCGGCACGAGGCTTATATAGGAGGAAGAAGTACATCGGTGGTCGCCGAGGGGGCCACGAGATGGGCGCGCGCCTATGGGGGCGCCTACCTCTCATGGCCGCCGGCTGCTTCTTCACTTGCACACCAAATCCTCTCGATCATGTTTGTTCCAAAAATCACGCCCCGAAGGTTTCATTCCGCTTGACTCGCTTGATATTCCTTTTCTTCAAATACTGAAATAGGCAAAAAAACAGAATACGGGTTGGGCCTCCTGTTAGTAGGTTAGTCCCAAAAATGATATAAATGTGTAAAATAAAGCCCATAAACATCCAAAAGGGATAATATAATATCATGGAACAATCAACAATTATACATACGTTGGAGACGTATCATGCATGCATGTGTTGTATTTCAGTATCCCTGCGGTGGTTCCTATTCCACTATGCTAGACTAAGAGAGTTAAAGTCTCGAAAGAAATTTTAAAACTTAATCACCCCCTCTAGCCGATATACTATTGATCCTACACTTGTTGTGATCCCTGTAATAATCATGTTTGAATTTGTTTATCCTAGTTCTAGTACTAGTTCAATGCCTTTTATCGGTAATAGCTTGCCAAGTTCCTATTTTATTTGGAACTAGCTTGCTAACAACATGATACAAACTGGAAACTAGGAAATCGCTTGCCAATAGCATGACAGAAACTAGAAACTGGAAACTAGCTTGCTCATACACTAAACTGCATAAGTATAGGTACAATAGATAGTTCATACCGTACCACAAATAGAGTAGCATAGTTCATACAACACTAAAAATATAGGTAGGTACCATAGTGCATACAACATAACAAATATAGGTAGGTAGCATACAACACCAATGTAGACTAACTCTCAGCCACTCAGCTCAATGACATCAACCTCATCACAAATCCCCTTGATCTTCTTCAGCTTGCCCTTTTGAATTTTCCCAACTTTAAGTAGCTCAATAACGGATATCTATAGGATCGAAAGTATGTCTAGAGGGGGTTATTAGACTACTTGACCAAATAAAAACTTAACATTTTCCCAATTTTAGTTCTTGGCAGATTTTAGCAATTTAGCACAAGTCAAGCAATCAAGATATGGTTCAAGCAGGTATGCAAAGAGTATATGAGCAGCGGAAAGTAAAGCATGCAACTTGCAAGAAAGTAAAGGGATGGGATTGTAGTATGCAAACGCAACTGGAGACACGGATGTTTTTGGCGTGGTTCCGATAGGTGGTGCTATCATACATCCACGTTGATGGAGACTTCAACCCACGAAGGGTAACGGTTGCGTGAGTCCACGGAGGGCTCCACCCACGAAGGGTCCATGAAGAAGCAACCTTGTCTATCCCACCATGGCCATCGCCCACGAAGGACTTGCCTCACTAGGGTAGATCTTCACGAAGTAGGCGATCTCCTTGCCCTTACAAACTCCTTGGTTCAACTCCACAATCTTGTCGGAGGCTCCCAAGTGACACCTAACCAATCTAGGAGACAGCACTCTCCAAAAGGTAATAGATGGTGTGTTGATGATGAACTCCTTGCTCTTGTGCTTCAAATGATAGTCTCCCCAACACTCAACTCTCTCTCATAGGACTGGATTTGGTGGAAAGAAGATTTGAGTGGAAAGCAACTTGGGGAACGCTAGAGATCAAGATTCATATGGTTGGATTGGAATATCTTGGCCTCAACACATGAGTAGGTGGTTCTCTCTCAGAAAATGAATGTTGGAAGTGTAGGCACGTTCTGATGGCTTTTCTCACGAATGAGGAGTGGGTGGAGGGTATATATAGCCTCCACACAAAATCTAACTGTTACACACAATTCACCAAACTCGGTGGGACCGAATAAGAAAACTCGGTCGAACTGATTTAGTTCATAATGTGACCGTTAGGCATTTCGGTGGGACCGACACGTCAACTCTGTGGGACCGATATCATTAGGGTTAGGGCATAACGTAATCTCGGTGTGACCGATTACACAAACTTGGTGGGACCGAATTTGGTAATAAGCTAACCAGAGAGTTGGTCAGGCAAACTCGGTGGGACCATTTCGCTCGTCACGGTGGGACCGAAGCGTTATGAAATGGAAATAGGGAGTTTGCATTGCAGACTCAGTGGGACCGATCGCTCATCTCGATTAGACCAAAATGTTACGAAGGGAAACAGAGAGTTTGCAATCCCATCTCGGTGAGACCAAGATCCCTATCGGTGAGACCGAAGTGACTAGGGTTTCTGGCAGTGGCTATGTCAAATGAACTCGGTGGCGCCGGATAGATCAACTCGGTGGGGCCGAGTTTGACTTTTGGTTTGGGACATATGTGGATATGAGAAAGTGGTTGAGGGCTTTGGAGCATATCACTAAGCATTTTGAGCAAGCAAGCCATTAAGCAACACCTCATCCCCTTTTAATAGTATTGGCTTTCCTATAGACTCAATGTGATCTTGGATCACTAAAATAGAAAATGTAGAGTCTTTAACTTTAGAGCTTGAGCCAATCTTTTGTCCTTCGCATTTTGAGGGGTCCACATTCCTAATCCATGCCATGATAGTCATTGAACTTTCCTGAAATATTTATCTTGAAATGGCATTAGTTCAATGAGCTATATGTTGTTAATCATTACCAAAACCACCCAGGGATAGTTGCACTTTCAATCTCCCCTTTTTGGTAATTGATGACAACATATAGATCAAAGCTTCGACAAATGATAATAAGATTGAAATACACCGTCGCTTTGAGAAGTATGTGATAAGCAAGAGCTCCCCCTAAATTTGTGCATTATTTAAAATTTGTTTTGGACTGCAAATGCACAATGTGTTAGGATCATGGGTCACTCTTCCATGTCACATACATCTTGGTGGAGCGCTCAAAATGATAACAATTGAAAACATGCACTCATCACCAAGCAAAGTGAATGATCATAAATGGTATAAGGGATAATATCATTCAAGCACACATTTAGGTAGCATATGATCAATCACATGATCATCCAAGTATATCACAAGAAGACATAATGTATCAAGCAAGCACATAATAAAGTTCAACCAAATAAATTGCAAAGAGAGACAAAAGGCAACACACACTCTCTCTCGAAGACTATGATCTATACATATTTCTCCCCATTTGGCAACAAGTTACCAAAAAGTTCAAATATGCATAGTGCTATGCGTCTCTCGTGCTTGGTCTCCATGAGGTGGTGTAGGATGACTCCTGTGACTAAAGCTTCGCTGATGTAGCCGAGCTGGTGGAGTGGCTACCGGAGGTGGCACTGAAGTTGTGGCTGCCGTGCAGATGTAGTGGCTCTAGTATCGTGAATGTGCATCGCATCGCACTCCGACCTCTTGGCACATGCACTCGCTAAAAACATCTATAGTTGTCTTTCCTTCTTCTCCTCCGCTTCCTCCCGAGCTGCTCTACTATCGATCAATCTCTGACTTTGACATCAAGGTCATAGAACTTCGCCGACGATCCTCTCCAAACTCTCCCGATTTTGAGTCAGGTGGCCAAGCCCTTCTCAATCCTCAAGGTGGATTGGATCGATACCACTGATCTTGTTTGCTCTTTTAGAACACCGAGATGCCTCTTCAAAGACTTGGCATCTTTTGCGCTTTCTCGCTTTTGCTTTTTCTCTCTTCTCATGTGCTTGCACCGAGGAAGGATCTTCTCATCCATGACCACAAAGGTTGTCCTCAAAATCTGGCATGAGAGGTAAATGCTCCTTGTCCAACAAATAAGTGCATGTGCCCATCTTTGAGTTGATGAGCACCTGAATATGTGGAGCATACCCACAAGACCTCTTCTGATCTGCAGCTGTCCTCTTGATTGTTTCCACAATCAGACTCATCACCTTGAACTTCTGAGGGACGTCAAATATGTGCAGCAAGTTGATAGAATGTCCTCTTATCATTTTGTGATCTCCAGACTTGGGCAAAAGATTATGCCTGAGGATATTGTTGATAGTTGGCAAACCAGACAACAGAAACTTCACTGAGCCCAACTTGTGTGTTTCTAGGGCATCATCAGGAATCTCCTTGTACATACTGGCCATAGAATTGTGGTCTTTCTTGTTCTTGGCATACACATCCAAGTCATCCTCATGAACTGTTGGGGCATTTATCAATCTGGCACATTCATCAACTGTGGATTGGTACCTAGTACCTTCTGACATCCAGACAATCCTTCCATCAGGAGAGAAGTGAGCAGTGGAGTAGAATTTCATGATTAGCTCATCATTCCACTTAGTGAGCTTCTGGCCAGCAAACTTGTCCACTCACAAGCCTTGAAGCTATCATAGACACCTGGGAAGTGATCTTCATTCTCTCGGATGTATGTCCAGTTAACCCATCTCATGTCACAGACTATTGGCTTTTTGTCAAGCAGAATGGTCTCATAAAAGTCTTGTTGTTCCTTAGTGTGGAACCTGTAATCCACAGAAGTTCTCCTCCTCACAGCATATGGGTCACTTTTCCTCCAAAGTCTCAGACCTGCATCCTTCCTGATGCTCATGTCCTCTGCCACTGGATGTGTGTCATTGTGGTCTGGGATCTTTGGTTTGAGCTTCCTTAGCACTTGGGCTTCAGCTTCTTCTTCTTCAGCTTCAGGCACTGGGGCCTTGTTCTTCTCCTCAGCAGGGATGTTTCTTGTACTCCTCTTGGGTGCAGACTTGGTGGATGGAGTAGCAGCTTTGGGAGCAGGTTTGGGCTTAGGAGCAGCCCCTGACTTAATTGCATATCCCATTAGCTTTTGTGCCTTAGGTGCTCGAGCAGCATCCTCTTCCTGTTCCTCTTAATCAGAAGATCTCACCATAGTAGACTTTCCAAGAACTTTAGCTGTTTTAGTTCTTGCCCTCTTCTTCTTCTTGCCATCACCAGCTGCCTCTTCATCAGATTCAATTGTGAACTTCATAGTTTGTCATGTGGCAACCTTTCTTGGCTTGGAGGTTGGGATCCTCATAGCAGGTGCCTTCTTGTTCATGCCTGGCTTAGTGGATGCAGCAGTGCCAAACTCCTTCACAACTCTCTTCTTTCAGGTGGCCTCATTTTCAACTGTAACATAATCTTCATCTTCAGAATCTGAGGTTCTCTTCTTCCTTGCTCTAGTAGCTACCTTGGGCAAGTTACTACGTGTGCTCCTGCTGCCCTCATCATAGTTGCTTGAGGGACTACACTACAAAAAAAAAAGACACATCCGTGACATTTTGGGCCGAACGAAAAAAAAATCTGTCATACATTTGACACTTCTATGACGAGAATTGTGACAAAACCCGGTATCATCATAGATGTGGTGGGCTCCTACTTCTATGACAAAAACTCATGACAGAAAATGGGCTTTTCGTCCCGGCAGGCCGGAGACGCAGCTGCATGACATTCTTTGGGGCCCATGACGGAAAAACCGTGGTAGAAGCGAGGGGAGGAAAATTTCGGGAGTTGCGGTTATGGTGGGAGGTCGGGGCCGAGCGATGCGCTGCTTTCTCGTGACACGCAGTGAGGCGTTGGCTCTAATCGAACCCGAAGCGAGGCGTTGTGCTCTAATCGAACCCGAGCGATTGTAATGCAAAGCTACGCGCATCGAACTCCGAGCGATCGATCGATGGTCGTTAAGTGAACCTGTTGAGCGATTCTTCGCCATCGCCGCTAATCAAGCTGATCGATAGGATAAATAGTGAGCGCTATGGGGGTTGGATGAACAAAGGAGCAAAGGGCATTGCTCTAGATGAACAGGACCCGTGGTGTGGAGGGCTGGATGAACAGTAGACGGTGGAGGGGTGGCCGTGGAGGGGTGGTTGAACAGGACCCCGTGGTGTGGAGGGCTGGATGAACAATAGACGGTGGAGGGGTGCCCGTGGAGGGGTGATTGAATAGTAGCCGGTGGAGTAGCGCGCGGTGGAGGCTGGATGAACAGGAGCCCGTGGAGGCTGGAGGAGGTCGACGGTAGCCCATGGAGGCTGGAGGAGGTCGACGGTGGAGATGAACAGTATCCCGTGGAGTCCTGCTTATGCGACGCCACACCCTCCCGGCGAACAGACCTCTGTTTCGACTGTGAAGGCCCAACACAAGTCCGCTTTCGGTCTGCTTTGGCGGTATGCCACACCTCCCGATCAACAGACCCCTGCTTTGATCATAGGAAGTCCGTTTATCTGCTTTTGGCGGTACGCCACACCCTCCCGATTAACAGGAACCCCGTTTTGACCGTAGGAGGTCTGTTTCCTACATTTTGCGGTACGCCAGGCCCCTCCCAATCAACAGATCCTGCTTCAATGTGGCCGGTCGAACACAAGGTCGCTTCTCCACAGGCGGTATGCCAGCCTCGCTTCCATCGCCTGCTCCGCCCAAGCCCTCCCGGCGAACACGACCACGCATTCCGCTCCGACCCAGCCGGTTGGCTTCTCATGAACACGACGACGACGCAGCTCCGTTCCGACCCAGCCATGTACGTATGCGCGCGAGTAGGCGCTCGAGACCCCGCCCATATGTACATGCGTGGGTCAGATTTTATTTCTTGCACCTCGCCACAGACGACGCGTACATGCTACGGTGTGCCTCTACTACTATTACGCGCACCTCTACTACGACACGCGCGCGCTTCTACATCGACAAGATATATATATATATACACGTCACACTGTAATGACAACGCCACGATGCTTTGACCAGGTGGGTCCCGACTATCGTGCACTTCCTTGCGTATAAGATGTAGCCGGTGGATCCCAGCAATGTGGGGCTTAATAGTTCTTTTTGCCCGGACGCACTTCCTTGCGTAGAAGATGTAGCCGTGGGTCCCAGCAATGTGGGGCGAATTGTTTTTTTGGACGCACTTCCTTGCGGCAAAGATGTAGCCGGAGGGTCCCAGCATGTGGGGAAACGTTTTTTCATTTAAATACGGTGGCCCGTCCGGTGGGTCCTCGCTGTCCGTGGAGGAATAAATATTTTGCACGTAATAAGGAGGCACTTCCTTGTTCATGCCGTGGACCCACCTGTCACCTCTCCACGACATACCCACGTCCGATGGAAGCCATTCCTTGACCACATTGACCATGCCGCACCGAGAGCACCAGTGGCGGTGGACGACGGCAGGCCTAGGAAGGGACGACACGGAGCCGGGAAGACGCGTAGTGGATGCCCACGCGAGAGGAGTATGAGGGTTCACTGCTCGGTCGGTGTGAGGGCTCGCCGCCGAGAATAACAGGGGTGGGTGCGAGAGGGATGGCCCGCCAGCGGTGGGAGTAGTAGGGGTGGTGAGGCCTCACGGCATCACAAGCCGCCACGGGCGGCAGGAGCAAAGCGGCACGCCGGCCAAGCAGCTTTGGGCAGCTGGAGCAAGAAGACCAGAGGTTGAAGAAGCACTACGGCCATTGGATGGACATCGTACGGTCACTGGAGCTAGAATCGTTCATATATTGACTAAATTTGACAAAGGCCTCCGTCCCAGTCAACTTAGTAGGCCCACAAGTCAGACTCCCACTAAGGTTGGTCCCAGCTAGCAGGGGGTATTCATTTTTTATGTGTAATAAGGAGGCACTTCCGGTGTGTCCGAGCTGACAGCTGGGGGAACGTTTTCTTCGCGAAATACAGTGGCCCGTCCTGTGGGTCCCAGTAGTCAGGAGGAAATGTTTTTTTCACGAAATACTGGTGGCTCGTCCGATGTGTCCCTGCTGTCAGGTGGAGGAATAATTATTTTCCGTGTAATAAGGAGGCACTTCTTGTGGTCGTCGGGACCCACCGCCACCTCTCCACGTCTAAAGATTTCTTCCGATGGAAGTCGGTCGTTGACCACATTAACCACGCCACACGAGAGCACCATGGCGGTGGACGACGGCGAGGCCTAGGAAGGGACGACGCGAGCCGGGAAGACGTGGCAAGTGGAAGCCCGCCAGGAGAGGAGTACGAGGGTTCACCGTTCGGTCATGTGTGAGGTCTCGCCGCCGCAGAATAACAGGGGGTGTGGGTGAGTAGAGGGATGCCCTGGCCAGCGGTGGGAGTAGTAGGGGGCGCTGAGGCCTGCGCGGCAGCACAGCTGGCCACGGGAGGAGGGAGCAGGCGGTCCCGCCGGTGCTGCTTTGGCGGCTGGAGCAAGAAGATCAGAGATTGAAGAAACACGACGGCCGTTGGATTGACATCCAATGGCTACATCTGCTAGAATCGTTTGTTGATGTAGTATATAATAACTAAAATAATCTTGCATACGCGTCAACTAAACAGGCCCACAAGTCAGACCACTCCCTCTTTTTTTTAATAATTTATATATAGCTCATGGCAACTTCTTATGCAATTTATTGCATGTTTTTTTGGTTGGCCAGGGCCAATTTCGCATATTTCTGTGGGTTCCAAACTATTTTTGATACCAAAATGTCGAGCCAGATTTAAAGTACTTTGAAGATATATTTAAATTAGGTTAATGCCCAGTGAAATAGGAATCTAAAAATGTGAAAAAAAAATCAGAAATTATAAAGTAATTGCCTATTTGTCATCTGTTTTTTGTATTTACAACCCATTTCATATTACTTTCAAGATTTGCAGGCGTATTGAAAGAGTTGCAGCCCATCAGGGCGTAGAAAAATAAGTAGGCCTGGATTGGGTATTCTTCAGAAAAAATAAACTGGGCTCATTTTCACAAAGAAAAAATAGCTGGGCTGGTCACATGGTGAGCATAAAATATAAGCCTGGGCTAGACGGGCCACAGCCCAGTTCAAAGCCTGCTCTGTCTCAACAATACCAAACAAAAAAATACTGCTCGACTAGCTACATCCCAGGTGTCAGCCGATCTTGTGCTGTTCTCTTGTCTATTGACTATATACACTCACAATGTCGTGGGTCCCAGATGTCAGGAAAACACTAGGAGGAAGCATTTTATTTTCCATACGCTGACGTGGTGGGTCCCTACTGTCGTCCTCTCCATGTACTTCTGCTGATTCTTGTTGTTTGTTGACCATGTTGACAATGCGAGAGGGCGGCGCCGCAGCGAGCACACCAAAGTGCGTGGAGGACGTCAGCGTTAACGATTTAGGAGACGGTGGGTGTCGGGGCGGCGGGGCGTAGGGTCCGCCCGCCACGAGCACCTATGGGGCAGGGGCCCCTTTGTCTGAGCGGTACGAGGGCGGAGGAGGCACAGAGAGCAGATCGAGGCGAGCACGCGGGCGGGTTTTACCCAGCTTCGGAGCTCTCCGGAGAGATAAGACTCCTACTGCTGCTTTGTGTTTGTATTGTGTTCGGAGCTTGAAGATCTACAAGATTAGCCACCCGAGCGTGAGGGTTGCCCAGATTCAACCCCCTCCACGCTGTGCATGGGCCTCCTTTATAGTGCAAGGGTCACCGATGTGTCAACGAGGAGAAAGGGGTAAAATGTAAAAGGGTGGTAGTTGGAGCAAAGGGAACAAAGGAGCTACAAAGGCTTGAACAAAGGGTTTCTACCTACTTTGACAAGGGGGACAAGGGCATTTGACGCCCGCCGCCGTCGACCCCAAAAGCTCCCGCCCTTGCGTCTCCGCTCTACCACGGCGATGGATCCATCACCGTGAAGTGCCACCGTGTCCTCAGCTGCGCAGCCATCCGCCACGCGCCCTCGAAAGGCCCTGTATGCACGCGCTGGGCCGATGAGCTGGAGCGCGGCACACAGCAGCTCTCGGCAAGTACCTTGCCGGGTCTTGATCTCGCCGACCCGGGCTTGCGGCTCAGAACATGCCGCCTCGCCCTCGCCGGGACGCACGTAGCGCCGAGGCGTGTCTTCTGTGATGTAGTCTTCTAGTCTTCCCGGCGAGCTCCTCTCACCAGGGCCTTGCGCGGTTGATGTAGCTTTGAGCCTGGCACGGCCTTCCTGGCAAGCTCCGCTTGCCGGGGTCTCGATCTTCTGTCTTGTATGCTTTGTCTTTGGATGGCTTGATACGGAGCAGGAATGGTCTCCGGCAAGCGTGTGGCGAATCCAGCTGGAGTCGCAATCGCCGTGCACAAGTTGGGGTACTAAGGTACCCTATCTTAGTACACCGACAGAGCCCCTGCTCGGGCTACACACGGTGCCGAAGCGCTGTTGGGCCAGGCCCAAGATGCTGCACGGCACACGCGCCCACGGCGCGCCGAATCGCTCTCAGATCCGCCGCCTCCCGTAATGGCACGCGCCGATTGCGCGTCGTGGGAGACGGGCGGCGATGCGGTCATTAAGGCATCCACTCCCGTGATCGTGGTGTAGGGCGAGGTCACTTCACCCGCCGCCCGCCCCGCTTTTTCGCCACGCGCCCGATGCATAGGGGTCGCGGGCGGCGATGGTGGGAAATCGAGCCGCCACGGGCGAAGACGACGAGCCAGCCCGCGGCCTCCGTCCTCCGCGCCTCCCTGACACAGAGAGGCGGTCAGAAACCCCACCTCGCCCTTTAAAAAGGGCGGAAGGGGAACACATTGGCCTCACACTTCTTCTTCTCCTTGCTTCTCCCCGCAAGCTTCTCTTGCCGGGGCTCTTGACCTACCTCCTAACTCCCGGACAGAGAAACAGGAGAAGGATTACGGCACCTTATCTTTTAATTTGTAAGCCTTCGGCCTTAGCTGTATTTGAAATCAGAATCCTCTCTATCATGTTTTTCATCCTCTATGGACTTGTACTATATTAGGATGTTTTAATGAAAAGAGGGAAAGCTTGCTCGGACCGAGGCTTTTACTTGACTTCAGATCTTGTATGTTTCTACGCCTCGGGAGCTTGCCGGGCTAACACGCTTGTCGAAAAGGGACAGTTCACTGGCGGTGTTGCTTCCGAGAAGCAACCTTGCCGGGCCGATTATGACTTAACTTGCTCGAGCATGCTCAAGCAAGATAAGGGTGCGAAAGCACACTTGTGTTTGTTGAGCGGACTCGAAACAAAACAAGGGCGAATCGGGCCACGACTTGGCTCCTCCGCATATGGGTTTTACAAGACACGCTCGTTCAAAGACGCAGTCCCGCTTTCCCGGTCCATGAGAGGATGCATGACGAGGATGTAAACTTATCTCGACTCGCAGCCCCGGCGATTTTAGCTTGCCGGGAGGAATCTTGGCATCTGCAGCCTCGGCACTTAGCTTGCCGGGAAGAGTCTTGGCATTCGCAGCCCCACGAGGCTGGCTCGCCGGGCGGCGGCGGCGCGACCCTCTCGCTCCTCCTTGTCGCCAGACGACCCTGATAAGAAGTCTATTATGGTCCGGATTCGCCGCTTTAACTGGTTTGGCTTCGATCCATTTGGTGAATTTGTCCACCATGACCAATAGGTATTTTTTTCTTATGGCTTCCCTTTAAGAGGTCTAACCATATCCAGCCCCTGCATGCCAAGGCCAAGTTATGGGGATTGTTTGGAGAGCGGTAGGGGGCATATGATTCTGATTGGCGAAGAGCTGGCAGCCGACGCCATGTTGGACAAGGTCCTGTGCGTCTGCTCGGGCCGTCGGCCAATAAAAGCCTGTACGGAAGGCTTTGCTAACTAGCGCTCGAGCTGCGGCATGGTTTCCACCCAGTTCGGCATGAATTTCAGCCAGGAGTTGCCGCCCTTCCTCTTCGGAGATGCACCTTTGGAGCACTCTGGTCGCACTTTCCTTGTAGAGTTCCCCTTCGTGGACTTTGTAAGCTTTAGAGCCCCAAACTATGCAGCGTGCTTCATTTTGGTCTTCGGGGAGCTCCTGCCTATTTAGGTAGGCCAAGAAAGGCTTAGTCCATGGGGCGATTACGGCCATGATCTCGTGGGCCGAAGAAGTTATTTCGGTGGCAGAGCCTCCGATTGTGTCTGATGGCTCGGAGTCTGGGGGTATATTCGGATCCGTGCTGGTGTTGCCAGACTCCCCTTCCCATACCACGGATGGCTTGAACAACCTTTCCAGGAATATATTAGGTGGGACAAAGTCGCTGCTTACGCCGGCGCGGCGAGGACGTCCGCCGCTTGATTGTTCTCTCGAGCCACATGGTGGAATTTGAGCCCCTCGAACCGAGCTGACATTTTGAGGATGGCATTATGATAGGCCGCCATTTTCGGATCCTTAGCATCAAAATCTCCATTTATTTGTGATATTGCGAGGTTCGAATCCCCGCGCACTTCCAGGCGTTGAATGCCCATAGAGACCGACATCCGAAGGCCATGCAACACAGCCTCATATTCGGATGCATTGTTGGAGTCTGTGTATATTATTTGCAGGACGTACTAGACTGTTTCGCCGGTGGGAGACGTCAGGACTACCCCTGCTCCCAGTCCGGCTAGCATTTTGGAGCCGTCAAAGTGCATGATCCAGTTGGAAAACGCACCGTACTCTTTAGGGAGTTCGCTTCGCCCATTCGCTAAAAAGTCAGCCAAGATTTGCATTTAATGGCTTGTCGTGGTTTGTATATTATGTCAAATGGCAGGAGCTCGATATCCCATTTAGCAATCCGGCCCGTAGCGTCGCGGTTATTAATTATGTCGTTGAGTGGTACTTTGGAGGCGACGGTAATCGAACACTCTTGAAAGTAGTGTTTTAGCTTCCGAGATGTCATGAAGACCGCATATGCTATTTTTTGATAGTGCGGGTATCGGGATTTGCATGGGGTGAGGACCGTGGATACGTAATAAACCGGCTTTTGAAGCGGGAATTTGTATCCATCTACCTCTCGTTCGACGACGAGCACTGCGCTTACCACTTGATGTGTTGCAGCTATGTATAGTAGCATAGGTTCACCGATATTTGGCGCTGTTAGGACTGGATTACTGGCCAATAAGGTCTTTATCTCATCGAGTCAGGCCGCGGCTGCTTCCGTATATACAAAGTGTTCGGTGCACCGAAGGAGGCGGTAAAGAGGCAATACCTTTTCTCCTAGCCTAGATATAAAGCGGCTCAAAGCGGCCATGCATCCAGCTAGCTTCTGAATGTGCTTGAGGTCTGTTGGTATAGCCAACTGCGATAGGGCTCGGATTTTTGCTGGATTCGCTTCAATTCCTCTATTGAAACGATGAAGCCCAGCAGCTTCCCCGAGGGGACACTGAAAACGCATTTTTCCGGATTCAACTTGATGTCGTATGTCCGGAGGTTATCGAATGTGAGCTTCAAGTCATCTATTAGGGTTTCGACGTGTCTAGTTTTTATGACCACGTCGTCCACATATGCCTCCACTGTTTTGCCGATTTGTTTTTCCAGGCATGTTTGAATCATGCGTTGATAGGTTGCGCCAGCATTCTTGAGCCCGAAGGGCATAGTGTTGAAGCAAAAGGGGCCATATGGCGTTATAAAAGTTGTTCAGCTTGGTCAGACTCTGCCATCTTTATTTGATGGTATCTGGAGTATGCATCGAGAAAACACAGTGAGTCGTGTCCAGCTGTGGCATCGATCATTTGATCGATGCGAGGGAGGGGAAAGGGATCCTTGGGCCAAGCCTTGTTGAGGTCTTTGAAGTCGACGCATAAGCACCAAGATTTGTCCTTTTTTGGTACCATTACCAAATTTGCCAGCCAATCCGGATGTTTAATATCTCTGATAAATCCGGCCTCAAGCAGCTTGGCTAGCTCTTCCCCCATGGCTTGCCGTTTGGGTTCTGAAAACCTCCTTAGGGTCTGTTTGACCGTTTTTATCCTTTAGTATATTGAGGCTGTGTTCGCCACGGCGTGGGATGCTGGCATATCCGAAGGGTGCCAGGCAAAAATGTCCCAATTCTCGCGTAAGAAATCTCGCAGTGCGGCATCCATCACGGGGCTCAACTGTGTCCCAATGGATGTTGTCTTCATGGGACCCGTTGGATGGACCTGGAATTTGACTATCTCGTCTGTAGGTTTAAATGAGGTGGACTTGGGTCATTTGTCGAGTATCACGTCGTCCCTGTCCACGGTGGCCCGTAGTGTTGTTAACTCTTCGGCTGCTAGGGCTTAAGACAATGCTTCCAGGGCTAGTGCTGCAGTTTTGTTTTCAGCACGAAGTGTGACGTCCGGATCACTAGCTAGAGTGATGATTCCGTTGGGCCTGGGCATTTTAAGCCTCATGTACCCGTAATGGGGCACGGCTTGAAAGCTTGTAAATGCATCCCGCCCTAGCGTGGTATCCGCTGCTGAAGGGAGCCACCTGGAATGTGATTTCTTCGGACCTATAATTTTCCGGGATGCCGAATACCACATCGAGTGTGATTTTTCCCGCGCACCGTGCTTCCCGCGTAGGGATGATTCCCCTGAAGGTGGTACCACTTTGCTCAATGCGCCCTTTATCAATTTCCATTTTGTTGAGCGTTTCTTCATAGATCAAGTTTAACCCACTTCCGCCGTCCATGAGTACTTTGGTGAGCCGAAAGCCGTCCACGATTGGGCTAAGGACCAGAGCAGCCGATGCGGACGATGCCGAATCGAGGTTCATCACTGGCATTGAAAGTTATAGCAGTGTCATTCCAGGGGTTTATCTTTGCCACATGGCAAATTTCCGCAGAGCTTCGGTGAGCTCGCTTGCGCCTGTTGTTCGAGGCGAAAGTCTCGAAGACTGTTAGTACCGTATTGTGTCCGCTAGCAGGATGTTGTTCCGCTTTATGACTTACAAGAAGATCCTCGCCACTTTTTGCCACCTGTCGGAGTATCCAACATGCCCTGAGGCTATGAGTTGGCATTGTATCCAGCGTATTGTGCAGCTTACATGGCCCATCGAGCCATTCTTCCAATACGGATCCCCGCCCTGGTGTGGGCTTCGGCTTCTTGGGGATTGGATCGGACGTTCTATGAGAGTTCGTTCGTTTAGTTCGAGAAAGGGTTTTGGTGAGAGCGGTACTATCCCAAAATTCTGTTTGGGTCTTCCAAGCGCTCTCCATCGCACAGTACTTCCATACTATGATTGCCAAGTCCGCGAAGCATACTATGTCGCGGCGGCTTATAGCATTGAGGAGCCCTTCGTCCGTGTAGTTTTTGCAGAAGAGCGCGACCACGTTCTCCTCGAGGCAGTCCTTGACCTTGCTAAGCGCAAGGAGGAATCTGGCCCAGTAATGATGTACCATTTCCTGGGGCTCTTGCCTGATGCGGGAGAGACAATTTAGGTCCAGATAGGTGTTGTTAGCAGAATCCGGATTTTGATCCGATCCAACGTCCAAGGGCGTGGGCGGTTCCGAGCTTAACAGCTCAGAATCCGAAATATTACCCAATTTCTTCGGCCCAATACCCGATTCTAAGCCCGGGGCCTGGGTCATGTTTTCCTTTGAGCAGGCCTTCGGCTCGAGGAGTTCGGCAATCCGAACATAACTTGTGCTCAAAGTTGAGGGACAATCCGCGCGTGGTTCCTCCACTATCGCTACCTCATGGGTAGCCGGCGGGGACCTGATGTCCCTTCGGTCGGGTTTAAGCCCAATCCGGTCATAGTTCGTAGCGACTCCCAGAGCGGCGATGCGATCCAAGAGCTCATTAAGGGAGGAGAGCTCCATTGGATTCATTTGTTCGACGAGTTCCAAACTGGCGCGAAGGTTATGACTGATGACCCGAGAGGCCATCATCGGCGCCTCCGCCGATGGGGCGGCCATGATAAAGCCGCCGAGTCGGAGCGTCTGGCCTACAGCCAGAGCCCCCTCCGAGGTGATGTCGTCCCTAATGACAAGACGAGCCATCGAGCCTTGTGGCGACGTCACAGAGGAACTCCCAATGAAAGCACCAATGTCGGTGTCAAAACCGGCGGATCTCACGTATGGGGTCCCGATCTATGCGTCAAGGCTGATGGTAACAGGAAGCAAGGGACACAGATGTTTACCTAGGTTCGGGCCCTCTCGATGGAGGTAAAACCCTACTTCCTGCTTGATTAATATTGATGATATGGGTAGTACAAGAGTAGATCTACCACGAGATCATAGAGGCTAAACCCTAGGAGCTAGCCTATGATGGTATGATTGTAATTGTGATCGGTCTTCTAAGGACCAACCTCTCCGGTTTATATAGACACCGGAGAGGGCTAGGGTTTACATGGAGTCGGTTACAAGGAAGGAAATATAATATCCGGATCGCCAAGCTTGCCTTCCACACCAAAGAAAGTCCCATCCGGACACGGGCCGAAGTCTTGAGTCTTGTATCTTCACGCTTTGATAGTCCGGACGTTGTACATAGTCTGGGTGTCCGGATACCCCCTTATCCAAGACTCCCTCAGTCCCCGCCGACTTTTACGCGCCCGTGCACCTGCCGGCAAGATGCATCTACGCTGCAGCCGACGCGCAAGACGTGCGGTGCCGTGCACTGCAGCACTGCGCTGCTGCGCGCTGCACTAACATGCGCGCCCGTGCCGGTGCCCGTGCACACGAATGTCTCTGCCGCGCCGTTGACAGCGCATGTCCCGCGCGGGTGCCAGGGCCCCCCTCGGCGGCATGGATGGCTGCCGTCGACCGCTTCCTTGCACCAACGTCAGTCGCCTCCTCCCGCCAGTTGACTCGCTCCGAAGTCCAGAACATTTCAGCCTTCCTTGAAGCTAGGCCAACGTCTAGGAGTACGTCAACAACGGCGCAAGACGCTGCCGTCGCCGTCGGTCAGTGGCCCGACGACACACAAAGCACGGCAGAGGAGCCGCTTCCACCGCGAGACGCCCCCGCTGCCGCCGCGTAATCTAAATTTGCCATGAAAAATGTTCGGATTGCCATGCTTAAAATCCGAATGTTTATCATTTCCGTTTATTTTATATCGATCGTCGTATAATTTAAAGTTGAAGTCAGACTGAACGAAATGTATGGTTTGATCGATTGAATGTTCTGCTAGAGCCGTATCAAATTAAATATAAAACATCATCAAGCCACATGTATTCCTTGTCATCCAACGACCTAGACTGCTTCAATGTCGAGCGCTCAACACGTTTAGCATGCAGTTAATTTCATGCCAAAAATAGTGCTAATCACATGACAACACGCAAATAATATCCTAGTAGTTAATATCCGCATGCACTTAATATACTTCCAAATTAACGGGCATTGCACGTACACACTGACTAGTGCTGCCAGTACGTGAAACTGGTGCCGTGACTTGTGAACGCGTCCAGATATGGTCAACGGCAACATCGCCCGCGAGTTCTTCCTGTTTTGCCCGTGCGTCTAAACACAGAAGGGGAGGAGAGAGAGAGAGCACACATGGAACCCACCAGTAAGTGAACGCGAATAGTACTAAAAATAATATTACATGTTATCCATTAATTAGGTTGTGGTAATATAAAAACATTATGTGAACAAAGGGGGTACAACAAACATTGCTATCCTACGTATATGTTGCCTATTGACGTGCGGCTTGAAGGCCCGGTCGCATGTTCGATCCTCGTCCTTTATTTTTTAATTTGTATATGGGTCCAAATTTGTTTCATGACATGTGGGCCCCTCGGTGTGTAGTTTGTAGCACTTTAATTTGTGGGTCGAAATTTGTTCCATTCCAAGTGGACTATCAGTGTGTAGTTTTGTAGCTTATTTATAATAATTAAAGAGAACAACATATTTTTTTCAATAATACCATGGTGCGACGTTGAAGGCGAGAAAGGACGTGCGAGAGAGCGATGACCGAGCCAGAGGGAATCAACTAGGGGAGTTGCGTGGGTTGCAACGGTGTTTGGAGTAGTTGTGGGCCGAATGCTACGAAAATATAATCTAAACCGACCGGAATAAATGCCTACACAAATTAATCCAAGGTTGGAGTGCCCCTCGCAATGTAAATAGCTCCGACTTTGCGAGGGATGGAGAGGTAGTAGCTTCAACGCGTGGAAGATACGGTGTGAGAAAGCGAGGTCAATCGAGAGACATATAGATAGAGAGATAAAGTGAATGTGGTCTGACATTCATTGAACAAATATATATGCTCCGGAGAGATATTGTCCGATTGAGCTTTTGCCAAGGGTGAGGGCTGTAAGATAGAGCTTGAGAGATGATCCAGTCATAGACGTGTAGATATATTTTGTGCGTGGGAGGAAGCAAGGTCAACCGATCACATAGGGTCGTCGTGTGATCGAAAGAGTGAGACGGGTTGGAGAGAGTGACCTAGATAGACGATGTGCGTGAGAGAGTATACAATGTGAATAGGTCGAATTGGGCTCAAACATGGTGATATATCGTTTTTGTCCGAGAAAGAGCGAGGTCAATCGAGACATACGGAGAGAGAGAGAGAGAGAGAGAGAGAGAGAGAGAGAGTGAGCGTGGCCCACCATGAGGTCGAAAGAGTGGCAGCGTCTTGGATGGACTGGCCTAGATAGACAATCTGCGTGAGAGAGTATAGAGTGTGTCGATCGAGGCCCGAACAGGGAGATATATCATTTGTGTGTGAAAGAAAACGAGGTTAAACGAGACTCAGATAAAGAGAGCGAGATTGAGCGAGTGTGGCCCGCCATGCGGAAGAAAGAGTGATACAGTCTCAAGGGAGTGACCTAGATATACAACGTGCATGCGTGCGCATGAGAGGTTGGGGGGCTAGATAGGCAATGCATGTATTTAGCGCGAGAGGGTGAGAGGGAGAGGGGGGAGAGAGAGAGAGAGAGAGCTCGGCATGGGGTGCAATGGCAGGTGTGTGAGGTAAATACATTTGATAACAGTAGTGGAAAAAGGGGTTGTGTAGTTGAGAGACTTAGAGATCGAAACATGGAGAGAGAATGAATGTGTGTTAGGAGAGGAAGATTGACCGATACAGGAAGTATGTAGTGTTTGTGCGGGGGGGGCTAAAAACAACATTTAAATGTACATAGTACGAGACTTAATATCGATGTTTCAATTCGGTGTACATTGTAAGATTTGAACCGAGGACCAGGCATACGGGTAATTATTTCGAATTCGTGCCATACTAAGTTTCGAAAAGTTGACATTGACTCAATTTGTTGTGCTATTTTGTAGGTCATATGTTTGAATCCATCCAAAAGTTTTCTCACTACCATGGTGTTCATCATATACATGTGAATTTGTATTAAAAAAGTAGAGTGGATACAGTGAAATGCGAAATCCACGTTAGAATTGGAGATTGCTACATGACACACACTCTAATTCAAATAACTAACTACGTGACACACACTCTAATTCAAATAACTAATTATGTGACACACTCTAATCCACGTTAGCGTGGGTACCGTTTCTAAAAAAAATTCAAATAACTCCTCATTAATTAATTTATAGTACTCCCTCTATTCACTTTTATAAGACCTTGAAGACATTTCAGACAATGTGCAAAACAGTTCATTTTAAGTTGTCTGAAACGACTTACAAAAGTGAATGGATGGAGTATCTCGTTTCGAATGACTAATTATTGCAAGGAAAACACGGGCATGGTAATACATACAGATTCGTTTTCAAATGAAAGAAGATTCGTTTGCATTCTCAAATGTAGGCGCACCAGGCAGACCAGGGTCGTGTCGGGGTGGACGCTGCTTCGGTGCCTTAAAGGCAACTGCCCTTGGGTGACTGACATGTGGGCCAGCCACCTGTTGGGCCCACATGTCATGGACACAAAGGTAGGTGCCTTAAGGCACCGAAGCATAGTCCTGTCGGGGTGGTCGCGTGTGTCGGACGGACGCGTAGCACCCAGCCACCCACTCCCCCTCCCCCCCAAAAAAAGTACGACGACAATATAAGTTCGCGCTTCCATGTTTCGGATTGAAATATCTAGCGGCCCCAATTCCAGCCCTACAAAATCTCTCTTCTCCACCGTCCCCTTCCGCGCCCAGATTGCTCAAATCCCTAATTCGCCGCCATCCCTCGAATCGCCCCTCGTCTCGTCTCTTTCCCCACCATTCCCCACCACTGTGCCGGACGACGACGACGAAGACGATGGTCGGGCTTCACCACCGCACCGGAGCTACCTCATCTACGCCCTCGTCCACCGCACCGGGTGGTCCGACAACGTCGGCCACCGCAACCGACGTGCCTCACAGACACCGAGTTCCACCGCATCAGGTGCGCTTCACCGACGCCGTATCCCAGCTCACCGGGGCTACTTCACCGAGCACATCGTCGCACCTCCGCCCCGAGGCCGTTGGGGCTTCACCAACGGTCTCGCCCACCGTGATCGTAGTGCTCGCTGCCACTCAAGATCTGCATCCGTGCGCTGCCAGCCAACGCCAACAAGATCACCCTCAACGGCTCAAGTGACCCAAGACTCTAGCTAGGCGAGCATGCGCAAACACCGGCCCGAACTAGGTATCCACACATCACTCCCTTGTGCACTGTTCCGACGATGATCGGATATCCTTTCACTGCTCTCTTAGCTTACACGCCTATGAAACTCTGACTTTAACTCTTATTTCTTCTGGAGATATCATCTAAAACAAGAAAATCCATTTTTTTTAGCGAAGCATGACGGCGCTACGGGATCTGGTACACATCCTGCACACCCGTATAACCTTGTAATTATCTGTCCTCCGGTACAACATCAAGGTCGATTCCTCTTATTTGATCAACCATTCGCCGTGTCAAAAATGAAGAGGGGGATGCAAGGAGCACAAGGCCTGCACATCCAAGCAAGTGGTAACATGGACTTGTACATGGAACATCCCAAGCGCAAGCAGAGCTGCAGTGAGCTTGTACAACGAGCTAGCGTAAGTCCCTGCATTTCATTCAATTCATACTAGCATTCGTGTATGATTTGTGTGTAGTGGCTGATCCACGAATTCAAGTTACCAGGGGCGAACATTTAACTTAAAAAATACGAAGGCACTTGCACTCCGGAAATCAACATAACTTGAGAAATGTGAAGCTACATGCACTTTGAAAACCATCTAACGATCCAAAGTAGTTCAGATTATAAACACTAAATGATGCAAGCACCAAAAAGCACAAAATGCAACATGGTGTACAAGGACTACAAACATGGTATGTACATGCTTGAATTATTCGTTCTCTGGCTGAAAATATCGAAGTGTAATTGCACGTATAACCAGTGCGCAAACTGCATATCAATATATCTATCCTACACAAGTATGCCAATAGTTTCAAACAACAGATTAGAAAAGTATTTATGCTATGTTGTCATGATACGGGGACTTTCTGGTAGATGGCCTCGACGTTTCCTCAAGCTATGAAAATGCACTATAATTTGCTTGTCATCAATGCCTGCAAATCTCTGTCTCTCTCAACATAGTAGATCATCATTAGACACTAAATCCTTCAATGAGCTTGCAAAATGCTTGCATTAGATCCCTCATTAGACACTATATGTTCATCACCAGGAGCATGTAAAATGTTTGCATCAAATCCTTCATTAGCAGTCTGTTCATTAGACAATTCAGGCTCAAGAACAACATGAGCTTGTATATTTGCACCGGAAACTTTATTAGATACATCAAATTCAGCCAGTTCAGTATTGATTGGGGGAGTTATAAAATAAGTAGAAATTGGTTTCATTTTCTCATAGATTCCCTACAAACAAGCAGTTTTATAACACCGTCAGGTTCAACTATTGGCCAGAAATTGAAGAGTTGAATTAGATATAATCAGGGATGTGATGTACCTGCTCGTTGAGCATGCTACTCTTGCAAGCTGTGACTGTCCATTTGCGCAAGCTCGATGCCATGCCCGTGCTGCCGCCGCTGGCTCCCATGCAGGCTATACCCAGGGTTGGGTCTTCATCTTCTTGTCCTTTTGTTCGCTTGAAGCCCGGCGACCGCCCTCCAACGAGGGCGCGAGGAAGTGTTGTGTCGGTCTGTCCAGCGGCGGCTAGGTTAGGAGCGAACCAGACTGGAGGCTGGAGCGAATGAATTGGGATTTTTCCTGCTGTCGATCAATATGGGAGGCGCTCGTTTGGGCCGCGAGCCTGCTATAGGGCCTGCATTGCACTTATGTTATTGGCCCATCCAAATTGAAACATTTTTCTTCATTTTTTACATTGCTTGCTCATGCGTTGGGACGAACAAAACTAGCGTGGGCTAACCTGGACGACTCAAACTAGGTGCACACTTTCCAGCCACCTGAGGCGGTCGCCCATACCAGCCCCTATGGTGGTGTCGCCCCTTTTTGCGTGTATGATTGGATAGTGAAAAATATTCCAGTGGTGCTTTTGATTTACCCACAGAATGGTTGAATTGCTTGTTTCTATGAACTGAGTTCGCCAATAATGTGAATGATGCCAGTCTTTTCATCCTATTGTAGATTGCTTAGATCTCGATATGCCAAAAGTAATCGCATGAAATATATAGTAAAAGCCAGTGTGATGTGTTTGACTACAACTAGTCTGACTACACGTCCTCATATAACATATCAAGGACGCACCATCTTACCAGATTAACCATTCGACTTACGCATGCAGTGTGGGAAGAAAGAAGTATTGGGACTGCGTATCCAAGCAATTGATGCCATGGACTCATTCGTACAACCTTTTAAGCGAAAAAGAAGTTGCAGTGTGCCTGTACAAAGAACTAGCGTAAGTTCAGTTACCTGCTTCTCGGAATTTTAGTTAGCCACTTATTGCAAAATTGTTCAATTACGTTGCTTGGCTTAATTTAGTTTGCTATCGATTACATAATGGCACAGCACGTTAATCATATTGTAGATCGCGCCTATCTATGTGTTTGATACTTACTGTTAAGAATTACCTATTTGCCTTAACTTAAATATCTACTTGTTTGTTTAACCGCTTTGTTGTTGCAACAATGGGTTACAATGATGTTAATAACTACTTTTCAGCATCCAATTGAAACTCTTTAATTCCTTGTTTGTTTAACTGGTTTGTTGTTATAACTCCCAGTTGAGATGTTTTGCTAACTTCAACTTTTTTGAATCCAATCGGAACTTTAATGGCAAAACAGGTTAGCCCAAGATCAAAGAGCGAGGTCCCCATGGACGTTGCATCATCCCACAGCAGTGGCACCGGCCCAATCGTGCATTATGAATTGCCAACTGTTGATGCTCTAGAGGCTAAACTAGTGGTAGAAAGAGATTTTGCTTCTGCACTTAGAGATGAAGTTGACATGTTGAGGAAGCAAACATCACAATCACAAGCAGTACTCAAGACAACCATTAAATATTTGGTGGATTTCAAAACGAAGCAAGCTGAGACTGACCAGATTGTTAAGGTCGTGAAGGAAAAAAGGAAATTAAATTCCTACTTGGTAAATCATAGGTGAAATGTTCTTTCCATAATTGAATAACCTTTGTGTTGTCTGTTCATGTAATCAATCAAACCATTTGTTTTAGAGATCATGTAATAATTGTTTTTTTTGTTTTTTGGTTTGTAATTTTATTTGAGCACAAGTCTGTATTAATTGATAAGACTAGGAGACATTTCATTTGGATTACTGTGCTGGACCTACAAATATGTTAATCGGGCTGAATGTGCATTCAGCAATAGTAGTAGTATAGATGGACCATAAGTGGCACGCATCGGAAAGGGCCAAGATGCTGGCTAAAAAAGGATGTTGTTGTAGCCAAAAAAACTACAGCGGCCTGGCTTATGTATGTTAGTTGATATTATTGATCCATATACTCTATAAGTGTTTATATGTCTGTTAGTTCTGTACATTCTTGGTTGATTGACTCGGTATTTGAATCTTGAAACATCGCTTGTGTACATATCTAAATGGGAGTACACATTATGCCCCGTGTGACATTTGAGTTGGACATGAAGTGTTCCAAATATTCGAATTCACCTTAAACTGGATTCTAGTTTCTGAATTTGAGTATCGGCTTTTGTAAACCATATTCATATATGACAGTGGAATACATCTTTGTCGTCCTTTTGAAGATATATAAAAACACATAGAATGATTTATAAAGATTCATATAGGAATACAAAATGGATTCGAATTTAGTTGCCAGGGTAAACGTGGATGCTTATTGTCCCAAAATTCAAAAGAAGCAGCAAAATGTCCACTCCCACGTTGGTTGCCTGAAGCCAAGTGTTTGGGAGATGGAAATTATTGTCTACCCATTACACGGACAATCCATCGGCCCGATTTCCACTGCTCTAAATAGGTTAGTAACTTCAATTAGACATGACACGACCGCCTCTGAGCCCATTCCGACATGGTGGGCGTCAAACATGGGCGGCAAAACACATTTCATTCAAGCTCGTCCGAAAGACCTCTGTTTCTCCCTCCATTCCCCATTCATACATGGTGGGCGGCAAAACAAACTCGACTCGGCCGAAATCGATGTAGGCAAATATTTTCAATAGGGGCAGGTTTGTAACTTCACTCACACGTGACACAACCGCCCTACCTGTCAGCCCCGTTCATACACTGTGGGCGCCAACCATGGGCGCCAACCACCCTCTCCTCACCCGAAATCGCTCTGGGCAAATATTGGCGAGATGCGAGATTACCGTCCTATCCCCAACCGACGAGACGTCCAAATTTTAAATGGGGGCTAAGTTCGTAACTATCCCATATTTCAGACAGGCGCGTCCCAAAAACATGGTTCCCCGTACCTCTCCCTCCATTTTCCCATTCATACACCGTCCACGCTAGAACACCCCATCCCCACACCAGCCTCCGTCCGCCACCCCATCCATCGCCGCCATCCTCCACCACATCCATCGCCACCGTTCTCCACCATGCCGGAGTGCCTACCAAGACCGCGTCGTCCACTGCTAGAGATGGACATTTCTCATCCACGGCGACGGACCAATAGCCTTGCATCGCGTCCTCTCACTTCATCGGCGCCGTCGTCCTCTTTGTCGGGGCCGCTCACACGACCTTCTCTTCCACCGCATCGGGACTTATCCCCCGATGCACCCGTCTACCGTCGCAGATCTGCTTCAACACCACCGATAGCCATCGCACCCCCGATGCCTTTACGGCGTCGCAAGAGAGGTGGTACTTGATATCTCCTCAACTTTTTGATCTCAACCAGAAAATAGATCTTAACTTGGTTACTCTACTTTCTTTTCATCTCTTAGAATTTAGTTCTTAGTTCGAAGCAAACAATGGATGCTAAATATCATTTATCCGGTTTGCAGCTTCAAATCTGCCATGGCACAGCCATAATACGGTTTAATTGATCATGCTTAGGGTTTAATTGATCATGTTGGTTCCGTGGTGGTTTCTTTAATAGAAATCGGAGGGGAAACCCTCTTTTGCTAAAAAAAATGCTTAGAGTTTCCCCCTTTTATGATCACTATACGATCAGAATACATGCTTCGTGTCATAATAACACTGCTCCACCCATCAAGCTAAACAAGCTTAGATGTTCAAATACGAATCTGATATTATTAAAACAGAGTTGTTTAATTAGTCAGCTAAATGTTCCTAAATTAGTTTCGAAAATGCATGTTTGCCGCTCGGGTGTGTATCTCTACAGGGTGCCCACGGTGGGCTGACCCACCCTGGGATTTTGGGTCGTCCCAAGCCCCGATTCCCCTCTGTTTCTGCAAGGCTTCGATCTCTACTGCTCTGACCGCTTTGCCTCGTCGGCGACTTGCCGTCCCTAGACGGCATGACTCTAGGAGGAGACGTCGGACTAACAGGAGGCCAGGAGCCGCTCGCCCAACAGCGTCACCGCTGCCCGGGCGCGCCGCCGTGCCTACCTTTCAAGTCCGTTCAGGGCTCAGGCGTGCAGCACCCACCAAGCCAACCCAATTTATCCTGAGTTACGTCCTCAACACTCAGCAGCCACTCCTCATCACCCATTTTCTAATTGATTCATTACTCATTAGGCGGGACTGTCATTAGGGTTTGTTGTGTGCTCAGTGCTACCTACACTTAATGGTTCCAGATGTATTTTGGTAATCTTTAGTACCTCTAAAGTTCACGAGGTTTTAAAATTTCGCCCTCGAATGTAAACTAGTCATTTTGGATTGTTGGTCGTACTGACATTGACCCAGATTACTACTGCAAGCCAGGTTTGTTGACAATTTTACTTGTCTTTCTTACTCATTTGATATAATATCCAATTATTCACGTCGACTAGATGCAAACAATAAGTGCTAGACAAACTTCTTCATTCAGAGTTTGGACGGTCTCTTACTGCAGTTACAATTTTGCATACTTGTCCTAATAAGCTCACAAGTAAATGATTGATTCACTACATCAATGCTTGCTTTGTCATATTTGTTGTCAATATTCTTTTAGGGTGGACCACCCTGTTTCTAAATACTGGAACCGTAGACATGAGTGAATAGTATTTCTCTATGTGATCTCTTCCATCATGTGTGGGTAATGAACACTGCATTGTATAGAAAGAAAGTGTCATTTCTAGCTTTTACATAGGTTTCGATCTTTTACATGGAATACAATCTGCCTACTTGCTTTGTGTCGCACTACCAACACTCCACCCTTGAAGCTAAACATTACGCCACTCATAATTGCTTAGTTTATGTGGTCAAATACGAATTTCATATGATTCTAATGTTCCTACTTCAGTTTTGAAATGTGTGCCTGACTGTTATAGAGACATAAGGGGTTTGTATTTCTGTGTGTGGTCTGGTCAGCACGGTTGGGGAGGTGAACTTTGCATATGCATGGGTTTATAGGGAGACACTCCCCGAGTTGAATCCGTAATGCATTCCATAGATAATCTGACTACTTTTTATGTTTTCATGAATCTCAGATTCTGAACAGCATCATAATGATTATGAGCTTGCGCGCATGAAAAGAATAAAGCAGAACAATGCCATGGTTGTCAAACTTGGCATTAAGGGACTGAAATCAAGTCTGGATGCAATGCAATGCAAACGCTCTCCACCTACAGATTCATGCTCAGAATATGATCCTAACAGTGATTCTGAGCTAGAGGGAGACCTAAGTCAATGTAGCTCCCTAGTGGAGGAGTCAGAGGAAGATGCCCTATCTTATTCACCCATCAAGGTACTTGCTCTAACTTTCCAAGGTTACATTGCTCGCACATATCTTGCAACTGATGCTTTGCATTGCTTCTACTTTGTTGAACTGCCATTAGCTTCGTTTACACATCGTGTATGTGAATACGCCCTGCCTATCCATTTTCAGTACATATTCCATTTGTCATCATACCATATTTATCCATTCAAATGTTGTTCTTGTGTATCAAGCGTTCAAAAGGAAGAGGGCAATTGCTGATCGTGGAGGAGCACAAGCAAAGTATTTGGAAAAGGTAGTGGCACCTGATAAATCAAATAGCCCATTAGGTGTAGTTGCAATATCACTTGACCCACAAAATACCCCAACTCTAGCAGACTCTAGCCCTACTACACTGGACATTTTTGATGCCCCAACTCAGCAGACCCCAACTGCAGCAAACAATATGATTACGCTAGTTGACATAGCACCAGTTGTACGACGCAAAACCCCCATTCCAGCAAAGAGTACACCAAATCAAGTTGCCAAATCCCTTTTCGAACCAGAGAGAGCCTCAATTGCAGCAAATAGGACCCCTGTTCCATTTCTTCCTAGTTTAGAAGACGAAGCTTATGTTGTTGTCAGGAACTTTGTGCGCATCTTTCCTTCATGGAAAGATTATACCATGAACAGTAACAACAATTTCAGTCTTCCTCCGCAACTTACGCATAAGTAATGTACTAATGTTATTCATGGTCATTACTGCATATGTTTCTGCTGACAGAAGACACAAGATTACATTCTTTTAAATAGGCGAGGAGCAAACTGGATTGTGATGACGAGCAAGAGTTGGTTGTGCTTTTCAAGCACTCGTTGATGAAGTATCGTTCCTACCTGAGGCAAGCGCACTTCGATGGCAAGCCTCTGAACAAAATTTCTGTAAAGTCTCCGGTGCTACATTTATCCGACGGTGACTGGAATAATCTTGTTACACATTGGTCTCGGCTGCAGCGTAAGGTACTGTCTATGATATCACATCACAATTTGAACTACATTTCTGCATTTGCCTTAATGTCTCACTTGTACTGGCTGTTAGCGTAAGAACATTCGTTCTCAAGGGACCATGAATCTCGCAACTATATTGCATAATCGCATTGCTCTTTGTGAGTACCTCTTGCCCTGTATGACCATACTTACTTTCATAGTTGTTTGATTATGTAGCATCACTTCACATGTTAGCCTCGTAATCGTCCATTTGGTGGACATTATAAGATCCGTATGGACTCGTACACAAATTTAAAATCAACCCAATGCTTTTGAAGAGGTTTAGCTCTGTAGTCCTCTTGTAAGGACTGAACATGGTCTATCACTGTACTTACATTAACAACTACTCCCTCCGTCTCATAATATAAGAACGTTTTGTACAGTACACCAGTGTTCAAAACACTCTTGTATTATGGGAAGAGGGATTGGTTCATTTTGTAGCATTCTGCATCTTATCTCCCTCGCCCACCATTTACTCAAAAAAGATCAGATCTATATTTAATCTTACCAACAAGTAGAATACACAGACAATGCCAGTGCAGAAGTGTAGCCCATTGCTCTTGTCAGTACATTTTGTCATGTAACTCTTGTACTTCCAGGGATTGGTAGTTGATTATGTAGCATCAATCTGCATCTTATCTTCATTATCCTCTATCCCTTCCAGTATTATCATATCTATAATTACTCTTTACAAAATGTAGAGTACAGGCAATGCTTATGAAGAAGATTCTGTGCTGAAATTCTTGAGTTATCCTTCCCCTTGACATGGAGAAGGGCATTATAAAGCCGGTGTTAATTGTTAATGTAAGTTAGTCCTTCTAAAGCCTTTATCCTCAACTGCTGTTTAATTTGCTCATACTCCCTATTGTTTACTGCTATTTAGTTTGCTGTTTCTACCAAAATGCATGTTCGTAAGAACCGTAAGTTCTAAGTTTTACTTGTAGAACCAAATTCCTTATTCATACCATGCACATTACTTAATACTCCCTATATGTATGCTTGGTTTTGTGGATCTATAATCCAGTGTGTGGTGAAGCAGCCCATGTTTGCACCTTGTCATCTCCTGTTTTATCTTACTGATGTGGTTGATGATATGAACAACATGCCATGCACATTATCCAAAATAGATACAATAATTTTCTTTGCCCTTCATCTATGCTTGTTATGTTGACATGGTAATCCAGTAGTGTGGTGAAGCTCCCCGCATTATGAACAATGCCAGATTATGCTATTGATATCTTGAACTTACTCTTTATTTTCTAATTTGAAATTGGATAGAATTGACAGAACAGTTATCATCTTTGTTTATACACGTGCAAAACCTGTCATCTCTCTGCTTTGTTTCAGGGTGATATGCCTGATGGCATGCACAAGTCTGCTGAAGGTTGTGAGACAAACCCAACATATATTGCAGCAAAGAAGGCAAAACATCTTGAAGATAGCGAGACAACCCCAAAGTCTTGTCTTGATGCAGTGTTCAAGTTACTTGAGACTAATAGTCAGACAAGCTCACAGAATTTGTTATCCGAATCAGTTCGACTTCTTTAGTCCCAAGTTCTAGTAGAAAGGCATTCTGCAACTCAACTTCGACTTGAAGTCCTATCTCTAAGAAAGATTGCGGAGAACACCAATGAGAACCTCATCGCTAAACAGCTACACCTGGAAGCTATGACCAACATGCTAGGCCGGTCTCATAGCCTTGCTCGGCAGCTTGCGCAGCAGTTCCCCCACAAGGCTAACCTTTCTTGAACTATCTTGGAACTGGTCTCGGTTCAGTATTATTTTGTTACGCTGCAATGGTGCCCAGTTTTTGTAATCTGCTTCTTCATTGCACTTTATGATCACTGGTGGCGAACTTCGATGCCCAGTGGAGGTAATATACCTTAAATCCTTTATTGTATAGTGTAGGTTTATTCTTAGTTACTATGTCGTAATTTCTTTATTGTATAGAGTAGGTTTGTTCTTAATTCCTACTAGTTACTGCCATCATTCGCTATCTGGAAAAAATCAGATGTAGTCAACCGGGCCGAAACATTCGACTCTAACGGGCCAGGTTTTTAGCGGGCCACAATTGGGTCGGCCTGCGTCTTTCTTGGGCCCGAATGATTGGGGCCTTCACACATTGCGCTAGGCCCAAACTTACACCGGCCTATATTTTAGTTGGGCCTTTTGTCGACCCAGCGCTTAGTTTGGCCCAAGTAGCGTTGGGCCATTAACAGGTTGAATATTGTACTGGCCTATTACGGCCGAGATGAAACCACGGGCCTTTAGCAGGCCAAAATGCATGTTGGGCCTCAATTTTCACTAGTCGTCGACGGGCCTTCAGCAGGCCAAAATGTAGACCGGGCCGTTTTGGGCCCAGTTAGCTCACGGGCCGTTACCAGGCCGAAACATATCTCGGGCCTTAGTTGGCCCACTGATATCATGGGCCTTTAAGAGGCCGAAAGCTTAGTACAGGCATCAACGGGCCGAATTGCGCGACAAGCCTTTAACAGGCCCAAAGTCACATTAGGCTTAACTGTTGCCACCTTTAGCACGGGCCGTTAGTGGGCCCAATGTCCCGTCGGACCATATATGGCCCATGGGCAGCACGGGCCATTCCCAGGCCGAAAGTCACACCGGGCTGAAATGGGCCCATGTCTACATCAGGCCTCTAACAGGCCGAAAGTCACTGGGCTGTAGTTGGGCCCAAATATTCGACGAACAATTAACGGGCCAGATCTGGCTCCGGGCCGCAAATGGGCCCAAATATTGGGCGAACAATTAACGGGCCAGATCTGGCTTCGGGACGTAAATGGGCACAAATATTGGGCGAACAATTAATGGGCCAGATCTGGCTTCAGGCCGTAAATGGGCCTTTATTAAGCAGGCCGTTATTGGGCTGGCCCACTAGTACCTGATTAAGTTCTACGGGCCTTTGACTGGGCCGGCCTTTTTAACCTATATGGGCCTCTGTTGGGCCCAGCCACATGTCGATGTATCATAGGCATGTCTCCTCCAATGGACAGGCGACATCTGGCCCACTGACGATCTGACAGGTGTTCCCTTCGGCCGTGGAAATTTCCCATTGGTCGGGGCTATTAACGGGTTATTGGATCCAAAATCTGACCCGATAGCTTAACGGCGTTCCGTTACAGTGGATGCCACGTGTTAGTCACCCTTGATGAAAGCACTTCTGTGATGCGCGATTTATCGTCATGGAAGTGGACACTTCCGTGATGATAATTTTGGTAATGTCATGGAACACTTCTACGACAGCACAGGTATGACTATCTTGATTTTGTCATAAATTTGTCATGAATGTACATGCATGACAAAAAACGCGACCTACTATGACAAACACGTATCATCACGGAAGTGTATTTTTTTTGTAGTGCTAGTGCCCTCACTCAACTGCTCTTCTTTGTTCAGATCTGTTAAATTCGTCACACCGTTAGACATCTTGGCAACAACCGATGCAGCCACGTGAATAGATTATAGATGAGGTAGAGTAGCTGAGCATCACAAAGTACATAGGTTTTTTCAAAACAAATGAGTCAAAAACTTAGTTTTAGTTCTCTACAGAAATGATCTCAGAGCTACCGAATTGACAAACTCGGTGATACCGAAGCAACACTTGGAACCTAAACTAGTGAACTCGGTTAGACTGAGTCACAGTTCAGTGGCACCGAGATTGCTAGGGTTTCCCAGAATCCTGAACTCGGTCACACCGATTTGCAATTTTTGGTCAGACCGAAAAGCGCATGTGCAATGGCCTAAGCCAAATCGGTGAGACCGATTTCTACGATTCGGTCGGTCCGAGATGAGTTCTGCGGAGAGCTAACCCTAAGATTTTCGAATTAAACTAGGCTTAAGGAAGATATAGCTGGACAGATCTGTCTAATTCGTGGCAAGAATCATGGCATTGTACTCGTACTAGGAATCGAAGTTAAAATGACAGCACAAGGGGTCGAACACGTACCCTAGTTTGGCGGGTGTTTGCTACGGCGATGACGGCGGAGCGGATTCCCTCGACGGCGGCAGAAACCAGCGGCAGGAGGTCGCTGTTGGGAGGAGGCGATCCGGAGACCCGAGGAGGCAAAGTAGGACACGCGCGGGCTGAGGGGTTTTGAAGTATTTTCCAACATCTCACCCGTGGGTATTTATATCTCGACCCTGTCGGTGTGGCCGAGTGGAACAACTCGGTGGCACCGAGATTGCAGAATCGCAAGCGGTTGCTGCAGCTCGGTGTGACCGAATTGTTCAAATCGCTTGCACCGCGATGAAAACCTAGATCAACTTAGTGAACTTGGTGTGACCGAAATGGATGTCTCGGTCAGACCAAAATGCACAAAGAGGTTTTGGAAGTTTAAGTCTATGACGAATCGGGGACTCCGAGTGCTCCTCACACAGAGTGGTTCGAATCTGACTTGATCAAACTTTGTGATGTAGCATGAATAGAGTTTGAGACAAGAAAAGCATAGATAGCTAGAGAAGGTTCTTAGGCATTCTTGTCCATCCACTTGGCAAAAGAAAAAGAACCAAACAATTAAAACAACAAGTGGATGTCCTTGAATGAGTAAAATATGCAACCAACATGCTCACACAATAAAATGGCAAATGAAATATGTGGCAAAGCATGCACAATCATTCTAGCATCTATCAAGCAATTGGTGATGACTAGGTCATCTATATATGAGTATATTGACTTAGGAGTAAAATGAGAACATTTGATCATAGGTCATACTCATCGTTTAAGCACAAGTGGGGTTAGCACTTTTACATAAAGCATCGTTGTGTTCACACCATTAGAGTTGCTTTAGCTCAATTCTTAGAGTAAAGCTCCCCCTAGATGTGATATCCCTCTAAGAGGGATGAACTAACCTTGGGTTTTGTTGATGATGACTTCATGTAGGTGTTGAAGATGTGGATGCTCAATGTTGATGTAGATCTTTCGGAGCTATCCATTGGAGGGAGTTGCACTTTCAATACCTACACGGGTTAGTCCCACAAGGAACAAACAAGGATATCCATAGACATAGAGTGATGCACACACAAGATGATGTCCATGAAAGCATTAGGTTACCTTGTCCCTTGTCTTACCAACAAGAGGGTTTGTGACTCCTTGAACTAGTGCAAGATGTGGAAGTTGATTGCACTTGTCCTTGCCAAAATGATATGAGTGAAGTATGTTGGCAAAGTCACCCTCAAGAACTCTCTAGTTCTTCTTCTTTGGGATCCACATCATCTTGATGGGAATCCTTGGGGTTGTAGTGGAACTTGATGAAGTAGAACTTGATGTAGTCTTGGGAACCCACTTGACCAAGGCCTTGGGAGCTTCTTCAAATACATCAATCTCCTCTTGAAGCTTGTCCTTGCCTTTTTGCTTGTGGTCTTGTGGTGGAAGATCATCTTGAGCTTGTGTCCCTTGGAAAGAAGTAGGATCATACTTCTCTTGTTGAGGAAAAAACTTCATCTTGGGGTATTGATCTTCTTCCCACTCAACTCCATTGGCATTGAACTTTCATTCAAAACTAACACCTTGATTCTTCCGGTGCCTTCCTTGCTTGCGTACAATTTCCTCAAATTGCTTACTTCCAGCAAGGCTCTTGTAGACTCCTTTCTCTATAATTCCCTTCAATAAGCTATTTTCTTGCTCAAGTGTAACTTGGCTAAGAGAATCATTAGTGGAATCAAGAGAACTACTAGAAGCAACAACATTGGATTTAGCATGATTATTGTTACTACTAGAAGAAGAATCTTTCTTACTCTTGTTGCTAGATTTTACTTGAGGCATGTAAGTAGATAAGAGTAAACACTTGGCAATGTAAGAAGAACTTTTCTTGCGAAGATCATCATTGATTGCCTTTAAAAACTCATGCTCTTGCTCAAGGTTGAGCTTTTCAAAGCGTAACTTCTCATGAGTCTTTAAAAGTTATCGATGATCTTCCAAGGTAGTTTCATGAGCTAACTTAAGAGTCTTTAGTTCTTTAGTTAGACGCTCAATCTTCTCCTTATCATTGTCATTCGTTTTATCTTGATTATCATGATTAATTGACATTTCATCATAGTATTCATCACTAGAGTTGTCAACAAGTAAATCATCATCACCTAGCAAGTCATCTTCATCACTATTGAAATCAACATACTTGGGGTGTGATACCTTTGGGCCTTTAGCCATGAAGCATCTTCCAATTCCTTCATTTGGTGAGTCAAATATGTCGTAGGAGTTGGTTGACACAAGTGCTAGAACGGCAACACCTTCATCTTGAGTATATTCGGAGTCGGAGCCGGATACCCATTCACCAACATGAGCTTGATGTCTTCACTTTGTGTAGATCTTGGATGATTTATCCTTCCTTTCCGAATCCTTGCTTCTCCGGGAGGTTCTTCGTTCATAACGATCATCTCTACTCCTTCTCTCTCTTGGTGGTGATTCTTCTCTTCTACTTCTTCTTTTACGTGAATCTTCTCTTCTTTTGTAGGGAGCCGTACACTCATTGGACTAGCGTCCGGATCTTCCACAATTGTAGCAATTACATTCACGACTCGAAGATCTTTTGTCATTGTAGGACCTTGACTTGGAACTTCTTTCCTTGCTTCTACTCTTGTAGAACTTGTTGATGTTTTTCACCATTAGGCTCAATTCCTCATTGAAGATTTGTTTCTCACTTGATGATGTAGGAGCATCACATGAGGCTTTGTAAGCACCACTTGACTTGTTGTGAAGCTCTTCCTTATCCTTGAGTGACATCTCATGAGCAACAATTCTTCCAATGACTTCTATTGGCTCGAGATCTTTGTAGTTGGGCATCATTTGGATCAATGTGCACATGGTATCATATTTTCCATCCAAGGCTCTTAGGATCTTCTTGATGATGAATTTATCGGTCATCTCTTCACTTACTAAGCCAGCAATCTCATTTGTGATGAGAGCAAGCCTAGAGTACATTTCAGTGACACCTTCACCATCCTTCATTTTGAAATTGTCAAGTTGACTTTGAAGCACAGCCAATTTGGATTCCTTGACAGAGTCGGTACCTTCGTGCATATCAATCAAAGTATCCCAAATTTCCTTTGCATTCTCAAGGCGGCTGATTTTGTTGAATTCTTCGGGGCACAATCCGTTGAAGAGGATATCACAAGCTTGAGTGTTGTATTGCAACATCTTCAACTCTTCTGCGGTAGCTTCACGGTTTGGTTCTCTCCCGTCGAAGAATTCACCTTGCAAGCCAATACACATAATAGCCCAAATGGCGGGGTTATGTCCAAGAATATGCATTTTCATCTTATGCTTCCAACTAGCAAAATTAGTACCATCAAAGTAAGGACCTCTATGGTGGTAGTTTCCCTCGCTAGACGCCATACTCTCCTAGGTTGTGAAACCAAGGCTATGATCACCAAAAGCTATGGAAATCAAGGCAAATGGAGACCAAAGCTCCGATACCAATTGTAGGATCCAAAGTATGTCTAGAGGGGGGGTGATTGGACTGCTTGACCAAATAAAAACTTAACATTTTCCCAATTTTAGTTCTTGGCAGATTTTAGCAATTTAGCACAAGTCAAGCAATCAAGATATGGTTCAAGCAAGTATGCAAAGAGTATATGAGTAGCGGAAACTAAAGCATGCAACTTGCAAGAAAGTAAAGGGATGGGATTGGAGTATGCAAACGCAATTGGAGACACGGATGTTTTTGGCGTGGTTCCGATAGGTGGTGCTATCGTACATCCACGTTGATGGAGACTTCAACCCACGAAGGGTAACGGTTGCGCGAGTCCACGGAGGACTCCACCCACGAAGGGTCCACGAAGAAGCAACCTTATCTATCCCACGATGGCCATCGCCCACGAAGGACTTGCCTCACCAGGGTAGATCTTCACGAAGTAGGCAATCTCCTTGCCCTTACAAACTCCTTGGTTCAAGTCCACAATCTTGATGGAGGCTCCCAAGTGACACCTAACCCATCTAGGAGACACCACTCTCCAAAAGGTAATAGATGGTGTGTTGATGATGAAATCCTTGCTCTTGTGCTTCAAATGATAGTCTCCCCAACACTCAACTCTATCTCATAGGATTGGATTTGGTGGAAAGAAGATTTGAGTGGAAAGCAACTTGGGGAAGGCTAGAGATCAAGATTCATATGGTTGGATTGGAATATCTTAGCCTCAACACATGAGTAGTTGGTTCTCTCTCAGAAAATGAATGCTGGAAGTGTAGGCACGTTCTGATGGCTTTTCTCATGAATGAGGAGTGGGTGGAGGGGTATGTATAGCCTCCACACAAAATCTAACCGTTACACACAATTCACCAAACTCAGTGGGACCGAATAAGAAAACTCGGTCGAACCGATTTAGTTCATAATGTGACTGTTAGGCATTTCGGTGGGACCGACACGTCAACTCGGTGGGACCGATATCATTAGGGTTAGGGCATAACATAATCTCGGTGTGACCGATTACACAAACTCGGTGGGATCGACTTTGGTAATAAGCTAACCAGAGAGTTGGTCAGGCAAACTCGATGGGACTGAAGCGTTACGAAAAGGAAATAGGGAGTTTGCATTGCAAACTCGGTGGGACCGACCGCTCATCTCGGTTAGACCGAAACATTACGAAGGGAAACAGAGAGTTTGCAATCCCATCTCGGTGAGACCGAGATCCCTATCGGTGAGACCGAAGTGACTAGGGTTTCTGGCAGTGGCTATGTCAAATGAACTTGGTGGCGCCGGATAGATCAAATCGGTGGGGCCGAGTTTGACTTTTGGTTTGGTACATGTGTGGATATGAGAAAGTGGTTGAGGGCTTTGGAGCATATCACTAAGCATTTTGAGCAAGCAAGCCATTAAGCAACACCTCATCCCCTTTTAATAGTATTGGCTTTCCTATAGACTCAATGTGATCTTGGATCACTAAAATAGAAAATGTAGAGTCTTGAACTTTAGATCTTGAGCCAATCTTTTGTCCTTAGCATTTTGAGGGGTCCACATTCCTAATCCATGCCATGCCAATCATTGAACTTTCCTAAAATATTTATCTTGAAATGGCATTAGTTCAATGAGCTATATGTTGTTAATCATTACCAAAACCACCCAGGGATAGTTGCACTTTCAATATCTCCAGCTTCTTTTTCTCCTTTTTGAGCTCATCCCTCTTCTTAATCACCTCAAGCTTCTCACTGGTTAGTTGTTTTTTATCCTTCTTGTGTTCTTGGAGTTCACTCTTCAGCAGATGCATCTCCTTCTTTAGCACATCCCTTTCCTTATCCCGCTTCAGCTCATGCAACTCATTCCTCATGTTCCTGATACTTATCCTTACACTTGATGAATGGCCTTCAGATCACTTACGATATACTGCTTCTTCTCCAAATGCTTCTTCAAGGCTTCATTGTCCTTTGATATTATTCTCTTGTAATTTTTTGATACGTCCTTTGCACTTGTTCATCTAGCATCTTGTTCACATCAGCAACAAGGTGTTGTACTGAAGGTGCAACATCTTAACCTTGTCTTGAAGCTTGAGCACTAACTCTGCATGATCAAGCCCTTCTTGGGTGCTAGAATCACAACATTTTCATATTTTCCCCAAAGCTTCTAAAGAGATTTTTTTTTCATTGCTTCAGGAAACTCCATATCAACCCATTGAATATAGCCACAATTTCATAGTTGCAATACAAAACATTGAAAAAGATTTTTACACTGAACAAAAACATTTGATCAAATCATTCATTGTTAATTAATAAAGACATTTGCCAAAATAAATAAGAGAATTGACATTTGGAAATTGGCCAAAAAAATGAAAATTGACACCTGCCTAGTTGTCATATAATTCACATTAGTAACAATGGTACCACCACTCAAATAATTCACATTACCAAAGTCTGGTACAATAGAGATAACTGCTAACTGCATTAAGACATTTGGCCAAAATATTTAGACGATTGTCATGTGGCAAAAAATTACAGACATTTAGCATTTGGCAAAAAAAAAGTTGCAACCATTTGGCCAAATAATGCAGTAAAATTTTCAGAAACACTTGGCTTGCATTCATTCACTGAATCTTGTTCTGACTGCACACATTTAGTACTAACTCAACTGAATAGTACTCCCTTTGTAAGCTAATATAAGATCATTTAGACCACTACTTAAAACGATCACTACTTTAGTGATCTAGGTAGTAAGGACTACAAAATTATTAAAACTCTAAACATAACAAGGATTAACACCGAGGAAAAGAGTAGGGCGGGGATTGCTTCTTACTTCGTCCCCACATTCAGTGAGGCTATCTTCACATGCTACCAATTTCTTGGCAACTTTCCGATGATACCAAAGAACAGGGCCCTCATCTCTCTCCACATCGCCTTCAAAGTTCGACTCTTCTACAGTTATGAGGGGCTGGATTGAGTTCAAAAGGAATTGGGAATGGTCAAATGCACACCCAAAATGGAAAATCCTGGAATCCTACCAATAACCCTAACCCCAACCCTAGCCTACGAGACAGAGTACAACTATGCATACCTCTAAGTCAAACTACACCAGGTCGCCGTCGCTGCTCTCCTCCCCGTCTTTCTGGGAAGGCATTGCGACCCGACGGTGAGGGTGAGCGACGTCGGCGGCTGCGGTGCAGAGGTGGAGAGAGGAGAGGGGGCAGGAGAGGAGAGTGAGGAAGTGTACGACGGAGTGACCTGGACACGAGAGGTGTTTCCCTTTACGGGAACGTTTCGACCACTCGTGGTCGAACCGACCGTTACGCGTGCCGTCTCCCCTCTCGCCACGCAGACGGTTAGCCACGTCAAAACTTGCTAAAAAATTCAATGTTTTTTACTGCTTTCAGATTTTTGATGTGGTGCAAAATGCAATGTTTTGTAAGGCGGTACTCCTTCCGTCTCATAATATAAGACATTGGAGTAGTTTTTTGCTAATAGTAAACATTGTGGTGGTTATGTGCAGTTTACTCCTTCGCCTCTCCTATTCCTTCCCCAAAATCCTACCCCAAAAATCCTTACTCCCCTCTTCCTTGTAACTACCTCCCCAGCTTCTCTCTAATCCCCTTCTTTTCCGTGGTTCGATTTCCCGGCGGCGCTGGCGGCGGCGTAAGTGGGACCATGTTAGCGATGGTGCCGTGCTGTGAGTGGCTTGCGGCCTCTCTGGGGAAGACGGGTGGGCGACTGGGTGTCGATTTGGAGACATGGAGCGGTTCAAGGCGCGGGCGATGGAGATTGTTCGTAAATCTAGGGATCCAACGAGATGCCTCCAGTTGATGCGGGATAAGGCGGCTTCCATCCTGGGTATTGGTTGTTTGCCAGGAATGACGGTTTGTTCGTCTCCGGAATTCGCTCTTCCCCCGCAGAGAGCCATGGCGGCCACAGGTGATGACTTTCAGAATAGGAGAAGCTCCGGAACTGCTGGGCCGGTGAAGGCAGCTACTATGGCGTTCGTGCCGGCTAGCACTCGGCTTGCTGCTCCGGCGATAGATGCTCCTGGGAGACGTCATGGAATTCAGGAGAATCTGTACACTTTTCAGGGATTGCTTTGCCTAGAAACTGGCTTCAACACTGTTTCTGTCAATCCTAGCTACAGTCAGTGCGGCAAGACAAATGAGTTGGTTTGCAACAATGCTAGGAAGATTGGAGATATGGAGATATCTTGTATATGTTTTGCTCATGAGTCCCGGTGAAAGAGGATCCAGATCCAGGTGTTGTATACTGCAAAAACTTTCAGCAGCACAGAAGGAAGAAGTTAACTCTACTGATCTAAGCAACATAACACTTATAGTGCACGCAAGCGGATTGGGAGACCAGAAGTACATATAAGGTGCGGATGCAGAGCTCTGGAGCAAGTGCCAGGAAGAGGGGCCAGATGAATGCAACATGGGGTTTTAGTATATATGCCCTCTGTGGCAAAATTTATTTTCACAGAAACAGAAGAAATATGTGTTAAGAGGGGGTGTGCTAAAGCAAGTCTATCAAATTAAGAAGTCTGCTATGCTGGCAAGTGCTGATACTGCTGATGGACAGATCATAGTTGTAGGTGTGAAGGTGGGAACTGATGCGGCGAACTCTGCACTGGCTAGTGGCGCGGAGTGTTTGAATATGTGAATCAGAAGTATTATGAACCTGGTAATTCTACAAGATCGGCGGATCAGGCGGAGGCTGCGTTGCAGCCCCGCCGGACGCAACGAGTCTGTTGTGCTAGAACTGTCGCGGTGGTTTGGGTTTCAGAGATTTACAACTCTTCAACCAAACAATGTTTGGCAGACAGGGGTGACAGCTCTTAACAAATCCGGATTCCTTTTGTGCAAGTGTTCTTAAGGGTTGCTATTTTCCCACTACTGATTTCTGGCATGCGCCTTGCCCAAGGTCTTCCTCATACACCTGGCGCAACATTCTGCATGGTAAGAAATTGTTGGAGGATGGGGTGCTGTGGAAGATTGGTAATGGGAAATCAGTACAGATTTTTCATGACAGATGGGTTGCCGAGGAGCTGCTTGGTCTGGTGTCTCCGGTGTCCCCAATTCCACAGAGACAAACAATGGATGCCCTTATCAACCTGGAGACGGGACAGTGGGATGTAGACACTATTACTGCTTCCTTTCACGAAGACACAGCTGAAAACATTTTGAAAATACCTATTTGTCAAAGTGGCTGCGATGGTTTTGCTTCCTGGCCACTAACTAAATCAGGTACCTACTCGGTAAAGTCAGCATATAACCTGGCTCGGGCCTCCTCTTTTTTCTGTGCTCGAAGTTCCAATGATTCGGGTTCAGTTTCTAGCTCTCAGCACAAGGAGAAGCATTGGAAAAGGTTGTGGGCGGAGGCACCTAGCAAAATGAAGATATGGCGTCTTGCTCACGATTGTTTGGCAACGGTGCATCTGCTTCAACAAAGGCATGTACCAGCCAACCATCTTTGTTGTTTCTGCGGTCGACATGAGAGGGTGGAGCACTGCTTCCTTATGTGGCCCTTTTACCTTTGCTGGATGACAGATGCAATGAAATTCACAATGTTGTCGTGGCTGTTACATGTTCGCATATTTGGGAGGTCCGCAATGAAAAGAGGAACTCATTTGCTGGCACAATAGCGTCTTGTTTAAGCTCTGTGTTGTTTATTCATGTGAGCAGTGTTAATGAGGTGGCTCATTTGCTGGCACGATCAAGTGAGCTCGCTGCTCCTGGAATTTCCGGCATTGTGTGCCTGATTGTATCCAGAACATTGTAAATCCTGAATGTTTGTTTTATGAATAAATGAAAAATAAGCAGAGCAATTCGTGTCTGGGCAAGTTGTAAAAATACTACTACATAATATAAGATCTCATTGGGCTTATGTACTCCTATCTGTCATTTACCTCAAGTGATTGGCATATAGTGCTATCAGGTCTACATACATTTTTCAATCTCAAATTATCAGCAGCAGGATATCCCACTGAACTCTGATAATAACAGTTATTTGCCTTGCTTGTTAGATCAACAAGTGACAGGTTTTGCACAATTTAAGCCATATAATTGAAACCAGCATGGTACGAGAAAGTCGGGATAAATTGAGAGATACATACAGACAACTTTTACTACATAATTACTCTGCAATTCAGATAGAGAACAACACTTTTACTACATAATTACTCTGCAATTCAGATAGACAACAACACTTTTACTACATAATTACTCTGCAATTCAGATAGACAACAACACTTTTACTACATAATTACTCTGCAATTCAGATAGACAACACTTTTCTACTACACATATTACTCTGCGATTCGATTACTGCCACGGACAACTCCAATTGTTACTTGTCCGACGCGCCGCCCATCACCACGCGGTAGCGAAGGATTTGACGGATTTCCATCTCGACGGAGGCCACCTTTCGCGCCACCCGACCCGTGACGAACTCGCGGCCGTCCAGCTTCAGGGCGACAGAGCGGACTCGCTCCGCCACGAGCCTCGATGTGGTGAAGAGGGGACAGTCGGCGCCGATCACGGAAGGGGAGGAGGCGAACGGGGGCGGGATGTCGAAGCGTACACCGGCCGTATGCTTGTTGCTCGGTAGATCGTGCAGGCGGTCGCGCAGACGGAGCAGCTCCCGCGCGCGGAGCCTGCAGTTCCGACGTCCCTCGAGCTTGTTGTCGATGACGGCGAAGACGCGCAGCACATCCTTGAGTCCCCTCGCCACGAAGTGAGCAAACCTCGCCGCCCTTCGATTCTTCACGGCCTGGCCTTGGAGCGCCCGCAGGATCCTTCCCGTCTTGCGGAGTGCGGCGGAGTCGACCCGGACGCGGATGCCGCGGCCTCCTTCTCCCGCGAGCCGCGTGGCGGCGGCCACCGACGAGACGGACTGGACTTTTCCTTTCCGAGCCATGGTGGACATCGAGTGATCCATCGGTGCCTCTATTTATAGTAGTCGTCCGGCCTCCTGATTGGATGAAACTGGGTTGCCACGGATCGCCGCTCGTGATCTGTTTCCAACCGTCGATCCATGTAGTCTGGACGGCCTGGATGGAGGAAGGAAAGCACGACCATCCTGACGGGCTATGCGGGAAAGAATTTCTTTCCGCTTTCTATTTATTATTATCCAAGACTGACGGTTTTTTCTCGCTTACAGAAATAAGGAGGCATCTCCAACACTAAACAGCGCTTCTCCCCTGAACATCTGGCAGATCTGACCGAATGATTTTTTGTCACTCAACGTCATCCCACAAATATTTGTGGACGCATCTAACCAGGAAGATTTGTGGGCGTCCAGACTTACGCGGCCGAAGTCACCGCCGCGTGTCCCGCTCGTAAGCGGTCGCCGTGCATTCATGTCGTTCATGACATGATTGGACGTTGTGGTCAGGCCGATGTGACCCGGTAGGGAGAGTGGCGCCACTTCAACGCGGAGGCTTGGCGATCGAGAAGCCTACTCCAATCATTGCGCCATAATGAAGCAAAGAGGGCTTTGTCAGTCCGCCTGCCCCGGCTATTTAAGCAGGCAGGCGGCGCCGTCCAAACCCATCTGCTTCCTCTCCCCACACCGCCATCCAAACCCTTACCCGGATCGTAGGATCGTGGCGCTGCCGCCCACGGTCTCCGGGGCCATCGTCTTCCATCGCGTTGTCGACGTAGGATGACGTCATGCTCTTCTCGGACAACGAGGAGCAGTAGCCATCCTTCCTCACTGAGGCCGCCACGGCGAATGAAATGTTCCAAGCACAAATAGGGCTCCTCCTCGAGCGGATGCTCTGCGACCACGTTCTGGCGCCTCGCCAACACGTCAACCAGGATTCACCCACCCCTTGTGCAACCGCAGCTTCCAAATCGGACGTTGCGCCAAGGATGAGGTGCCCTCCCCCACGCAATTGTGGCGTCAAAACCGAATGTCGCGTCAAGGAGGAGGTGAAGGCGGAGCCGCCGTCACGCAACACATTTAATCACTTCCATTTTCAGCGCGGCAAGGAGGCGGCGGCGCCATTGCCGCCCCGGTAGCGCCTAGTGAAGAAGGAGGAGGATCCCAACAATGTCGCTGCCAATAAGCGCGGTCACATCTTTTCGCTTGGGCGCAGCGGCGTCTCCTCGTCCTCGCACACGTACAAGTCGGCTGTCGTTAGGGCGGATTTGGATCAGGTGCGTCTGGATTGATGGAACATGGCATGCCAGGTGACATTCATGTTGGGAAACGTAGCACGCAAATCTATCTAGGAGATGCATAGCAACGTGAGGGGGAGAGTGTGTCCACGTACCCTCGTAGACCAAAAGCAGAAGCGTTTGACAACGCGGTTGATGTAGTCGAACTTCTTCTCGTTCCGCCCGATCAAGCACCGAACGTACGGCACCTCCGAGTTCTGCACACGTTCAGCTCGATGACAACCCTCGGACTCTTGATCCAGCAAAGTGTCGAGGGAGAGTTTCGTCAGCACGACGGCGTGGTGACGGTGATGTGAAGTGATCCGTGCACGGCTTCGCCTAAGCACTATGACAATATAACCGGAGGCGTAAACAGTGGAGGAGGGCGCCGCACACGGCTAACATATGTGTGTGTGTCCTCTAGGCGCCCCCCCTCCCCACATATATATAGGTTGGAGGGGGGAGAGGCAGCCAGGGGGCGCCCAAGTAGGTCGAATCCTTCTTGGGGTGCCACCCCAATTCGCCCCCCCTCCTTGTTTTAGCACTAGGAGAAGGAAGGAGGAGGTGCCCCCCCTTCCTTTCTCCCTTGAGAAGGGGGAGGAAAGAGGGGCTAGCCCTCCTCCCTTGCCTTCCCTAGGGCTGGCCGGCCTGGTGGAGGGGCGCACCAGCCCCCTGTGGGCTGGTCTGCCCCTCCCTAGGCCCATTAAGCCCATATAGTTTGTCGGGGATTGCCCGGAACCCCTTTCGGTGACCCGATACGTACCCTGTAACCCCGGAACACTTTCGGTGTCCGAATACTATCGTCCTATATATGAATCTTTACCTCTCGACCATTCTGAGACTCCTCGTCATGTCCGTGATCTCATTCGGGACTCCGAACAACATAAAATTGCATAACTCATATAATACAAAATCGTCATCGAACGTTAAGCGTGCGGACCCTACAAGTTCGAGAACTATGTAGACATGACCGAGACACCTCTTCGGTCAATAACCAAGAGCGGAACTTGGATTCTTATATTGGTTCCTACATATTCTACGAAGATCTTTATCGGTCGTATCGCAATGACAACATACGTTATTTCTTTTGTCATCGGTATGTTACTTGCCCGAGATTCGATCGTCGGTATCTTCATACCTAGTTCAATCTCTTTACCGGGAGGTCTCTTTACTCGTTCCGTAATGCATCATCCCATAACTAACTCATTAGTCACATTCCTTGCAAGGCTTATTATGATGTGCATTACCGAGAGGGCCCAGAGATACCTCTCTGATACTCAGAGTGACAAATCCTAATCTCGATCTATGCCAACCCAACAAACATCTTCGGAGATACCTGTAGCATCTTTATAATCACCCAGTTATGTTGTGACGTTTGATAGCACACAAGGTATTCCTCCGGTATCCGGGAGTTGCATAATCTCATAGCCAAAGGAATATGTATAAGTTATGAAGAAAGCGATAGCAATAAAATTTAATGATCATTATGCTAAGCTAACAGATGGGTCTTGTCCATCACATCATTCTCCTAATGATGTGATCCTGTTCATCAAATGACAACACAAGTCTGTGGTTAGGAAACTTAACCATCTTTGATTAACGAGCTAGTCTAGTAGAGGCTTACTAGGGACACGGTGTTTTGTCTATGTATCCACACATGTATCAAGTTTTCGGTATATAAAATTCTAGCATGAATAATAAACATTTATCATGATACAAGGAAATATAAAATAACAACTTTATTATTGCCTCTAGGGCATATTTCCTTCAATTCACCACGTACGACATCGTGCCAAAGGGTCCTCGTGAACCTGAGCCTTGCATTGGTCTCAGCCGAGCATTGGTTAAGGACCACCGCACAAACGTCCACCCAGAGTCGGCGACGCTTTAGGGCCAGATTGTCAAAATTGGGTTGGTCGGGTCTATGCCCACCGCCAGTATCCTCTACGACAAGGGCTAGGTGATGGGCAGGCGGACCAGCGCAATGTCCCCGGCATATGCGGCCCTGCGCCAAGCAGGCGAGGAAGATGAGTGGCTACGCCACAAGCGCAAGGTGACGACCAATCAGGGTTGTCGCACCATGATGTCTGCTAGAACTACGTCGGTTATTCCCCAAAGAGGAAGGGATGATGCAGCACAACGACGGTAGGTATTTCCCTCAGTGATGAGACCATGGTTATCGAACCAGTAGGAGAACCAAGCAACACTACGTAAACAACACCTGCACACAAATAACAAATACTCTCAACCTGACGTATTAAAGGGGTTGTCAATCCCTTTCGGGTAACGGCGCGAGAAATTGGCAAACAGACGTGAGAGAGTTGTAATAATTTGATAGATCGAACACCAAATAAAATAAAGTGCAGCAAGGTATTTTTGTATTTTTGGTTTAATAGATCTGAAAATAAAAGCAAAGGAAAATAGATCGCAAAGGCAAATATAATAAAGAAGAGACCCTGGGGTCGTAGATTTCACTAGTGGCTTCTCTCGAGAAAAATAGCAGACGGTGGGTGAACGAATTACTGTTGGGCAATTGATAGAACTTTGAATAATCATGACGATATCCAGGCAATGATCATTATATAGTCATCACGTCCAAGATTAGTAGACTGACTCCTGCATGCATCTACTACTATTACTCCACACATCGACCGCTATCCAGCATGCATCTAGTGTATTAAGTTCATGGAGAAATGGAGTAATGCAATAAGAATGATGGCATGATGTAGACAAGATCTATTTATGTAGAAATAGACCCCATCTTGTTATCCTTAATAGCAACGATACATACGTGCCGGTTCCCCTTCTGTCATTGGGATCAAGCACTGTAAGAGCAAACCCATTACAAAGCACCTCTTCCCATTGCAAGATAAATAGATCAAGTTGGCCAAACAAAACCCAAATATTAGAGAAGAAATACGAGGCTATAAGCAATCATGCATATAAGAGATCGAAGAAGACTCAAATAACTTTCATGGATAAAAAGATAGATCTGATCATAAACTCAAAGTTCATCGGATCCCAACAAACACACCGCAAAAAGACTTACATCATATGGATCTCCAAGAGACCATTGTATTGAGAATCAAACGAGAGAGAGGAAGCCATCTAGCTACAAACTATGGACCCGTAGGTCTACAAAGAACTACTCACTTGGCACTTGGCACTGTGTCAATAGGTTAGTACCAAAAATGATATAAAATGACTATAAAATGATTATAAAATATCCAAGAATGATAATATAACAGCATGGAACAATAAAAAATTTTAGATACATTGGAGACGTATCACACCCCCTACATGTGGTTCTGCAGCTGGATGGACCACGACGACGACTTTGACAGCAACGAGGACGAAGCGGAGGATAATGGTGATCCTGCCGGCCAGGGAGGCCTTGAGTATGAGGTTATGATAACCCACAAGTGTAGGGGATTGCGACAGTCTTCGAGGGTAGTATTTCACCCAAATTTATTGATTCAGTGCAAGGGAAGGCAAAGAATATTTACGAGCTTACCAGATGAGTTGTCAATTCAACCACACCGTAGAACTAAATATCTGCAACAAAGTGTTTAGTAGCGCGGTAGTATGATAATTTGATAGTAGTGATAACAGTAGCAATAGTAACGGTTAGTGGCGGAGCCAGGGGACGAGTAGGGCCAGCCCCCCCCCCCCTCCCCCAACGATTGAGTGATACATGGAATAGGTATACACAACCAGCGATATATTCACACGTACAAGCATACTCCCCCCTAATCTCAAGTTCCCAACATGCACTTTAAAAGTAGAAGCCCATAGTAAAAGCCCATTAGTTGGCAACCTAGCCTCGGATCGAGCCTCGCGGAGCTGCATTCTTTCGTCTGTGATTAGCAGATATGTGGGTGGAATTAGGCATCTTAGGAAACGATGCATGGAAAACAAAAAAAATTCTACGCACATGCAAGATCTATCCATGGAGATGCATAGCTACGAGATGGGAGAGTGTGTCTACGTACCCTCGTAGACCGTAAAGCGGAAGCGTTTATTAATGCGGTTGATGTAGTCGAACACCTTCGCGATCCAACCGATCAAGTACCGAATGTACGACACCTCCGCATTCAGCATACGTTCAACTCGATGACGTCCTCGCCTTCTTGATCCAGCAAGACAGGCGAAGTAGTAGATGAGTTCCAGCAGCACGACGATGTGGTGATGGTGATGGTGAACTCATTCCCGCAGGGCTTCGCCGTGCACTGCGGAAAATTGGATGGAGGACTAAACTATGGAGAGGGGCGCCACACAAGGCTAAGAGATTGTCGTGGTGTTGTGTGGCGCCCCTGATACGTCTCCAACGTATCTATAATTTATTAAGTGTTCAAGCTGTTATATTATCATTCTTGGATGTTTCACAATCATTTTATAACAATTTTATATCATCTTTTGGGACTAACCTATTGACATAGTGTCTAGTGCCGGTTCCTGTTTTTTCCTTCTTTTTTTTACTTCGCAGAAAATCAATACTAAACAGAGCGAAACTTTTTGGTGATTTTTTATGGACCAGAAGGAACAACTTGAGCCGAAGAAGTATCATAGGGGTGCCCCGAGGGGGGCACAACCCACCTAGGCGCGCCTGGGGGGGCAGACGGGCCCTGGTGGGTGGTGCCCATGTCGGTGGCCTCCCGCACCGCCTCTTTGCTCTATAAATACCCCAAAAATCCAAAAACCCTAGGGGAGTCAACGAAACACAATTCCAGCCGCCGCAAGTTCACTACAAGAAATAGGTCAACTTGTGACCTTCTGTTAGTGACCCTGGAAGAATTGGTCGTAAATCTATGAGCATTTGAGACCAATTGATCAAAAGCTGTCCGAGGGGCTCCAAACCCTAAACCATAATGACCATTTTGGTCAGAAAGGTCGCAATATCCTTACATGAAATGGTCGCAAAGCAGATAGCACTGGTCCGCTGCCTTATATTCGTCTGTTACAACCAATCTAAATTGGTCATGACCTTACAAATTGTGGCGCATTGCTATGACTTGGCTTGCCATGGAGGGAGTCGAACCCGCGCCCCCTCCTTCATAGTGATCGTGCCATACCACCACACCACCTGATTGTTGGTGTTAAACTATCTCACACAATCCCCTTAAAGCACAAGGAAAGTTGCTGGGCCTGGGCCTTTTTGGACAAGGCCACATGATTTACTTTTCTTTTAACAATTTCATTGTGTCGACTGGCTGACACCCGATGGGCCTGTCAAAGGTCTATCTCATGGCAAATGTGGGCTTCCCACAACTTTGAATCCACATAAAATAGTGGGAGTTCAAATCTATCTCAAAAAATAAAGGGAGTTCAAACAAAAAATGAATAGTCTAAAATGTAATTGCACCATCAATATTGCGTATGACCTCGGATCAATATTATCGAAAAAATGTTAACAAAACATTTGAAAATGTTAAAAAGCTTTGACAAAATGTTAACCATGTATTAAAAACTGTTAGTCTTGTATTTGAAAATTGTTAATGAAGCATTTGAAAATGTTAGATTGTGTAGAGGAAAAATGATTACCGTGTATTAAAAAACTTGCATTTAAAAAAACACTAATCAAGCATTTCAAAAATATTAAAAATGTATAAAAATGTGTACAAATGTTCAACATGTATTTCCGAAAAAGGTTAATCATGTATTTCAAAAACAACAAAAAATGTCTATCGGAAAAGTTTCATGCGTATAAAATCATGTATTTGAAAACTGTTAAACATATATAAACAATATGTACAATGCGTGTTACAAAATATAGACATTTGTTTAAAAACTTAGGCATGAAAACATTTATTAAAAATGTTAATGATGCACTTAAAAAATGTTAAGTATGTATACCTTATTTCTAATAATACTTTTTGGAAATAATTTCCACATTCTGTAATTTCTAATGAAAATTGATTTGGTCCAAATTGGCAACAAATATTTGGAAGGTTCTTCACTAAAAAAACTCATTTTGGGCAATCAAAAAATGGAAAATGATTTTTTTGAACTTTTTACGCCTGTTTCAAAATGCGGTCAAAACGGCGGGCATGACCGTTGCTAGCTAGTGGTTGAATCTTGAAAAACTTTTGGTGTTTCTCTGATTAAATAGATACTTATGTACCAAGAAATGATTTTTTCAAAAAATAAAAAGCAAACTATAAGGCAGCTGCAGTTCTAATTTGACCCGCTTCCCGTTGTATCGGCGGAATTTGTCTTTTTCACGAGAGGTGGATCGAAACTTTTGGCACCCAACAATTTAGTCAATTATGCATTATATATGGCCTACTATTTTAGAAAATTGATTTGGTACAATTTTGTAACAAATATATGGCAATTCATTCACAAAAAAACTCATTTTGGGCACTCGAAAAATGAAAAATGATTTTTTGGTCCAACGAAAATGAAAACCTTCTTAGGCAACATGGTTTGCCATTCCAATATGCACCCTTGTGCATAATATGAGATCATTTGAACAAACTATGCCATGAATGTGGCCATAAGATTGATCATTTGGCTTGAAAGGCATTGATCTCCACACATGATAGCTCGTTTCTGAAAACACTTTTTAGAAATAATTATCGTATTACAAGTTTATAATTTTTCCCTATAACTTGGCCACATATAATGACACAATGCGAAGGTTTTCCAATTTTTTGATTTTTTTGGATTTTTCATTCCCCGTTTCAAAATGCGGTCAAAACGGCGGGCCTGACCGTTGCTAGCTAGTGGTTGAATCTTGAAAAACTTTTGGTTTTTCTTTGATTAAATAGATACTTATGTACCAAGAAATGTTTTTTTTTAAATAAAAAGCAAACTATAAGGCAGCTGCAGTTCTAATTTGACCCGCTTCCCGCTGTATCGGCGGAATTTGTCTTTTTCACGAGAGGTGGATCGAAACTTTTGGCACCCAGAAATTTAGTCAATTATGCATTATATATGACCTAATATTTTAGAAAGTTGATTTGGTACACTTTTGTAACAAATATATGGTAAGTCATTCACAAAAAAACTCATTTTGGGCACTCGAAAAATGGAAAATGATTTTTTGGTCCAACGAAATTGAAAACTTTCTTAGGCAACATTGTTTGCCATTCCAATATGCACCCTTGTGCATAATATGAGATTATTTGAACAATCTATGCCATGAATGTGGCCATAAGATTGATCATTTGGCTTGAAAGGCATTGATCTCCACACATGATAGCTCGTTTGTGAGAACACTTTTTAGAAATAATTATCGTATTACAAGTTTATAATTTTTCCCTATAACTTGGCCACATATAATGACACAATGCGAAGGTTTTCCAATTTTTTGATTTTTTTCATGCCCGTTTCAAAATGCGGTCAAAACGGCGGGCATGACCGTTCCTAGCTAGTAGTTGAATCTTGGAAAACTTTTGGTGTTTCTCTGATTAAATATATACTTTTTTTCCTAAAAATGACTTTTGGAAAAAATAAAGAGCAAACTATGAGTCAGTTGCAGTTCAAATTTGACCCGCTTCCAACTAAATCGACAGAAATTTGTCTTTTTCACGAGAGATGGATAAAAGCTTTTAACACCCAACCCTTTGGTTAATTGTGCATTAAATATGGCCTAGTATTTTAGAAAATTGATTTGGTCCAATTTTGCAGCAATTATTTGGTAGGTTCTTCACAAAAAAACCTCATTTTGAGCACTCGAAAAATGGAAAATGATTTTTTTGTGCAAAGAAAATGAAAACTTTCTTAGGCATCAGTGTTTTTCATTACAATATGCACCCTTGTGCATAATATGAGACCATTTGAACAAACTATGCCATGAATGAGGCCATAAGATTGATCATTTGGCTTGAAAGACATTGATCTCCACACACGATATCTCGTTTCTTAGAACATTTTTAAAAAATAATTATGGTATTACAAGTTTATTATTTTTCCTGAAAACTTGGCCACATATAATGACACAATGCAAAGGTTTTCCAATTTTTTTTCATTTTTTTGAATTTTTCAGGCCCGTTTCAAAATGCGGTCAAAACGGCGGGCATGACCGTTCCTAGCTAGTAGTTGAATCTTGGAAAACATTTGGTGTTTCTCTGATTAAATAGATACTTTTGTACCTAAAAATGATTTTTGGGAAAAATAAAGAGCAAACTATGAGGCAACTGCAGTTCAAATTTGACCCGCTTCCAACTAAATCGACAGAAATTTGTCTTTTTCACGAGAGATGGATAAAAGCTTTTGACACCCAACCCTTTGGTCAATTGTGCATTAAATATGACCTAGTGTTTTAGAAAATTGATTTGGTCCAATTTTGCAACATATATTTGGTAGGTTCTTCACAAAAAAACCTCATTTGGGCACTCAAAAAATGGAAAATGATTTTTTGGTCCAAAGAAAATAAAAACTTCCTTCGGCAACATTGTTTGCCATTCCAATATGCACCCTCAAAATATGCCATGAATATGACAATAAGATTGATCATTTGGTTTGAAAGGCATTGATCTCCACACATGATAGCTCATTTCTCCGAACACTTTTTAAAAATGATTATCGTATTACAAGTTTATTATTTTTCCTGGCAACTTGCCATTTAGTGACACAATGCGAAGGTTTTCCAATTTTTTGATCTTTTTTAGAAATTTTAATGCCCTTTCATAATGCGGTCAAAACGACAGGCATGACCGTTCATAGCTAGTGGTTGAATCTTGGATTTTTTTGGTGTTTCTCTGATTAAATAGACACGTTTGTACCTGAAAATGATTTTTGGGAAAACTAAAGAGCAAACTAGGAGGCAACTGCAGTTCAAATTTGACCCGCTTCCAGCTGAATCGGCAGAAACTTATTCTAGGCACTCGAAAAATAGAAAATGCCTTTTTGTGCAATGAAAAAGAAAACCCGCAAATCAACTTTGTTTATCATCCCAAGATACACACATGTGCACAATATTGATTCATTTTAACAAACTATAAATGGTTAATATGTTGAATGTTTGCCATGAATAAGAGGATAAAAACTATAAGACAAAAAAAATTACATAACCTTAACTCTGATTGGTGGAATGAACTAGGGCATGGATCGATGACATGGCGGAGATCCGTCCATCCAAACCAGCCATCCACCCGTCGATCCAACCCGCCCCTTCCTGATCTCTCCCCGATCCAACCCTAGCCTCCCTTCTCTCCCCGATCCAGATCCAACCCTAACGCGGAACCGGCTCCTCTAACTTAGCTACTGTGAAGTTTGGAGCCTAACTTAGACACATCTCATCCGTTGGATCTAGAATAAATGGCTGAGATCTATCGCTACAGTTCTTAAACAGTGTCAATTGCTACAGGTAAGAAAAAGTGATTTTAGCTACAGTGCTCGTCCAAAAAGTATGCTACAGCCCCATGTGAACAGTGCAGAATCTTGGCCATCTATTTTCCATCTGATGGTTCACAGACCAAGTTAGATACTGTTTCCCTAACTTCATAGGAGCGAAGTTAGAGGAGCCAGTTCCCCCTAACGCCCACCCACCTTTCCCCCTCCCCGCCGCCTCCCATCCAGACGCCGCAGCGCCCAAGCCCTCCTCCCTCCAAATCTCTCATCCTCCCTCTCCATCTCGGTGTCCCACCCATGGCCCTCTGCGTGCTGGACAACACGCTGCCGGCTGCCGTGGCGGACCAGCGCCCCAAGAAGGCAGCCAAAATGCTCTCCACGGCGCCCGCCGTCGCCGTCGCCCGCTCCCCCACCGGGATCGGAGCCGGCCATGAAGTACGTCCGGTCCGAGGACCTGCTGCCCGTCCCCGGCCCCAAAGCCCGCGCCGCCGGCCTCGTCGCCCGGCTCGACTCCAGGGACGCGCGCCGCCAAGGGAGAAGGTGGTGCTGGGGATCGTGAAGACGGTGAAGAATCCGCGCAGCGCCGTGCTCAAGACCTCCGTGACGGCGTGCACGGACGTCTTTCCGTCCTTCGGCAACCTCTCCTTAAGCAGCAGCTTGTCCAAGGCGACGTGTGCCATGGCCACCTCCATATGCCGCCCCTGCCCCTGCTGAGGAAGCTCAAGGCTCACGTCCACGGCACCAACCTCAGGGTCCGCGCCAAGGCCGCCATCGCCGTGGCTCCAAGAAGAGGGGCAACCGCCACCGCTGAATAAAGGTACAGTTCTAAGCAAGCATAGAAAGAAGAACTGCTCTGCTCCTCTGCAAAAGATTAATTAGGTGCGTGCCCAGCCCTGACCAACGAGTCTGGAACCCTTGCTTGTTTGTTCCTTGCTTGTTTCAATACTCTACCTGTTGTTGCCTGCCAGTGTCTGTCTGCATCTTTGGCATATTCTGAAACCCAAACTCTAGCTCAGTGATATCTTCGTTTCAGAGCTATCTGCCGTGCATACCATGCTATGATTATTCGCATTAGTTTTCCTTCTTTTCTCCGAGCGCTTAATTCGCTAGTACTACTCTCTGCTTTCTGACGCTCCGATATGAGGTGCGTTCAGTTATGTGCGGAGCAGAGGCAGCTTGACTGCATTTCTCATTCAAGACTCTACAACCTGAAAACATTCATATATTCTCCGGGAGAAGTCGTGCACCTAGGGCTTTCTCTTCTTTAGTTATCACACCATCGACCTTTCTAGCAAGAAAAGTAAAAATCAATCATAGGTGCTAATTATACGTGCTCGTCAACTAAATTGGCACAGCCATATGTCAACCTGTAGCCCTGTGGAAACAGGAGCAGCTAGTCCAGCACAGATCAGATGCAGAGGCTGTTAGCCATAAATCATGCAAGCTAAGTTTGACAGATTAGATCCATTAACCTGTAGGCTGGAACATTTATGGTTTGCAGTGTTCAAATGCTTGTAGCCTCGTTAGAATTTGTATAGTCTGTGCTCATCGATTCAAACTGCTGCTCAAATGTTAGTTTCCAAATTCGCTGATGACCATGTAAAGAAAATCACCGATGCTAAATTAATTTATGTTCTGTTTACGTTCAAAGTCCCTATATATCATGCTGAAATCACTGATGACTATGTAAAGAAAATCACTGATGCTAAATTAATTTATGTTCTGTGTAGCTTTGAAAAATATTGACTTTGTTGTGGTGCTAGGTACAAAGCTTGCTGGCTTCCCCTTCTTGCCAAGCACACCGAGGCCGCTGTTGCAGATGATGAGCCTTTGGTTGTTCCGCTTGACTGCGAATGGATATGGCACTGCCATTGGCTTAACCTGGTACGCATATTGACTCACAGATGCTTGTACGTGTCGTTCAAAATCTGTGAACACCACATATAAAGAACTAGTACTAATTTATACGCTTTACTGAATTTTGCTTGGTGCTGTCGCCGTCGGACTCTCATGCTGAATCAGTTGGACAGTGCATTCTTTGCCAATTCATTTGCTTACTTACTACCACAAAAATCCCTAGTGCTGAATGAGACAGTCATTGCATCGTTTGCCAAATTGCTTGCTTGTTTACTCTACAACCTGTACTGCTAAAACATGTTATCCTACTCCATGATGTTGTATCATTTGCAAATACTCCTGGACATCAGCTCCCATCATGGTGCATTAGCCATAATCTGTACCTCTAAAAGAGGAGCATAAACTGCAGTAATCATATGGTATTTGCTACTTTTCTCTGGATGAACAGAATGTCCATAGGTTTACTGTCATCAATGTGTACTATAAAATTTCCCTGCCCCTTTGCTGAAAACATGCAAGTATGTAACACAAATAGTCCACAAAGATTGTAGTTGTGGTATTGATTGCTTGAACAAGCAATCGAGGGCGAAATGCCAGTTTCTTTTGTATGGCATACATGTTGAATGTCGTTAGATGATGATCTAACCATTTTTCTCATCACAAAGTATGCATTGGCAATATAGTTTGCAGCATTTGTTAGGTACTGCTGTAGTCTTTTTTAGACTTCTCGTGAGATTGAAACATTTGATCTGATTTATCGTTTGCTGATTGTTGCAGACAAATGTATCAATCTGCATACCTGTGTATGATTCCTGCATTTCCCAGTTGCAAATCCTAATCAAGGAGAATGAGTAATACAAGCTCAGGTGTAATGGTGTATCCACACTTTTGTTTCGCTTACATTTAAGTGATACTTTTCTGCCTCCTTTTCCTCCTGTTTGCGCAAAATGTCATGTGTCTTTACTTGGTCAGAAAATTGTAGATTATTTGGTCAGATCTCCTTACTTGCTTTAGGCACAAGAATAAGCTGATAAGAACAGAATATTGATACTTTGCATGCTACAAGTAAAATGCTCTATTTTCTTTCGTCACCTTTCTTGTATGAATGAGTATCTCATTTTAACTGCTTGTATACATATTTTGTTCTTAACTGTAGATTTCCTCTCACAGTAGCTCCATGCAAAAGAAGGTTGAAAGAGGAGAGTTTGTGACTGAAGGAGGTCCATGTTGAAGAAGATCGACAGAAGCAGTAGAGCTTGTAATACTGTCATTGTCATTGTATTTGTGTTATATGATGTATCCATGTTTACCCACAAAAAAATGTATTCACGTTGTAATACTGTGATTGCCATTCTGGCTACTATTTCAAGCAGTGTATTTTGCTAGTGCTGATTTAGATATTGGTTACTTATTTACTGTGAAATGAAATCTAAAGAACTTGACCCTGACAACTGGGTCCCATTACTAGAAACTGACAATTGGGACCAATCTTTTGAGAAAAAGAAAAACTGAAACTCTTGAGCCAAGAAGGCCATGACCCAACATTAAAACACCCCAAAACTTTAGGAATTCCTTGATAGTTGGTATATATTCGTAAGTCGGGTCGGCTGATACGCTTTAAAAAGGTTCTTGTTTTATATATTCCTTTTCTAGTCTTTCTCTTTTGATGTTGCAAAGTTGAAACCAAGAAATATCTGTTACGTTCCTGATGTTTTTGAACACTTACAATTAAACCCTCTCGCAGAAGTATTTTAACAATGTTTTCGGCAATATTTGTAGATACTACTCGAACTGTTCCTTTTTTATTCATGTCCGCGTTTCTTATAGAGGTTAGTAAATCAGCAATAGTGTCCTTGCCCATAATTGTTGGGCTTGGCCCATGTAAAACACCGAATTGGACCGGGCTGAATCTTATCCACGTTAGCTTGCCACGCTAGATCCTGCATGGCCTGAGAAGACTACCAGTGACCAAAAATTTGGACCGGGCTGAATCTTATCCATGTTAGCTTGCCACGCTGGATCCTACGTGGCCTGGGAAGGTTGTCAGTGACCAAAAATTTGGTCGTGGAACCAATGACCTTTTACATATCACAGAGAAGGTCGTTAATTTCAGTTTACGACCGCCAGCTTTTGACCATCTGTTTTTGGTCAAAAAAAAAGGTCGCAAACGAAAAATAATGACCATTCAACGACCAATAGTGATGGTCGCAAGTTGACATATTTTTTGTAGTGGTTTCAGAACCACCAGATCCAATCTAGACACCATCACGGAGGGGTTCATCATCGTCATTGGTGCCTCTCCGATGATGCGTGAGTAGTTCTTTGTAGACCTACGCGTCCGTAGTTAGTAGTCAGATGGCTTCCTCTCTCTCTCTCTCTTTTGATTCTCAATACAATGGTCTCTCAGAGATCTATTTGATGTAACTCTTTCTGCGGTGTGTTTGTTGCGATCCGATGAACTTTGAGTTTATGATCAGATCTATTTTATCCATGAAAGTTATTAGAGTTTTGATCTCTTATATGCATGATTGCTTATAGCCTCGTATTTTTTCTTCGATCTTTGGTTTAGTTAGACCGACTAGATTGATTTTTCTTGCCATGGGAAGAGGTGCTTTGTGATGGGTTCGATCTTACGGTGCTCAATCCCAATGACAGAAGGGGACATGACACGTATGTATCGTTGCTATTAAGGATAACAAGATGGGGTCTATTCCTACATGAATAGATCTTGTCTACATCATGTCATCGTTCTTATTGCATTGCTCTGTTTCTCCATGAACTTAATACACTAGATGCATGTTGGATAGCGGTCGATGTGTGGAGTAATAGTAGTAGATGCAGGCAGGAGTCGGTCAACTAATCTTGGACGTGATGCCTATATAATGATCATTGCCTGGATATTGTCATAATTATTTGAAGTTCTATCAATTGTCCAATAGTAATTTGTTTACTCGTCGTATGCTATTTTTCTCAAGAGAAGCCACTAGTGAAATCTACGCCCCTCGGGTCTATTCTTTATCACATTTTTATTTGCTTTTATTTTCAGATATATTATTCCAAAAACCCCAAAATACCTTCCTACAATTTTTTTTATTTTTTTATCTCACGTTTCCGCGAGATCTATATCCAATCTACTACAAATTTATCTATCTTTTACGCGGGAAGGATTGACAACCCCTCTTATGCGTCCGGTTGCAAGTATTTGTTCTTTGTGTGCAAGTACCATTTACATAGTGTTGCATGGTTCTCCTACTGGTTCGATAACCTTGGTCTCATCACTGAGGGAAATACCTACCGTAGCTGTGCTGCATCATTCCTTCCTCTTCGGGGAAAATATTGACGTGGACACGAGCCATCAGTCTGCGAGGCTTGCCCAATCCGCTCCTCCTGCCTTACGGCCTCGTCCACCTCCGGCCGCTGCTCTGCGCGGGCAACGATGGGTTCTAGTGCCCGCTCCGCCAACGCTGCGGATGCGGACTCTAGAGTCGGAGGCACGTGCCGCCCGCCATGAGAGGCAGAGGGCAAGAGAGATGGGAGGCGGGTCCGACACGGCTGCGCGGTCCGCCCGCCGTCACCGCGTGATGCAGGTGCCCGAAGATGAGGACCGCCTCTAAAGGAAATATGGCCTAGAGGCAATAACAAATTTGTTATTTTATATTTTCTTATTCATGATAAAGGTTTATTATTCATGCTAGAATTGTATTGATCGGAAACCTAAATACATGTGTGAATGCATAAACAAACATCGTGTCCCTAGTGAGCCTCTACTTGACTAGCTCGTTGATCAAAGATGGTTAAGGTTTCCTAACCATAGACATGAGTTGCCATTTGATAACGGGATCACATCATTAGGAGAATGATGCGATGGACAAGACCCATCCGTTAGCTTAGCATAATGATCGTTCAGTCTATTGCTATTGCTTTCTTCATGTCAAATACTTATTCCTTCGACTATGAGATTATGCAACTCTAGGATACCGGAGGAATGCCTTATGTGCTATCAAACATCACAACGTAAGTGGGTGATTATAAAGATGCTCTACAAGTATCTCCAAAGGTGTTTGTTGAGTTGGCATAGATCGAGATTAGAATTTGTCACTCCGAGTATCGGAGAGGTATCTCTGGGACCTCTCGGTAACACATCATAAGCTTGCAAGCAAATGACTAAGGAGTTAGTCACAAGGTGATGTATTATGGAACGAGTAAAGAGATTTGCCGGTAATGAGATTGAACTAGGTATGAAGATACCAACGATCGAATCTCGGTCAAGTAACATACCGATGGACAAAGGGAATTACGTATCTTGTCATGACGGTTCGACCGATAAAGATCTTCGTAGAATATGTAGGAGCCAACATGAGCATCCAGGCAGGGACGGAGCCAGGATTCTATCATAGGGGGGGGGGGGAGTTTGCCTTCAATATGTAAACTTATAAGAAGATCATGCAGAGACACAGTACCCTAGTTTTTTTAGTGGGAGAATAGCCTAGGTTGATGAACTATATATCCTAATCAAGCAAAGAAAATTGGCGTGACTATGAATACATTCAATTTCAATCAGAAGTTTTCATTCTGAAAGCAATTTGGATGTAACTCAATCATTCAACTAGAGGAACAGATAACCAATGCAAAACCATGTCTCACGGTTAATTTTTTTTGTAGTTTATACAGATCAAATCTTGTACTTCGGTTGTACTTATAAAGGCACAAGTTAATCTAACCTCAAAACATGAGCCATCAACTAAGTAAGTGAGAAGAAGAGAGAGTAACCTAACCATTTTCCATGCTTCGTTGCCCCTCATGTTGACTCTGCGGCCGGCCGGCCGATCAGCCGTGCAAGGTCTGGATTTCCCCTTCAGCAATTCTAGACTAAGATTGGAAACTGCACGTCGATGGATCATGAACTGCTCTAGACGGTGCCCCTATAGCAGCAGAGCAGGCGGCGGGCGACTGGGCATCAGGCGTCGATCTCGTAGCAGCCACCAATGAAGCCACAACCTGACCTGTGCGTACGTGCGTGCGTTCCTGACCTAGCCCCATTGCCTTCTACAATGGGCTTCCCCTTCTTCTTTTGTTAGAAATTTGGGGTTTTCCAATAATCTAACGTATATGGGTTGGGCCTTCACGTTGCGTTACAAAGAGAGGGACAGGGCCACGGGGGGGCGAAACGAGACAAACACTACGCACAGTTAGCCAAAATCTAGGGAAATCTAGTCGCTATTAACAGGAAACGCTATCGTCAGGGGGGTCTCGCCCCCCTCGTCCCCCCTTGAATCCGTCCCTGCATCCAGGTTCCGCTATTGGTTATTGACCGGAGAGATGTCTCGGTCATGTCTACATAGTTCTCGAACCTGCAGGGTCCGCACGCTTAACATTCAAGGACGATATATTATTATATTGATACGTCTCCAACGTATCTATAATTTATGAAGTATTCATGCTGTTATTTTGTCATTCTCGAGTGTTTTACAATCATTTTATGGCGACTTTACATCATTTTTTGGGACTAACCTATCGACCCAGTGCCCAGTGCCAGTTGCTGTTTTTTGCTTGTTTTTACATCGCAGGAAATCAATATCAAACGGAGCCAAACATAAGGACATTTTTTCTGGACCAGAAGAAACCCAATGGGCCTGAGCTGCACCTGGGGGTGCCCCAAGGGGGGCACAACCCACCAGGGCGCGCCAGGGCCCCCTGGTGCGCCCAGGTGGGGTGTGCCCACCTCGGTGGCCACCCGCACCCCCTCTTTGCACTATAAATTCCCAAATATTCCGAAAACCTTCGGGGTAGCCCTAGATCAGAAGTTCTCCGCCGCAAGGCACTTTAGCCACCGAAAACCAATCTAGACCCTGTTCCGGCACCCTGCCGGAGGGCGAAATCATCTCTGGCGGCCATCTTCATCATCCCGGCGGCCACCACGATGAGGAGGGAGTAGTCCACCCTCGGGGCTGAGGGTTTGTACCAGTAGCCATGTGTTTAATCTCTCTCTCTCTCATGTTCTTGAGATGTCACGATCTTGATGTATCGCAGGCTTTGTTCATATAGTCGAATCATATGGTGTTTTCCCCTCTCTATCTTGTTGTGACGAATTGAGTTTTTCCCTTTGAGATTTCGTTGTTATCGGATTGAATACTTTTATGGATTTGAGAACACTTGATATATGTCTTGCAATTGAATACTCGTGGTGGCAATGCGGTATCATATTGATTCACTTGATGTATGTTTTGGCACTCAACTTGCGGATTCCCGAGGTGACATTGGGGTAATCTATGCATAGGGGTTGATGCACGTTCTTGTCTTTATTTCTCCGGTAGAAATCTTGGGACACTCTTTGAAGTTCTTTGTGTTGGATTGAGTATTATGAATATGAATTTGCTTTGGTGTTATTTTAGTACGAACTCTAGGATAGATCGAACGGAAAGAATAACTTTGTGTTATTTTAGTACAAACTCTTGAATAGATCGAACGGAAAGAATAGATTTGAGGTGGTTTCATACCCTACAAACAATTATTCTCATGTTCTCCGCTAGATAGGAACTTTGGAGTGATTTTTCATCGCACTTTGAGGGATGGTTATATGATCCAACTATGTTAGCATTGTTGAGAGATTGCACTAGCGAAAGTACGGACCCTAGGCCTCATTTTCAAGCATTGGAATACCGTTTTTTGTGCTTGTTTACTATTTGCTACCTTGCTATTTTTATTTATTCAGATTGTAAAAATATATTTCTACCATCAATATTACACTTTTATCACCATCTCTTCGCCGAACTAGTGCACCTATACAATTTGACATTGTATTGGCTGTGTTGGAGACACAAGAGATTTCTTGTATTTGGTTGCAGGGTTGATTGAGAGAGACCATCTTCATTCTACACCTCCCACGGATTGATAAACCTTAGGTCATCCACTTGAGGGAAAATTGCTACTGTCCTACAAAACTCTGCGCTTGGAAGCCCAACACGAGTCTACAAGAATAAAGTTGCGTAGTAGACATCAAGCTCTTTTCTGGCGCTGTTGCCGGGGAGGCTAGGTAAGCGGCACTCACATCCCGTCAACGAAGCTCTTTTCTGGCGCCGTTGCCGGGGAGGTGAGTGCTTGAAGGTATATATTTAGATCTTGCAATTGAATCTTTTATTTTCTTGTTTTATCACTAGTTCGGTTTATAAAAGAAAACTACATAAAAATGGAATTGAGGTTGCATCATATTATTGATCATCTTTATAATATCTTTCTTGAAGATCGGAATTTTTTTCTCAATTTTTAGAAGAACAAGTCAATAAAATCCTTGGCACAAAATATTTGAATGATGAGCATGATTGCAATGTTGTTAGTATGAATTCTTTGAATATCCAAAATGCTAATGATGATTGCACAAGTCATGATAAAAATGTTTCTTAGAAGCATGTCACTTTTTGTGCAGTGAATTGGGAGTGCCTTTGCACACCAAAAAGGGAAATAGATTTTGTAAGAAGCATAAATATTTAGAAACAAAAAGTTGCAAGAGAGGCTAGATGATTGTACTGAAAGATGTAATTTTTTCGCCATCCTTGTGAACTTCGCAATGAACATGGTCATTTAAATCTTCAATACAAATTATTTCATGATCAAATCGTGTCCAAAAATCGTGATAACTTGATTACCCTTGAGCATCATAAAGAGCTTAGTCTTCTTTTGGGGTATGAAGAAATGAAACGTATAACTAAGGGTTTTCCAAATCCTGAGAGGTTTATTGATTTTGATCTAGAAGAAATTTATATGTTTTGTGTGTAAAATTGCATTGAGAATCCTTATATTGCCAACTTTCTAAAGACAAGAGAACAAATAGAATATGAAGAGAGTACTAATGAAAGCAAAAATATTTCCCAATCTCCTCCTAGTGTTTATTATGATGAATCAGGTAACGAGGAGGAGCTTCCTATCCAATCAATCTCTTCAACAAGAAGCTTGAAAAAAATTAATTGAACCCACACATGATGTGGTGAAGAAGAAAAGAATAAAGAGTAGAGGTAAAAAGGTATCTCTTCCAAATAATGTTGCTCCTATCACTATTGTGCCTCATGAAAGTGAATCAAATATGTTGATGGAGGATGATGATATTGAGTATGACTTTGTGATACCTATTGCTTGTTGTGATGATTATGATTGGGAAGATAATGATACTTCTTATAATCTTGGAAATCTTTTTGGCACTTGCTTGGAAGAATATGATAATAATGTTTGCTATACTATTGGTGTCATTCATGCTATTGATAAGAATATGGTGATGATATGCAAAACCACAAGCTCGGGGATGCTATGTTTAATGAGTATGACATGTTTGAAGATTTATTTGCTGGAAATAATGGTTGTCATAAGCTTGGGGATGCTTTGATTAATTATTATGATCCTTTGATTCCTTCTACTTTCGATAAGAAAATTTATTATGATGATAGCATGCCTCCTATTTATGATGATTACATTGATGAAAGTGGGTTTGGAAGAGTGTCAACACTAGGTAGTAGTGATCCCACTATTTTGGAGGGTGTTGAATCTTATTACAATATTGATGAAAGTGGATTTTGAGAGGTCATGACTTTATTCAGTGATACATCCACTGTTTTGGAAGAGGTTTTAATTGACCATGACAATAAAGTTGCTATCTATGATGATGATTATGATGACATGTATGCCATAAAGAGTAATAAATGTTCTATGCTTGTGCATCATGAAAAGAGTGCTGTATGTGATAGTTACATTGTTGAATCCATTCATGATGCCTCTGAAAAGAGAGGAACTTATGCTCTTACATATCTCAATAATATCAAGTTTCTTCTATATGTGTTGATTGTTTTGAAGTTGCACTTGTTTGCCTTCCTATGCTAGTTGATTCTTGCTCCCATAAGTTGTTTGCTCAAAAAATCCCTATGCATAGGAAGTGGGTTAGACCTAAATGTGCTAGTCATATGCTTCATGATGCTCTCTTTATGTTTCAATTCCTATCTTTTATGCGAGCATCATCGAAATCATCATGCCTAGCTTAAAAGGCATTAAAGAAAAGCGCTTGTTGGGAGACAACCCAACACTTTTACCTACTGTTTTTCTGTGTTAACATGATTATGATACTGTAGTGATCATGTTTTATAGCTTTTCTTTAAATAAAGTGCCAAGTAAAGCCTTTGGGATCATGTTGGGTGATAGTAGATTTGATCTTGCTGAAAACAGAAACTTTTGCACTCAGTCCAGGAAATTTAGAAATTCACTGGAACGTGACCCTGATCTGATTTTTTTACAGGTGATAGATATACAAATTCTCTACGTTTTCCTAATTTTTAAGATTTTTTGGAGTAACAGAAGTATGGTCGGAGTACAGATTACTACAGATTGTTCTGTTTTTGACAGATTCTGTTTTCAATGCATAGTTTGCTTGTTTTCTAGTTTCTATGGCTTATATTGCTCAATATAAATTGTGGAAATGATATGCTAAAGTAGGCATTGTGTGGAAACAATTATGAATCTTGTCTTTGACAGTACCAAAGTGAAATGATTTGCTCTTTATCATACTAACCTATCTCACGAAGTTCCGTCAAGTTTTGTGTGATTGAAGTTTTCAAGTTTTGGGCGAGATATCATTATGAGGAGAATAAGGAGTGACAAGATCCTAAGCTTGGGGATGCCCAAGGCACCCCAAGGTAATATTCAAGGAAGATTCAAGCAACTAAGCTTGGGGATGCCCCGGAAGGCATCCCCTCTTTCGTCTCCAACAATATCGGTAACCTCACTTGGAGCTATGTTTTCATTCGTCACATGCTATGTGTTTTACTTGGAGCATCAATTTATTTTGTTAGGATTTGCTTTCTGTTATTTATAATAATGTTTTGCATCTTTATTTTCAATAAAAATGTCAAGGATAGCCTTTACCATGCTTATTTTACAAGTATACATGTTGCTGTTTCAAAACAGAAAGTTTATCGCTGTTGCAAAAATTCCCTAGAAAAGTCAGAATGTGATAAAATGATGTAACTTTTACAAAATAAGATCTGATAAATTTTCTACAGTTTGGTAAATTTTCATAATTTTTGGAGTTAGATAAGTACGATGAATCTTGCATTCTTTAGAGACTGTACTGTTTTGGCAGATTGTTGTTATGGTCGCATTGTTTGCATATGTTTGTTTGTTTAATGATTCTATTTGAGGATAGGAGTATTAAATATGCAGAGGCATTTAGTATGCAATGTTGAATAATAATTTTTTTGATTTGCTACAGTAGAGAATGATAAGGTTTTTGCATTGGTTTATACTAACTCATCTAATGAGTTCTTGTTGAGTTTTGTGTGGACGAAGTTTTTGAGATTTAGGAAAACCGTGATATGAGAGGAACTAAGGAGACACAAAAGCTCAAGCTTTAGGATGCCCAAGGCATCCCAAGCTAATATTCCAAGAATTCTCAAGCATCTAAGCTTGGGAATGCCCCGGTAGGCATCCCGCCTTCCTTCTTCAACGATTATCGGTTAGTATCGGTTGAACCTAAGTTTTTGCTTCTTCACATGATGTGTGCTATTATTGGAATGTCATTTTATTTTGTTTTTTGCCTACTGTTTTAATAAAATACTTAGATCTGAAAGTTTTTGAATAAGAGAGAGTCCTCAAATAGCTACCTATTTACTTAACTACTCGCATGATCTTCACTTATATCTTTTTGGAGTAGTTTGTCATTTACTCTTATGCTTCACTTATATCCTATGAGTAAATTGGTGAATGAATTGAACGTCATGAAGTTGAAATCATATCATGCCTAGTGGTAGCTTCACATCGGGTTTAGAAAGTGAAATCTTTTGAGGCTTGACAATCACAATATTGATCATACAAGCAATTCACAAATAATTAGTATAAGGAAGATAACTTTCACATGCAAATACACTATCATGGAAATATTTTGTGATTGTGAGCCCCTATCAAAATATTATATGCCAAAATTGTTGACGTTGGACAAGGAAGACAACATAATGATTTATGTTTGCTCATATTCACATAGAAGTTATATTGTCATAGATCCTTTAACATGTGGTGCTTGCCCCCCATCTTTGCTAGCCAAAAATTCCGCACCAAGTAGAGATACTACTTGTGCATCCAAAAACCCTTAAACCCAAATCTTATTTTCAAGAGTCCACCATACCTACCTAAGAATTGAGCATGATCCTTCAAGTAAGTTGTCATCGGCGCAATAAGGCAATAAAAATTGCTTCTAAAAGTGTGAGATCATTTAGTGTAAGAGAAAATTGAGCGTTGTACGAACTTGGATGGCAAAGAATAAAAGCGACAGACTGCATAATAAAGGTTGCCATCTTAAGGGGCAATACAACATGATGTTCTTTTGCACTAAGGGATTGAGCATACAAACAAATAAGTGCATGGCAACCTTTGCTTCCCTCTGCGAAGGGCCTATCTTTTACTTTTATGTATTTACTTTTATGCAAGAGTCAAAGTTTTTCTCTTTATTACTTTTTATTTTTCTCCTTTGGCAAGCATCATGTGGTGAGGAAAGATCTAGACATATATATCCAGTTGAATATGGGCAGCATGAGTTATTATTGTTGACATCACCCTTGAGGTGAATACGTTGGGAGGCAAAACAATAAGCCCTATCTTTCTATGTGTCCGGTTGAAACGTTTTGCTCATGTGTATGCGGTGAGTGTTAGCAATCATAGAAGACTATATGATGGTTGAGTATGTGGAGCTCTTACTTAAACTATGTTGAATAAGTTGAATTGCAATTGCTTGGTGACTGAGAACATAGGTTGTTGAGTTTCAAGAGAGTTCATTGTTTGAACCTTAACATGTGAATTGGTTGCTACTATAACATGAGAAGGTTTATAAGAAAGGATTGTTGTTATGATGCTAGAAAAATTGATTGAAATTGTCATTGATCAAACTTATGCACTTTGCTAGCATTCACACTTCATAAATTATTTCTTTTATCATTTACCTACTCGAGGAAGAGTAGGAATTAAGCTTGGGGGTGCTGATACGTCTCCAACGTATCTATAATTTATGAAGTATTCATGCTGTTATTTTGTCATTGTTGGGTGTTTTACAATCATTTTATGGCAACTTTATATCATTTTATGGCAACTTTGCATCATTTTTTGGGACTAACCTATTGACCCAGAGCCCAGTGCCAGTTGCTGTTTTTGCTTGTTTTTTACATCGCAGGTGGGTTGTGCCCACCTCGGTGGCCTCCTGCACCCCCTCTTTGCACTATAAATTCCCAAATATTCCAAAACCCTTCAGGGTCGACCTAGATCAGAAGTTTCGCCGCCGCAAGGCTCTGTAGCCACCAAAAACCAATCTAGAACCCGTTCCGGCACCCTGTCAGAATGGGGAACCATCTCCGGAAGCCATCTTCATCATCCCGGCGGCCACCACGATGAGGAGGGAGTGGTCCACCCTCGGGGCCGAGGGTTTGTATCAGTAGCTATGTGTTTAATCTCTCTGTCTCTCGTGTTATTGAGATGTCACGATCTTGATGTATGGCGGGCTTTGTTAACATAGTCAGATCATATGGTATTTCCCCTCTCTATCTTGTTGTGATGAATTGAGTTTTTTTCCCTTTGAGATTTCATTGTTATCGGATTGAATAATTTTATGGATTTGAGAAAACTTGATATATGTCTTGCAATTGAATATTCGTGGTGACAATGGGGTATGATATTGATTCACTTGATGTATGTTTTGGCACTCAACTCGCGGATTCCTGAGGTGACATTGGGGTAATCTATGCATAGGGGTTGATGCACGTTCTTGTCTTTGTTTCTCCGGTAGAAATCTTGGGGCACTCTTTGTAGTTCTTTGTGTTGGATTGAGTATTATGAATATGAATTTGCTTTGGTGTTATTTTAGTACGAACTCTAGGATAGATCGAACGGAAAGAATAGCTTTGTGTTATTTTAGTACGAACTCTTGAATAGATCGAACGGAAAGAATAGCTTTGAGGTGGTTTCGTACCCTACAAACAATTATTATTATGTTCTCCGCTAGATAGGAACTTTGGAGTGATTTTTTATCGCACTTTGAGGGATGGTTATATGATCCAACTATGTTAGCATTGTTGAGAGATTGCACTAGCGAAAGTACGGACCCTAGGCCTCAATTTCAAGCATTGCAATACCGTTTTTTCTGCCCGTTTACTATTTGCTACCTTGCTATTTTTATTTATTCAGATTATAAAAATATATTTCTACCATCAATATTACACTTTTATCACCATCTCTTCGCCGAACTAGTGCACCTATACAATTTGCCATTGTATTGGGTGTGTTGGGGATACAAGAGATTTCTTGTATTTGGTTGCAGGGTTGTTCGAGAGAGACCATCTTCATCCTACACCTCCCACAGGTTGATAAACCTTAGGTCATCCACTTGAGGGAAAATTGCTACTGTCCTACAAAACTCTGCGCTTGGAGGCCCAACACGAGTCTACAAGAATAAATTTGCATAGTAGATATCATATATGAGTTATGTGACTTGGTGACTGAGTATTGTTCGGAGTCCTGGATGAGATCACGGACATGATGAGGAGTCTCGAAATGGTCGATAGGTAAAGATTGGTATATAGGATGATAGTATTCGGACACCGGAAGTGTTCCGGAGTGCATCGGATATTTATCGGAGTACCAGAGGGGTTATCGGAACCCCCGGGGGGACTATATGGGCCATGAGAGGGGAGCACACCAGCCCACAAGGGGTGGCACGTGAGGGAGTCCTAGATTAAGGGGTCCTTGAATGGCCAGACTATTAACATCGGCCGGACTGTTGGGCTATGAAGATACAAGACAGAAGACTTCTTCCCGTGTCCGGATGGGACTCTCCTTTGCGTGGATGGCAAGCTTGGTGATTCGGATATGTAGATTCCTTTCTCTGTAACCAACTTTGTATAACCCTAGTCCCCTTCGGTGTCTATATAAACGGGAGGGTTTAGTCCATAGGGGCAATCATAATCACATAGGCTAGACTTCTAGGGTTTAGCCATTACGATCTCGTTGTAGATCAACTCTTGTAATACTCATATTCATTAAGATCAATCAAGCAGGAAGTAGGGTATTACCTCCATAGAGAGGGCCCGAACCTGGGTAAACATTGTGTCCCCCGCCTCCTGTTACCATCAGCCTTAGACGCACAACTCGGGCCCCCCTACCCGACACTACTAGGAAAACGACTATAGCTAATATGGACATTAATGGCGCACCATGTATGTGGTGCGCCACTACTATATAGGAGTGTCGCACCAGATACAGGTGCACCATTATTGCCCACATTACTAATGGCGCACCTGGTGTGTGGTGCGCCATTACTAGTTAAAAAAAAGATTAAAAAAATGGTTAACAGTGGCGTACCAGGGGATAGCGCGCCATTACTAGTTTTAACTAGTAATGGCGCACTATACACTGGTGCGCCACTACTAATATGTTTTTCTACTGGCGCATTCTTAGGTGGTGCGCCATTACTAACTTTCTGAGGTGGCCAAAAAATTCACCAAATGCACCCCCCCGTGGACCGCATTTTCAGTTTCAAAAAAAATAAAATAAAATGATAGAAATGTCAAAAAAATAAAAGAAAATAAGATTCCCATGTGATATGTGGTCTAGTTGTTAGCAAAATTTACAAACATGAATTTTCGACTTTTTTGCAAAATCTCTCGAGAATTTGTAAAATGGGCATAACTTTTGCATACGAACTCTGATGAAAAAGTTTTTTATATGAAAAATCATCTACTCGAAAAGTTATATCCGAATTCAACGGGGGGAACCCCATTGAAGATTTTTAAAATCCTCAAAAACCTAACAAAAAAGTTACGGGGCTTTCAAGATCCGGAGAGGCAAAAAAATTCAAAAAAATTCAAACTCAGTAATGGCGCACCTGCGCCATTACTATCTTCCCGCCTTCAAAATTCAAACTATATCAAAAAAATAAAAAAAAGTTAGTAATGGCGCACCTGCCAAAGGTGCGCCATTACTATCTTCCCGCCTTCAAAATGAAAAAAAGAATAAAAAAATAAAAAAAGTTAGTAATGGCGCACCTGCCCACTGTCCTCTCCTCCTTACCTCTTCATTTTTCTCCTCCACTCCACCTCTCCTCCACTCCATCTTCTCCTCTCCACCACTCCATCTCCCCTCCTCTCCTCCACCATACTCCCCTCCTCCTCTCCGGCGACCTCCTCCTCCTCCTCTCCGGCGACCTACTCCTCCCTCCTCTCCTCTGCTCCCCTCACGGTTTCTCCTCCTCCCTCCTCTCCGGTGAGGTCCTCCTCCCTCCTCTCCTCCCCTCACCTCACAGTTTCTCCTCCCTCCTCTCTGGTGAAATCCTCTCCGGAGACCTCCTCCTCCTCTCCGGCGATGTAGGCGAGCTCCTCTCCGGTGACCTCCTCCTCCTTCTCCTCCTCCTCTCCGACGATGTAGGTGAGCTCCTCTCCGGTGACCTCCTCCTCCTCCCTCCTCTCCTCCGACGATGTAGGTGAGCTCCTCTCCGGTGACCTCCTCCTCCTCCCTCCTCTCCTCCTCTCAGTCTCTCCTCGGCCCTCCTCTCCGGCGAACTCCTCTCTGGCAAAAGAACTCCTCTTCGCACTACGGGCCAACTCGCTTGGCCATCTAGAGCAGATCGACAGCTACGCCCCAGGCCACCAGGTCAGGTTTGGAAGCTTGAATTACGTGGCCAATATCCGCAGAGACTTGATCTTCGATGGATTCGAGCCCATGACGGCCGCTCCCTACTACCACGATGAACATGACCTAAATCTGTCATTGGATCGTGCTCAGGAGATAGCGCCTATAGCCGCTCTGGCCCTAGATCCGAAGTAGATTGCGCCATCCGAGGACGGGATGCTCAACCCCGCCACGGAAGCCGCAGACTCAGCCGCGCTAGATCCGCACACAGGTGCAAGCTCGAGCGGGGCCTATGTCATCGGAACTTCGGATTCGTCTCTGGCCATAAGTTCCGAACCGCGTGCATCCACGCCCAGCGAACCTGATCAGGCGCCGATCATCGAGTTCAGCTCCGCGGACATCTTCCGGCACTCACCTTTAGGCGATGTGCTAAACTCACTAAAAGCCCTCTCCTTGTCAGGAGACTCTTAGCCGAACTATATCCGGCTTGAATTGGAAGCTGATGACAGAGAATTTTGCTTCCCACCCACCACCCACTACATAGCCACTGTCGAGGACTTAACCGACATGCTCGACTACGACTCCGAAGACATCGACGGTATGGACGATGATGCCGGAGAGGAGCAGGCACAAAAATCACCGCTTACAGCCACCGCTTACAGGGCGCTGGACAGCCACCTCCTCGTTCGAAGTACACATGGTGGATACACCCAAAGAGAACAACGACGACAATGAAAATCTAGTCGAGGATAAGCCTCCTGAGATATAGCCAAAGTGATGGCGTTAGCGGCGCCGCTCTAAGCCACGCCGTGGTAAAAACAGCAATACCGTCACAGGAGAAAACAATACTCCGGCCGATGCCAAAGACAATGAATACCCCGTTGAGCCAACCTCCAAACAGGACGAACGGGAAGATGGGAGACTTAGCCCTGATGAACAGGCCATAAATGAAGTCTCGGAGGACAGTAACTACCTTCCGCTCTCCGAGGACGAGGTGAGCCTCGGCAACTAATAACCCACAAGTATAGGGGGTCAATTGTAGCCTCTTTCGATAAGTAAGAGTGTCGAACCCAACGAGGAGCTAAAGGTAGAACAAATATTCCCTCAAGTTCTATCGACCATCGATACAACTGTACGCACGCTTGACATTCGCTTTACCTAGAACAAGTATGAAACTAGAAGTACTTTGTAGGTGTTGTTGGATAGATTTGCAAGAATATAAAGAGCACATAAATATAAACTAGGGGCTGTTTAGATAAATAAGCAATAAAGTAAGTATAGCGAGTGTGGAAAAGTGGTGGTAGGATTTGCGAAATTGTCCCTAAGCAATTGACTACTTTACTAGACCGATAGCAAGTTTTATGTGGGAGAGGCCACTGCTAGCATGTCATCCCTAACTTGGAATTCTATGCACTTATTATTGGAACTATTAGCAAGCATCCGCAACTACTAACGTTCATTAAGGTAAAACCCAACCATAGCATTAAGATGTATTGGCCCCCCTTCAATCCCGTATGCATCAATTTCTATGCTAGGTTGAAGCTTCTGTCACTCTTGCCCTCCAATACATAGTCCTATCAACATACAACTAACCCTATGGTGTGATCCACACGCGCGCTCATATGATGGGCACCAAAGCAACATAACCACAAGCAAATTAAACCAATCATAGCAATTCACCAATTACCGATAGGACAACAAAAATCTACTCAAACATCATAGGATGACAACACATCATTGGATAATAATATGAAGCATAAAGCACCATGTTCAAGTAGAGGGTACAACGGGTTGCGAGAGAGTGGACCGCTGTAAATCGATGGTGGAAGGTGATGAAGATGTTGGTGAAGATGACGGAGGTGTTGGTGTAGACTGCGGTGACGATGATGGCCCCGGCGGTGTTCCGGCACCACCGAGAGAGAGGGGGAGAGAGCCCCCTTCTTCTTCTTCTTCCTTTACCTTCTCCCTAGATGGGAGAAGGGTTTCCCCTCTGGCCCTTGGCTTCCATGGCATGGGAGGGGCGAGAGCCTCTCCGAGATTGGATCTGTCTCTCTGTCTCTCTCTGTTTCTGCGTTCCCCGATTCTGCCCTTTCACCGTTTCTTATATTCCCGAAGATCCGTAACTCCGATTGAATTGAAACCTTAAACACGATTTGTTTCCGGATATTAGCTTTCTTGCGGCAAAAGAAGAGCAGCAACCGCCTTACGGGGTGTCCACGAGGGTCAGGGGCGCGCCCCTTGCCTCGTGGGCCCCTCGAGCATCGTCTCACGTTGATTCTTATTCCCAAAATCATGAATATTCCAAAAATATTTTCCGTCCGTTTTTATCCCGTTTGGACTCCGTTTGATATGGGTTTTCTGCGAAATATAAAACATGCAACAAACAGGAACCAGCACTGGATCAATATGTTAGTCCCAAAAATAGTATAAAAAGTTGCCAAAAGTATATGAAAGTTGAATAATATTGGCATGGAACAATAAAAAATTATAGATACGACGGAGACATATCAGCATCCCCAAGCTTAATTCCTGCTCGTCCTCGAGTAGGTAAATGATAAAAAAGATAATTTTTGATGTGGAATGCTACCTAGCATAATCTTGGTCATGTAATCTAATCATGGCATGAATATTATGACAGGAGTGATTCAAGGCAATAGTCTATCATTTGACATAAAAACAATAATACTTCGGGCATCGCAGCAAGCAATCTTGTCTTTCAAAATATCAATGCTAAAGAACGCTATCCCTACAAAATCATATAGTCTTGTGTGCTCCCTTTTCTTAACACAAGGTACCCCTCATGCTCATCCCGGTGTCAGCCAAGCAATTGGTTCATACTTTTTAACGCGCTTCAGCCTTTTCAACCCTCACACAATACATGAGCGCAAGCCATGGATATAGCACTACAGGTGGAATAGAGTATGATGGTGGAGGTTGTGTGGAGAAGACAAAAAGGGAGAAAGTCTCACATCGACGCGACTAATCAATGGGCTATGGAGATGCCCATCAATTGATGTCAATGCGAGGAGTAGGGATTGCCATGCAACGGATGCACTGGAGCTATAAGTGTATGAAAGCTCAAACTGAAACTAAGTGGGTGTGCATCCAACTTGCTTGCTCATGAAGACCTCGGGCATTTGAGGAAGCCCATCATCGGAATATACAAGCCAAGTTCTATAATAAAAATTCCCACTAGTATATGAAAGTGATAACTCAAGAGACTCTCTATATGAAGAACATGGTGCTACTATGAAGCACAAGTGTGGTAAAAGGATAGTAACATTGCCCATTCTCTCTTTTTCTCTCATTTTTTGTTATATTTATATTTATATTTTTGGTGGGCTTCTTTGGCCTCCTTTTTTTATTTGGGCTTCTTTGGCCTCTTTTATTTTTCATAAAGTCCAGAGACTCATCCCGACTTGTGGGGGAATCATAGTCTCCATCATCCTTTCCTCACTGGGGCAATGCTCTAATAATGATGATCATCACACTTTTATTTACTTACAACTCAATATTACAACTGGATACTAGAACAAAGATATGACTCTATATGAATGCCTCCGGCGGTGTACCGGGATGTGCAATGATCTAGCGTAGCAATGACATCAAAAAAGGACAAGCCATGAAAACATCATGCTAGCTATCTTACGATCATGCAAAGCAATATGACAATGAATGCTCAAGTCATGTATATGATGATGATGAAAGTTGCATGGCAATATATCTCGGAATGACTATGGAAATGCCATGATAGGTAGGTATGGTGGCTGTTTTGAGTAAGATACAAGGAGGAGGCTTATGTGTGACAGAGCGTATCATATCACATGTTGGATGCACTGGCGGAGTTTACACTAACTCTCGAGGTGAGAAAGGGCAATGCAGTGCATCAAGAGGCTAGCAATGATGGAAGGGTAAGAGTGCGTATACTCCATGGACTCACATTAGTCATAAAGAACTCATATACTTATTGCAAAAGTTTATTAGCCCTCAAAGCAAAGTACTACTACGCATGCTCCTAGAGGGGAGGTTGGTAGGAGTTAACCATCGTGCGCCCCCCGACCTTCATGCAAAGATAAACAATCAAAATACAATGCGCGCCAATTTGGTTACATAGTTAGGAGACCATACGTGCATGCTTCGGGAATCACAAACCTTAACACCAATATCCTTACTAAACACAACCATCTACTAGAACCTCCCACATATTATCATCTCTATATCGCAAAACTATTGCAAGGAATCAAACATATCATATTCAGTGATCTACAAGTTTTATGTAGGATTTTATGACTAACCATGTGAATGACCAATTCCTGTCATCTCTCTAAATAGATATAAGTGAATCAAGAGAGTTTAATTCTTTCTACAAAATATATTCCCACACTCTAACAAATATATGTGAAGCAAAAGAGGATTCTACAAATGGCGGTTTTCAATGTGAAGAGAAACAGGCAATCCAAACTTCAAATGATATAAGTGAAGCACATGAAACATTCTATAAAGCCATACTCAAAAGATTCAAGTGAAGTGCAATGAGCATTCTATAAATCAACCAAGGACTATCTCATACCATCATGGTGCATAAAAGAAAAGTGAAAACTAAATGCAAAAGACGCTCCAAGATTTGCACACATCGCATGAACGAAACGAATCCGAAAACATATCGATACTTGTTGAAGAAAGATGGGATGCCTTCCGGGGCATCCCCAAGCTTAGACGGTTGAGTATCCTTGAATATTTACTTGGGGTGCCTTGGGCATCCCCAAGCTTGAGCTCTTGCCTCTCCTCCTTTTCCTCATAACGAGACCTCCTCAATCTTCGAACACTTCATCCACACAAAACTTCAACAGAAAACTCGGTAAGATCCGTTAGTATAATAAAGCAAATCACTACTCTAAGTACTGTTGCAAACCAATTCATATTTTGTTTTTGCATTGTAGCCACTGTAATATAACTTTTCCATGGCTTAATCCACTGATAGAAATTGATATTTTCATCAAAACAAGCAAACTATGCATCAAAAACAGAATCTGTCTTAAACAGGGCAGTCTGTAGTAATCTGAACATTCACCATACTTCTGGTACCCCAAAAAATCTGCCAAAATTAGGAAAAATAAACAATTTTTATAGGAATACAGTGCAAAAAGTTTCAGAACCGTTTGACATTCCAGTAAAAAAAAAGAAAAATCGCGCACTACAGCCAAAATTTCTGTCCTGCACCGCACAAACCAACAAGCATTGTAAACATCCTAAAGGCAAACCTTGGCACATTATTTTTATAATACAATGTAATTGTACAAGGGGATAATTATTTTTGATGAAAAGTTTCTGCAATTAAGATTTACAAAATTTGCGTGAGCATGAACAAAGTTCAAGGAGCTCCCCCACTTCAACAATGCTTGTCTTTCTCACTTTCACTTTCCTTTTTGAAAAGTTTTGGGTTCCCCTCTTTATTTTTTTGTTTTTAGACTATATAAAAGCACTCAACAGAAGTAAATGACTCTCTAAAACTTCCGGTTGTATCCCTGGCAGCGCTTTCTTTAAAACCATTAAGCTAGGCATATAGTGCTCAAGTAATGAATCCACCCGGATCCCAAGGTATATCAAAGCCAATTTTAATTAACAATGGCTTGTAATTTAGTAGTGAGCACGAAGTAACATATATCATGCAACAACGAAGTCTAACTCTCTTCCTATGCATCGGCATGTCATAAAAGAACAATTCATGCACACCAAGTAAAGGCCAATGCATAGTATAAGCAGTTTCTAGCAATTCTATCGTGTTGGAAACATAAAGAGGCGGATATGTAGTTCCCTCTCATAATAATTGCAAGTTGGAGCAGCAAGCACATGCATATTATATCTGTCAAAATCATCATGTGCAATGGTAAAAGGTAACCCATCAATACAATCCTTAATAAGTGCAAACTTCTTCGATATAGTGTAGTTGGGAGAATTCAAAAAGATAATAGGACTATCATGTGTGGGTGCAATAGCAACAATTTCATGTTTAACATAAGGAACTATAGCAAGTTCATCTGCATAAGCATCATTCATATTGGCATCTTGGCCACAAGCATAGCAAGCATCATCAAAAAGGGGTATTTCAAGATAATCAACGGGATCATAACAATCATCATAGCAATCATCCTTCGGTAAGCACGAAGGGAAATTAAACAATGTATGAGTTGAAGAGTTACTCTCATTAGAAGGTGGGAACAGGTGATCAATCCGCTCTTCCTCCTTTTGTTCTTCGCTCTCCTCCTCATCTTTTCCATCCAATGAGCTCATAGTTTCATCAATTTCTTCTTCCATAGATTCCTGCAAAATATTAATCTCTTCTTGGATAGCAGAGACTTTCTCAATAAACGCATCAATATCGGCATTGTATTCATAATTCTCATAGCAATATTTGAGTATAGCTAAATTTTTAGGTCTGTAAACAACATCATAAAGATTTTCACACTCTTTAAACAAAGATTCAATTTCATAACCACCCATAAAAGCAACGAATTCTTCTATTTGTTCCACATCATAGTAATCATATATACCATTAGCATAAGAAGCTAAGGTTTAATTATCATTAAATTTGCATGAAAAGGGAAGGTGTGGAGCCTTCATCCTAGAGCAACAAGTATAAACATATCTCAAGCACAGTTGCCAAGCATACCAATAAAACATATGAATTTGATCCCATAATAGTTTCCCTTTTTGTGTCAAGCGATAATCCCTAAAGTATTCACGTTGATCCAACGTGTCTCCCATAACATAATTGAATGGGGTTTTCACAGGATTATCAAAGTAGTACATAATATCTTTCACATAACCAGCATTGAGGGTTTTAGGAGGTTCCCATCTCCATGAGTAGCAAGTACACCTAATTTTTTTGTATTTCGTGTTCCATATCCATAACTAAAGATAGGGAACAACTTAGAACGGCAAATAGAAATCACTTAGTGATAAAGCAAACAAGCACACAAGAGAATATTCACCCCACACTATGACTCTCCGGCAACGGTGCCAGAAAAAGGTCTTTATAACCCACAAGTATAGGGGATCAATTGAAGCCTCTTTCGATAAGTAAGAGTGTTGAACCCAACGTGGAGCTAAAGGTAGAACCAACATTCCCTCAAGTTCTATGGACCACCGATACAACTTTACGCACACTTGACGTTCTCTTTACCTAGAACAAGTATGAAACTAGAAGTACTTTGTAGGTGTTGTTGGACAGATTTGCAAGAATATAAAGATCACGTAAATATAAACTAGGGTTTGTTTAGATAAAGCAGCAATAAAGTAAGTATAGAGAGTGTGGAAAAGTGGTGGTAGGAGTTGCGAAATTGTCCCTAAGCAATTGACTACTTTACTAGACCGATAACAAGTTTTATGTGGGAGAGGCCACTGCTAGCATGTCATCCCTGACTTGGAATTCTATGCACTTATCATTGGAACTATTAGCAAGCATCCGCAACTACTAACGTTCATTAATGTAAAACCCAACCATAGCATTAAGATATATTGGCCCCCCTTCAATCCCGTATGCATCAATTTCTATGCTAGGTTGAAGCTTCTGTCACTCTTGCCCTCTAATACATAGTCCTATCAACATACAACTAACCCTATGGTGTGATCCATGCGCGCGCTCATATGATGGGTACCAAAGGGCAGCAACATAACCACAAGCAAATTAAACCAATCATAGCAATTCACCAATTACCGATATGACAACGAAAATCTACTCAGACATCATAGGATGGCAACACATCATTGGATAATAATATGAAGCATAAAGCACCATGTTCAAGTAGAGGGTACAACAGGTTGCGGGAGATTGGACCGCTGTAGATAGATGGGGTAAGGTGACGAAGATGTTGGTGAACATGACGGAGGTGTTGGTGTAGATTGCGGTGACGATGATGGCCCCGGCGGTGTTCCGGTGCCACCGGGAGAGAGGGGGAGACATCCCCCCTTCTTCTTCTTCTTCCTTGACCTTCTCCCTAGATGGGAGAAGGGTTTCCCCTCTGGTCCTTGGCTTCCATTGCATGGGAGGGGCAAGAGGCCCTCCGAGATTGGATCTGTCTCTCTGTCTCTCTCTGTTTCAGCGTTCCCCGATTCTGCCATTTCACCGTTTCTTATATTCCCGGAGATCCGTAACTCCGATTGGATTGAAACCTTCAGCACGATTTGTTTGCGGATATTAGCTTTCTTGCGGCAAAAGAAGAGCAGCAACCGCCTTACGGGGTGTCCACAAGGGTCAGGGGCGCGCCCACCCCCCTGGGGCGCGCCCCTGCCTCATGGGCCCGTCGAGCATCATCTCACATTGACTCTTCTTCCCAAAAATCAAAAATATTCCAAAAATATTCTCCGTCCGTTTTTATCTCGTTTGGACTCCGTTTGATATGTGTTTTCTGCGAAACATAAAACATGCAACAAACAGGAACTGGCACTGGGCACTGGATCAATATGTTAGTCCTAAAAATAGTATAAAAAGTTGCCAAAAGTATATGAAAGTTGAATAATATTGGCATGGAACAATCAAAAATTATAGATACGACGGAGACGTATCAGCGACGAAGACTTTATCATGCCTGAGGAGCACATCGAGCAGGAGCGCTTTAAGCGCCGGCTAATAGCCACAGCAAGGAGCCCGGAAAAGAAGTAGCAGCAGCTTCAAGCTGACCAAGATTTGCTCAACGTTAGATGGACTGATGTCCTAGTGGCCGAACAATACGGCCTTGAGCGCCCAACCAAGAGTTACCTGAAGTGCAAACTGTTACCTCAATTTGATGACGATGCGTTAGAGCCCATCCTACCAGCGCATAATGCGGCTGACCGACCACCACGTGACCGGGACAAAGCGGCAACTCGAGCCGAACACCAGCCGCACTACCTCGCCGTAAAAACAGAAATACAACAGCTCGGGGATACACACATGACCTGCGACATGACCTGGAAAACAGAGCAGGCTAGGCCATATCGATCTATGGATCACGGGGGCGTGCCCTGATGCGCAATGATGGCCATCTAGCCAGACGTGACAAACATAACCACGCCCGGACCGAAGACCACAGACGAACTCCATCAGAGCTACGTCACGACTTGGCCCGGTATAGAGGCGCTGCAGACCCCCTTTGCTTCATTGATGAAGTAATGGAACATAAATTCCTGGAAGGGTTTAAACCCGTGAACATCGAATCACATGATGGGACAACAGACCCCATAGTGTGGATTGAGGATTTCCTTCTCCATATTCATATGGCCCGCGGTGATGATCTTCATGCCATCAAATACCTCCCGCTAAAACTCAAGGGACCAGCTCGGCACTGGTTGAACAGTCTGCCCGAAAACTCCATCGGCAGCTGGGAAGACTTGGAAGATGCCTTCCTCGACAACTTCCAAGGTACATATGTCCGACCTCCGGATGCCGATTACTTATCTCACATAGTTCAACAGCCCGGAGAGTCAGCCAGGAAATTTTGGACTAGGTTCTTAACTAAAAAGAACAATATCGTCGACTGTCCGGATGCTGAAGTCCTAGCAGCCTTTAAGCACAGCATCCATGACGAATGGCTCGCCCGACACCTCGGCCAAGAAAAACCGAAGCCCATGTCAGCCCTCACAACGCTTATGACCCGCTTCTGCGCAGGCAAGGATAGCTGGCTAGCCCATAGTAATAACAATGCAAGTGAACCTGACACTTCTGAAGCCAGAAACAACAACGACAAGCCCCGACGCAACAGACACAAGCGTCGAAGCAACGGTGACAACACCGAAGACACGACGGTCAACGCCAGATTCAGTGGATCTAAGTCTGGTCAGCGGAAGAAGCCATATAAAAGAAACAATCCAGGCCCGTCTAGTTTGGACCCCATACTCGATCGTCCATGTCAAATCCACGACACTCCTGATAAACAAGCCAATCGTACCAACAGAGAGTGTTAGGTTTTTAAACAGGCTGGCAAGTTAAATGCCGAGAACAAGGAGAAGGGGTCGCATAGCAAGGACGATGACGAGGAGCCCCGGCCACCGAACACAGGGGGACAGAAGAAGTTTCCCCCCAAGTTAAAACGGTTAACATGATATACGCTACCCATATCCCCAAGAGGGAGCGCAGCGCCAGGACGCGTCACGCGATGGAGCGATCGCCCCAAAGTTCAACCCATGGTCGCCCTGCCTGATCACCTTTGATCACAGGGACCATCCGACCAGTATCCGTCATGGTGGTTCAGCCGCACTGGTCCTTGACCCAATCATTGATGGATTCCACCTTACGCGAGTCCTCATGGACGGCGGCAGCAGCCTGAACCTGCTCTATCAGGATACATCACGCAAAATGGTTATCGATCCCTCAAGGATCAAGCCCACCAAAACCACCTTTAAAGGGGTCATACCAGGTGTAGAGGCCTGCTGCACGGGCTCAATCACACTGGAAGTGGTCTTCGGATCCCCGGGCAATTTCCGAAGTGAAGAATTGATCTTTGATATCGTCCCCATCCGCAGTGGAATCACACACTGCTTGGACGAACTGCATTCGCTCGATTCAATGCGGTGCCGCACTATGCTATCTCAAGCTCAAAATGCCCGGACCACGCGGTGTCATAACAGTCAATGGAAACACGAAACGCTCAAAATGCCCGGCCCTTGCAGCAGAAGTACAGAGCGGCCTTTTCAGGCAGAACCTTAATTCGGCTACCAAGCTCCCGGACACTCTCAAATGAGTCAGAACTACCCTACAGCAGGACAGTCCAGCTCATCAAGAGCTTGACTAGCAATCCAGCCTCCGTCCTAGTCCCGACCAAGCGACGACATTCGTACCGGGCGTACATAACTACGCACTTAAAATACCATGGGCATAGAAGGATGCACAGCTAGATCGTGGTCCATAATACGGCTCAAACGCTCCTGGACCCGCATACTTCTGCCTTTTCTTTTTATGTTCAGGTCTCTTTTCTTTCCCAAGTCCTTCCTGGTGACCTGATCGACGGACCTATAGAGGGACGGATACACCACGACGGCAAGAAGCATTGACGTATAAGGGAATTTCTAGGTGGTCTCTTTAAATGATCGTTATACCTGTTTTTGAGGACCCGCACGCAGCTCTCCCTTGGTTGTGGCATGTCAAATAGCCCTGTTGCTTATCGCACTACTTGTACAAAATACGCTTTGACGTATTAATCAAACTACAATGAAAAAATAGTTTGCGGCCCAATTTTTGCAGCATTAGCCTATTATTTCATTTTTTTTTCTTTTTTATCAAATTGCGCCTGTACATTCTGGTACACCTTAATTCGCCAGGGGCTTCATTACGCTCCATAATACGGCAACAAAGTCCAGACACTTCTTTACAGTGTAGTTCGGCACTCCGAACTTATAGCATTATATGCATCGGCTCCGAATCATGTCTTTGGTCAATAGTTGGGTTGCCCGGCTCCTGTGCTTGCTACCTTACGTTCTGCTATATCGGCTAGGGTAGTAAAGGGAGAACTACTGCGATTGTGTCCTGGTTCATCCGGATGAGCACCTCAGTAGAGAAAGCCGAAAACTGACTGTCATGATGCGGCGTGAGCCGGTCAGCTGTTTGAGAGGTTACAAATCTTTAGCGATTTTTTCCGCATTATGCGAGGAATCGGTTTTTATCCGATTAGGTGTTTAAAGTACCCCAAGTTCGGACTTACGAACACTAGGGGCTGCGCCTAAATTTCTATTGTCAAACTCCTATGGCTAAGTGAGGGTGATAAAGCCATATAGTCCGATTGCCTGGTTCTTTGCGCTAAACACCTCCTTTAAGGACCAAACTTTGGAGTAAAAAGTGTTTAGATTTATCCCGAACACCCCCGTACTACCTACGTGGGGGCGGAAGCCAACGACTGGCCAACTCTTAGATTTAACAATACGGCCACACAGGAGTTAAAATTTTAAATAACAAGCATTATATTACATAAAGATCTTGTTTCATAGTACAGGACAGGATAATATGAATGTATTCTTTCAAAGATGACATCCTTAGCACATTGCTCCGCCACGCAGCGGGATCCGTCCAGGACACTGTCAAATACAGCTCGAGCGTGCGGTGCTCCTTGCCCGTGGGCGGTCCCTCGGTCGCAACCTTCACGGCGTCCATCTTCACCCAATGCATCTTGAATCAGGCGAAGGCCATGCGCACGCCTTCAATGCAGACCGACCGCTTGACCAGCTACTTACAAGCCTGAGGTAGCTGCTGGACATAGCTTCGGCAGGCCATAGCCTGATTATCAAATCCTTCATGGCTAGTTCGGCCACCCTATGCAGCTCGACCAGCTATTTCAGCTGATCATTAAAGGGCGCCAGATATTCTGGCGCAAGGTATTGCGACCAAAATAGCTTCTCTGTGGAGCTCCCCTCTTCGGCCCGGAGGAATTCTGTAGCGTCTGAAATGCTGCACGGCAGATCCGCAAACGCCCCTGGAGAACTCCAAATCCGGGTTAGTAAGATGAACCTTTTCTTCACATATTTGCTCTGCATAATAAAGGCCTTACCCGTCGCGATTTTCCCGGCCTCCTGGATTTCCTGGAGGGCGCCTTGGGCTTCAACCCGGGCATCGTGTGCGTTTTGGAGGGCCTTGTCCAGTTCAGACTCTTGATCCACAAGTTTGTGCTCCAGGGACTCGCATTTCTTCACGGCGTCCTAGAGCTCCCGCTGGACCTCACTGACCCTGGCCTCGTGCTTTTCACGGGCGGACTTTTCCTTGGCCGCTTTCTCCTCAGCCTCGGCCATCGCCTTCTTGAGGGTCTCCACCTCGGTCGCCGCCCCTAACAAATCAAATGGCACTTTAGTCAACACAAATCATTCATCCTTCCTGAATATATACAAGGTTATTGCATACCTTGATTATCTTCCAGCTACTTTTTCATGTGGCCGAGCTCCTCCTCGGTCCGCTCCAGACTCTGCTTCAGACCGAAGACTTCAGTAGTATGAGAGGTCGTAGCCAGCAGCAATGCCTATTTGTTCACATAGACATGTTAGGTTAGTCTCCTCCGAAAATTATTTGATCGGTTGTTTGGCTTTTCTTTCTGAACATCGGACAGAGTATCAAGGGCTACTGTCTATACTGTGACATTATTTTTATTACATTGCTTACCTCGAAGCCTGTTAGAAGGCTTGTGCAGGCTTTGGTCAGTCCGCTCTTCGCAGACTGAATCCCCTCAATCACCGTACCCATAAGGGTACTATGTTCCTCAACAATGGAAGCGCCTCAGAGCGCTTCCAACAAATTATCCGGTACCTCTGCATGGACAAAGGTCACCAGTGGAATAGGCACACCTCCTTCTTTCGAAAGAGGCGGCTGGCCTGATTTCGGAGCCATATGGTCTCTGGAACTGTATTTGGCTGGAGGCCGAATTGGATATGGCCCCCATCGTCAGTATCCATGGAGGTTTGCTCCCCCATGTGTCCGACGGCCGAGGCTTCACCCTCCGGTGCCACCCCGACGGCCTCCTGAATCTCTCCCGGGCCTGGGATCCTTCGGGACGACGCCTCGGCACCATCCATGTCCTTGGGAGAGGAGGCCACTGGAAGGGTCCCGCTGTCCATCGCCTCCGGGTCCAGCGAATCCTTCGAAGATAAGGACCGCTGGAGGTTGGACCGAGTCGGGCTGCAAATACATGATTCAACACGTCACAACAATGAACTAGAGGGGCCGGATATATGAATGTGTCCAGATACTTACAATTTGGCCAGGGGCTTGTCCCTGGGGCGCCACTCCGAGCTGCTGTCAGTGGCCGCGGTGGAGCTGTTCGGAAGGGAAGCTTTCCCCTTCTTGGATGCCTCGGCCTCCAGACGCGTGGAGGCCGGCCTCTTCTTTCTCCCCTCCTCAGGGGAACGACTTTCTTATTCTTCCTCCTCTTCCTCATCATCCTCGGCGACGGAGGAATGAGTCTCGGCGTCTTCGGATGTCGCGTCCGAAGTGCCCTTGCAACGGAGACCACCTCTGGTCCCCTTGGCCTTCTTCTCCGGCGCCTGATAAGACGCCAGAACCAACATCTTTGTCAGAAGCGGCATTTCTGGGTCCTTGGCCAGCGGAGCCGGACAGTTAATCGGCTCTGCCTTCTCTGTCCAGGCCTGAAAGAATCAATAGGGAGGCTTAGATGCCTTCCTCGAGTATGCAAGTAAAGGGTACACCTTGAAAACATAAAAAACTTACCGGACTAGCTGGGTGGGTTAAGTCGTGCCCGCGATCCTCAGTCGGGGCCGGCCGCGCCTCGTTGGCCTTGAAGAGCACCTTCTAGATGTCTTCGTGTGTAGTGCCAAAGAGCTCCAGCAGGGTCTGGTGCTTGGCCGGACCGAACTCCCATAGATGGCAAGTCCGGCGTTGGCACAGAAGGATCCGGCGAATAAGCATCACCTGGATCACATTGACGAGCTTGATTTTCTTGTTTATCATGTTCTGAATGCGCGTCTGGAGCGCTGTCAGCTCGTCCGGAGAAGACTAGGTCAGGCCTTCTTACCAGGAGGTGAGCCGCATCGGGACTCCGAACCGGAATGCGGGAGCCACGACCCAGGTGGTGTCGCGTGGCTCTGTGACGTAGAACCACTTTGATTGCCACCCTTTGACAGTCTCCACGAAGGAGCCTTCGGGCCATGTAACGTTGGGCATCTTGCCCACCATGGCGCCTCCACACTTCGCTTGTTGACCGCTCACCACCTTCGGCTTCACATTGAAGGTCTTTAGCCATAGTCCGAAGTGAGGTGGGATGCGGAGGAAGGCCTCGCACACGACAATAAATGCCGAGATGTTGACGATGGAGTTGGGGGCCAGGTCGTGGAAGTCCAGCCTGTAGTAGAACATAAGTCCGTAGACGAACGGGTGGAGAGGGAATCCCAGCCCGCAGACGAAGTGGGAGATGAACACCACCCTCTCATGGGGCTTCGGAGTGGGTACGATCTATCCCTCAGCCGGAAGCCTATGGGAGATTTCCTTAGCCAAGTACCCGGCCTCCCTGATCTTCATAATGTCCTTCTCCTTGACGGAGGAGGCCATCCACTTGCCCTGCGCTCCGGATCCGGATATGGCTGGAGTGCTTTCTGGGGGCGGAGAGGATGAGAAATTGGGCGCTGGAGCTCGAGAATGGGATGGGCAGAGAGAGAGAAGGCATGGGTGAAAAAGGGTGAATCCTTATCCCTTTATAAAGGCAGTGAATATCATCGCCTCCCCACTCGCCTTAAAACTCACCTATTCCCCAAGGGCCGTGCAAAAGGCACGGTTGGGTTACCCATGCCGGTATTGATGAGAATCCCATAATAAGGGGACACGATCTCTGCTTTGACAAGACATGCCAATGAAACCGCACCTCGAAATATGGAGCGACAGGCTAAAAACGGTTCGAATAATGGCCGGGCGGTGACGTGATGTCACGCTACAAAATGTTTTCAGCGGATTGGACTCGTGAAATATTATACTCTCTATGGTTGTGTGTGGTATTTGTTGTGCAGAGCCGGACATGTTTTCCGTGTCCGAAGACTATTGTGGAGTATTCGGAGAAGGAACCCGCCTTGCAATGCTGAAGACAATCTACGCGCCGGACTCATCATCATTGAAGCCTGGTTCAGGGGCTACTGAGGGAGTCCTGGATTAAGGGGTCCTCGGATGGCCGGACTATTAACATGGGCCGGACTGTTGGGCTATGAAGATACAAGACAGAAGACTTCTTCCCATGTCCAGATGGGACTCTCCTTTGCGTGGATGGCAAGCTTGGTGATTCAGATATGTAGATCCCTTTCTCAATAACCGAGTTTGTATAACCCTAGTCCCCTCTGGTGTCTATATAAATGGGAGGGTTTAGTCCATAGGGGCAATCATAATCACATAGGCTAGACTTCTAGGGTTTAGCCATTACGATCTCGTGGTAGATCAACTCTTGTAATACTCATATTCATCAAGATCTATCAAGTAGGAAGTAGGGTATTACCTCCATAGAGAGGGCCCGAACCTGGGTAAACATCGTGTCTCCCGCCTCCTGTTACCATCAGCCTTAGACGCACAGTTCGGGACCCCCTTCCCGAGATCCGCCGGTTTTGACACCGACATCATGCGCCCCCTATGGCAGGAGGCCGAATTGGGAGAAGGAAAAAGGGGGTTCGGCCCCACTTTCCTTTCTCTCTTTCCCCTTCCGTTTCTTCTCCGATAAAATAAGGAAGGGGGGGGGGCCACTTGGGGAAACCCCAAGTAGTATTCGGATCCTACTTGGGGCGTACCCTGGCTACTCCCCTCCCCCTCCCACCTATATATATGTGGGGAGGGGGGCGCCTAGGATACACAACATCAATTGTTAGCCGTGTGCGGTGCCCCTCTCCATAGTTTACACCCCCGGTCATATTCTCACGGTGCTTAGCCAAGCCTTGCGAGGATCACTTCACCATCACCGTCACCATGCCATCGTGCTGACAGAACTCATCTACTACCTTGACGTTTTACTGGATCAAGAAGGCGAGGGACCTCATCAAGCTAAACGTGTGCAGAACTCGGAGGTGCCATGTGTTCGGTACTTGATGACCCACAAGTGTAGGGGATCTATCGTAGTACTTTCGATAAGTAAGAGTGTCGAACCCAACGAGGGGCAGAAGGAAATGACAAGCGGTTTTCAGTAAGGTATTCTGTGCAAGCACTGAAATTATCGGTAACAAATAGTTTTGTGATAAGGTAAATTGTAACGGGTAACAACCAATAAAAGTAAAGTAAATAAGGTGCAGCAAGGTGGCCCAATCCTTTTTGTAGCAAAGGACAAGCCTGGACAAACTCTTACATAAAGGAAAGCGCCCCGAAGACACATGGGAATTATCGTTAAGCTAGTTTTCATCACGCTCATATGATTCACGTTCGTTACTTTGATAATCTGATATGTGGGTGGACCGGTGCTTGGGTGCTGCCCTTCCTTGGACAAGCATCCCACTTATGATTAACTACTCTCGCAAGCATCCGCAACTACGAAAGAAGAATTACGGTAAACCTAACCATAGCATGAAACATATGGATCCAAATCAGCCCCTTACGAAGCAACGCATAAACTAGGGTTTAAGCTTCTGTCACTCTAGCAACCCAACATCTACTTATTACTTCCCAATGTCTTCCTCTAGGCCCAAACAATGGTGAAGTGTCATGTAGTCGACGTTCACATAACACCACTAGAGGAAAGATAACATACATCTCATCAAAATATCGAACGATAAATTCACATGACTACTTATAGCAAGACTTCTCCCATGTCCTCATGAACAAACGTAACTACTCACAAATCATATTCATGTTCATAATCAGAGGGGGTATTAATATGCATATAGGATCTGAACATATGATCTTCCACCGAATAAACCAACTAGCATCAACTACAAGGAGTAATCAATACTACTAGCAACCCATAGGTACCAACCTGAGGCTTTGCGACAAAGATTGGATACAAGAGATGAACTAGGGTTTTAGAGGAGATGGTGCTGGTGAAGATTATGATGGAGCTTGACCCCCTCCCAATGAGAGGATCAATGGTGATGACGTTGGTGACGAGTTCCCCCTCCCGGAGGGATGTTTCCCTGGCAGAACAGCTCCGCCGGAGCCCTAGATTGGTTCCGCCAAGTTTCCGCCTCGTGGCGGCGGTGTTTCGTCCCGAAAGCTTGCTTATGATTTTTTCCAGGGTAAAAGACTTCATATAGCATAAGATGGGCACCGGAGGCCTGCCAGGGGGCCCACGAGGTAGGGGGCGCACCCCCTACCCTCGTGGACGGTGGGTAGCCCCCCTCTGGTATTTTCTTCGCTCAGTATTTTTTATTAATTCCAATAATAACTTCCGTGGAGTTTCAGGACTTTTGGAGTTGTGCAGAATAGGTCTCTAATATTTGCTCCTTTTCTAGCCCAGAATTCCAGCTGCCGGCATTCTCCCTCTTCGTGTAAACCTTGTAAAATAAGAGAGAAAAGGCATAAGTGTTGTGACATAATGAGTAATAACAGCCCACAATGCAATAAATATCAATATCAAAGCATGATGCAAAATGGACGTATCAACTCCCCCAAGCTTAGACCCCGCTTGTCCTCAAGCGGAAGCCGATAACGAAAAATATGTCCACATGTTTAGAGATAGAGGTGTCGATAAAATAAAATACGGACATGAGGGCATCATGATCATTCTTATAACAACAATATATATAAATATTGTCATATGATTTCTTATACTAAAGTAACAATCTATTCACAATGTCAAGTATGAATCAGAAACTTCATTGAAAACTAACAAACTGTAATCTCGGACATTCAAGCAATTGCAATTTATCATAACATCGGAAAGAGTCAATATAAGAGATTTTCAGCAAGTCCACATACTCAACTATCATTTAGTCTTTCACAATTGCTAACACTCACGCAATACTTATGGGTATGATGTTTTAATCGGACACAGAGAAAGATAGGGGCTTATAGTGTTGCCTCCCAACCTTTTACCTCAAGGGTAATGTCAACAATAATTGTTCATGCTAACTTACATCCAATTGGATATATATATCAGGATCTTTCCAACACAATGTGCTTGCCAAAGGATAAAATATAAAAAGGAAGGGTAAAGATCACCATGACCCTTGCATAATGTATAAGACAAAAATAAAAGATAGGCCCTTCGCAGAGGGAAGCAGAGGTTGTCACATGCTTTTATGGTTGGATGCACGAAATCTTAATGCAAAAGAATGTCACTTTATATTGCCAATTGTGATATGGACCTTTATTATGCAGTCTGTCGCTTTTATTGCTTCCACATCACAAGATCGTATAAAGCTTATTTTCTCCACACTAATAAGTCATACATATTTAGAGAGCAATTTTTATTGCATACAACAATGACAACTTACTTGAAGGATCTTACTCAATCCATAGGTAGTTATGGTGGACTCTCATGGAAAAACTGGGTTTGAGGATATTTGGAAGCAAAAGTAGTATCTCTACTTGGTGCAAAGAATTTAGCTAGCATGAGAGGGAAAGGCAAGCTCAACATGTTGGATGATCCATGACAATATACTTTATTTTGGATATAAGAAAACATAAGCCATTATGTTGTCTTCCTTGTCCAACATCAACTCTTTAGCATGTCATATTTTAATAAGGGCTCACAGTCATAAAAGATGTCCAAGATAGTATATTTATATGTGAGAACCTCTCTTTCTTTATTACTTCCTATTAATTGCAACGATGACCAAAACAATGTTTGCCAACTCTCAACAACTTTTATTCATCATACTCTTAATATGTGAAGTCATTACTATCCATAAGATCCATATGATCTCTTTATTTCTTTTTATTCTTTCTTTTATTCCCTCAAGATCAAAGTGAGATAATCAAGCCCTTGACTCAACACTAATCTTTATTATATATAGCTCACGGACTCGATTACATAGAAGGATCATAAGGCAAAACTCAAAACTAAATCATACCAAAACTTTATTCTACTAGATCAAGATATTATCAAAATGATCGAACTAAGAAAAACGGTGAAGATAGGAGTGTGATGGTGATACGATACCGGGGCACCTCCCCCAAGCTTGGCAGTTGCCAATGGGAGTGCCCATACCCATGTGTTTATGTCTCCTTCTTCGGAGGTGGTGATGATGGAGTTGTTGATGATGTAGGCTTGTCGTCCATCTTCCAAGGCATAGGCTCACCATCATAGAAGGATGATCGAGTCTTTGGGATCCTCAAATCTGCAGCCAAACTCATCCTCTTGAATCTATATTCATACTCACAGTTTTGGTTTTGTAGGTCATAGATCTGGGCTTGGAGGTGCTCGATTTTCTCATGAAGCTTGAAGATGGTTTCCCCAATATTCTTGGCATCCAGCTTGTGTTTGTTGGTGAACTCCGCGATCATCATGTGGTTGGCGTTGAGTCCGCGTTCCACCATCCCTTGGCACTTGAAAACTTGCTGTTCCATTGCTTCGAGTCTTGTCTCCACGCTTCGGGTCCTCCTTGGTCCCTCAACATCGCGGATGTGCAGCACCCCCTCATGCATCTCAATGGTTTGAGGGTGTTGCAGCACCTCCGCGAGGTAGGGGTTGATGACCTTCTCGAAAAACTTGTCCTTGGGGGCGCTTGAAGACATCATGGTGGTCTAGATCTGTCAGAAAAAATAGCTCAAAACAAAAGCAGAGGATTTTGTCGTGGTACGGTGGTCAAAACCTTCGGGAGATTATATAATGAATTTTTACCGACCAAAAGAAGTATCATGCAAAAAAAAAACGGAGTCTGGAGAGCACACGAGGTGCCCACGAGGCAGGGGGGCGCGCCCAGGGGGGTAGGGCGCGCCCTCCACCCTCGGGATGCCTCGTGTCCTTCCCGGACTACTTCTAATTTTCCTATTTTCTCAAATATTCCAAAACAGGAAAAATTGCTAATAGAACTGTTTTGGAGTCGATTTACTTACCGTACCACATACCTGTACCTTTTCGAAGTCTGAAACGTTCTAGAAAGTGTCCCTTATGCAGTCCTCTGGGGTTACAGTTTCAATCACATTGGTTTCAACATTTATGGGATTATCTGAGATATAATGTTTGATTCTTTGACCGTTCACCACCTTTGGATTTATGCCTTCGAAGTTGTTGATTTTTATGGCGCCGGAACGATAGACCTCCTCGATAATGTAAGGGCCTTCCCATTTAGAGAGGAGTTTCCCTGCAAAAAATCTTAAACGAGAGTTGAAAAGCAACACATAATCACCTACATTAAACTCACGCTTTTGTATCCTTTTGTCATGCCATCTTTTAACTTTTTCTTTAAACAATTTGCCATTCTCATAGGCTTGAGTTCTCCATTCATCAAGTGAGCTAATGTCAAATAACCTCTTCTCACCGGCAAGTTTGAAATCATAATTGAGCTCTTTAATGGCCCAATATGCCTTATGTTATAGTTCGAGAGGTAAGTGACATGCTTTTCCATAAACCATTTTATATGGAGACATACCCATAGGATTTTTATATGCAGTTCTATAAGCCCATAATGCATCATCAAGTTTCTTGGACCAATTCGTTCTAGATCTATTAATAGTCTTTTGCAAAATCAATTTAAGCTCTCTGTTACTCAGTTCTACTTGGCCACTAGATTGTGGGAGATATGGAGATGCAATTCTATGGTTAACATCATACTTAGAAAGCATTTTACAAAAAGCACCATGAATAAAATGTGAACCACCATTAGTCATTAGGTATCTAGGGACTCCAAACCTTGGAAAATTAGCTTCTTTAAGCATCTTAATAGAGGTGTTATGATAAGCACTACTAGTTGGAATAGCTTCTACCCACTTAGTAACGTAATCAACAACAACTAAAATATGCGTATACCCATTAGGGGAAGGAAACAGTCCCATATAATCAAAGCCCCAAACATCAAATGGTTCAGTAACAAGAGAATAATTCATAGGCGTATCTTGACATCTACTAATATTACCAATTCTTTGACATTCATCGCAAGACAAGACAAACTTACGGGCGTCCTTGAAGAGAGTAGGCCAATAAAAACCGGACTGCAATACCTTATGCGCAGTTCTATCTCCAGCGTGGTGTCCTTCATAAGCCTCGGAGTGACACTTGTGTAGGATCTGTTCCTGTTCATGCTAACGTCTAATAACACCATCTACTCCTTCTTTATAAAGGTGTGGGTCATCCCAGAAGTAATGTCTTAAATCATAGAAGAACTCTTTCTCTTGCTGGTATGTTAAACTAGGTGGTATAAATTTAGCAACAATGTAATTAGCATAATCAGCATACCATGGAGCAGTACAAGAAGCATTTATGACAGCTAATTGTTCATCAGGGAAGCTATCATCAATAGGTAGTGGGTCATCAAGAACATTCTCTAACCTAGACAAGTTGTCTGCAACGGGGTTCTCAACTCCCTTTCTATCAATAATATGCAAATCAAATTCTTGTAGTAGGAGAACCCATCTAATAAGTCTAGGTTTAGCATCTTTCTTTTCCATAAGATATTTAATAGCAGCATGATCAGTGTGAACAGTTACTTTAGAGTCAACGATATAAGGTCTAAACTTATCACAAGCAAATACAACTGCTAAAAATTCTTTTTCAGTAGTAGCATAATTTCTCTGGGCACTCTCTAGAGTTTTACTAGCATATTGAATAACATTTAGTTTCTTATCAACTCTTTGTCCTAGAACAACACCTACGGCATAATCACTAGCATCGCACATAATTTCAAAGGGTAAATTCCAATCAGGTGGCTGAACAATAGGTGCAGAAATCAAAGCTTTCTTAAGTATTTCAAATGCTTCTACACAATCATCATCGAAGACAAAAGGAATATATTTTTGTAAGAGATTAGTCAGGGGCCTAGAAATTTTAGAGAAGTCCTTAATAAACCTCCTATAAAAACCGGCATGACCAAGGAAACTTTGTGTACCTTCAATGTCTTTAGGACACGACATCTTTTCAATAGCATCAACTTTAGCTTTATCAACTTCAATACCTCTTTCAGAAATTTTATGTCCCAAGACAATGCCTTCATTAACCATAAAGTGGCATTTTTCCAAATCAAGACAAGATTAGTTTCTTCACATCTCTGCAAAACTTGATCAAGGTTGCTCAAGCAATCATCAAAAGAAGATCCATAAACGGAGAAATCATCCATGAAAACCTCAACAATCTTTTCACAAAAGTCAGAGAATATAGCCATCATGCATCTTTGAAAGGTAGCAGGTGCATTACATAAACCAAAAGGCAAACGTCTATAAGCAAAAGTACCAAAAGGGCAAGTAAAAGTGGTCTTTTCTTGATCCTCTTTTGACACAGGTATTTTAGAGAAACCATAGTAACCATCTAGAAATAAAAAATGTGTATGTTTGGATAATCTTTCTAGCATTTGATCAATAAAAGGCAAAGGGTAATGATCCTTTTTAGTAGCTTTATTTAATTTGCGAAAATCGATTACCATCCTATAACCAGTAACAATTCTTTGCGGGATCAATTCATCTTTATCATTAGGAACGACAGTAATACCTCCCTTCTTAGGGACATAATGGACATGACTTCTCCACTGACTATCAGCAATGGGATAAATTATACCTGCCTCCAGGAGCTTTACTATTTCTTTTCTTACCACTTCTTTCATTTTAGGATTTAACCGTCGTTGGTGATCAACAACTGGTTTGGCGTCTTTCTCCAATTTTATTTTGTGTTGGCATAGAGTGGGACTAATGCCCTTAAGATCATCAAGAGTATATCCAATAGCAGCACGATGCTTCTTCAGAGTTTTCAATAATTTCACCTCTTCCTGCTCTGAAAGGTTAGCACTAATAATAACAGGATATATCTTTTTTTCATCAAGATAAGCATATTTAAGAGTATCAGGTAGTGGTTTAAGCTCAAACATGGGATCACCCTTGGGTGGTGGAGGATCCTCTAGAATTTCAACAGGCAAGTTGTGTTTCAAAATAGGTCCCTGTTTAAAGAATACTTCATCTATCTCCCTTCTTTCATTCATAAACATATCATTTTCATGGTCTAGCAAATATTGTTCTAAAGGATCATTAGGAGGCACGACAATAGAAGCAAGAACAATAATTTCATCCTTACTAGGCAATTCTTTATCATGGGGTTGTCTACAAAATTTAGCAAAATTAAAGTCATGGGACATATCCCCTAACCCAATTGTAACAATATCCTTTTCGCAATCTATCCTAGCATTAGCAGTATTCAAGAAGGGTCTACCTAATATAATGGGACAAAAGTCATCTTGTGGGGAACCAAGAACAAGAAAATCAGCAGGATATTTAACTTTCCCACACAAGACTTCAACATCTCTAACAATCCCAACCGGTGAAATAGTATCTCTATTGGAAAGATAAATTGTAACATCGATTTCTTCTATCTCAGCAGGTGCAATATCATGCATAATTTATTTGTATAAGGAATGAGGTATTGCACTTGCACTAGCACCCATATCACATAAGCCATGATAACAATGATCTCCTATTTTAACAGAAATAATAGGCATGCCTACAACAGGTCTATGTTTATTTTTAGTATCGGGTCTAGCAATTCTAGTAGCTTCATCACAGAAGTAAATAACATGCCCATCAATATTATCAGCCAAGAGATCTTTAACCATAGCAATACTAGGTTCAAATTTAATTTGCTCAGGTGGTGTAGGTGTTCTAGTATTACTCTCACGAACCACAGTTGAAGCTTTAGCATGATCCTTTATTCTAACAGGGAAAGGTGGTTTCTCAATATAGGTAGTAGGAACAATAGGATCATTATAAATGATAGTCTTTTCTTCAACTTTAATAGGTGAAACTACTTTTACTTCAATGGGAGGATTATATTTAAACCACTTCTCCTTAGGGAGGTCAACATGAGTAGCAAATGATTCACAGAAATAAGCTAATATCTCAGAGTCAAGTCCATATTTAGTGATAAATTCACGAAAAGCATCGGTATCCATAAAAGATTTGACACAATCAAACTTAGGTGTTATACCTGACTCCTTACCTTCGTCGAGATCCCAATCTTCAGAGTTGCATTTAATTCTTTCCAATAAATCTCATTTGAATTCAATAGTCTTCATCATAAAAGATCCAGTACTAGAAGTATCGAGCATGGAGCGATTATTGAGAGAAAGCCGAGCATAAAAAAATTGAATAATAATTTCTCTTGAGAGCTCATGGTTGGGGCATGAATATAACATTGACTTAAGCCTCCCCCAAGCTTGAGCGATGCTTTCTCCTTCACGAGGCCAAAAATTATATATATAATTACGATCACGATGAACAAGATGCATAGGATAAAACTTCTGATGAAATTCCAATTTCAATCAGTTGTAGTTCCACGATCCCATATCATCACCTAGCCTAAACCATGTCAATTCCTTTCACTTCAAAGGTAAAGGGAAGACCTTCTTCTTGATAACATCCTCGGGCATACCTGCAAGCTTAAATAATCCACAAATTTCATCCACATAGATTAGGTACAAATCGGGATGCAATGTTCCATCTCCTGTAAAAGGATTAGCTAGCAGTTTCTCTACCATACCCGAAGGATTTTCAATGTAAACATTTTTAGTAGGTTGAGGAGAAACTCGTTGCTCTATTGGTTGGGGTGAAGATACCCCGAAAAAACCCCTCAAAGGGTTACTTTCCATAGTAACAAGCGATAGTAAATTTCAGCACACTATATAAATTTTTCCTTACCAATTTCCACTTACCAAAGGCGCTTCGCTCCCCGGCAACGTCGCTAGAGTCTTGATGACCCACAAGTGTAGGGGATCTATCATAGTCCTTTCGATAAGTAAGAGTGTCGAACCCAACGAGGAGCAGAAGGAAATGACAAGCGGTTTTCAGTAAGGTATTCTCTGCAAGCACTGAAATTATCGGTAACAGATAGTTTTGTGATAAGGTAATTTGTAACGGGTAACAAGCAATAAAAGTAAATAAGGTGCATCAAGGTGGCCCAATCCTTTTTGTAGCAAAGGACAAGCCTAGACAAACTGTTATTTAAAGGAAAGCGCCCCAGAGGACACATGTGAATTATCGTCAAGCTAGTTTTCATCACGCTCATATGATTCGCGTTCGTTACTTTGATAATATGATATGTGGGTGGACCGGTGCTTGGGTTCTGCCCTTCCTTGTACAAGCATCCCACTTATGATTAACTACTCTCGCAAGCATCCACAACTACAAAAGAAGAATTAAGGTAAACCTATCCATAGCACGAAACATATGGATCCAAATCAACCCTTACGATGCAACGCATAAACTAGGGTTTAAGCTTCTGTCACTCTAGAAACCCATCATCTACTTATTACTTCCCAATTTCTTCCTCTAGGCCCAAACAATGGTGAAGTGTCATGTAGTTGACGTTCACATAACACCACTAGAGGAAAGACAACATACATCTCATCAAAATATCGAACGAATACCAAATTCACATGACTACTTATAGCAAGACTTCTCCCATGTCCTCAGGAACAAACATAACTACTCACAAATCATATTCATGTTCATCAGAGGGGTATTAATATGCATATATGATCTGAACATATGATCTACCACCGAATAAACCAACTAGCATCAACTACAAGGAGTAATCAATACTACTAGCAACCCACAGGTACCAATCTGAGGCTTTGAGACAAAGATCGGATACAAGAGATGAACTAGGGTTTGAGAGGAGATGGTGCTGGTGAAGAAGTTAATGGAGATTGACCCCCTCCCAATGAGACGATCAATGGTGATGACGTTGGTGACGATTTCCCCCTCCTGGAGGGATGTTTCCCTGGCAGAACAGCTCCGCCGGAGCCCTAGATTGGTTCCGCCAAGGTTCCGCCTCGTGGCGGCGGTGTTTCGTCCTGAAAGCTTACTTATGATTTTGTGGAGGGTAAAAGACTTCATATAGCAAAAGATGGGCACCGGAGGCCTGCCAGGGGGCCCACGAGGCAGGGGGCATGCCCAGGGCGCGCCCCCACCCTCGTGGACGGTGGGTGGCCCCCTCTGGTATTTTCTTTGCTCAGTATTTTTTATTAATTCCAAAAATTACTTCCGTGGAGTTTCAGGGCTTTTGGAGTTGTGTAGAATAGGTCTCTAATATTTGCTCCTTTTCCAGTCCAGAATTCCAGCTGCCAGCATTCTCTCTCTTCGTGCAAACCTTGTAAAATAAGAGAGAAAATGCATAAGTATTGTGACATATTGAGTAATAACAGCCCACAATGCAATAAATATCAATATCAAAGCATGATGCAAAATGGACATATCAGTACTTGATCGGTCGGAGCTAGAACAAGTTCGACTACATCAACCGCGTTGTCAAATGCTTCTGCTTACGTTCTACGAGGGTATGTGTCGGATTTCGGGTTCCGGCAGACCCTTGAGGTTCGAACACTGGGGTGCGCGCGGAGATTTCGCCCTCTACCTACCTGCTCCTCGCCGCCTCGCTAAGATCTAAACTACGGAAGGAACAACACAAGAGACACAGAGTTTATACTGGTTCAGGCCACCATTGCGGTGTAATACCCTACTCTAGTGTGTGGTGTGGTGGATTGCCTCTTGGGCTGATGATGAACAATACAAGGAAGAACAGCCTCGCGAGGGTCTGTTCTTGGCTGGGACGATGAACTGCTAGGAGGAGTTCATCCGCCCTTCTCACCCTCTCTCTCTAGATTCAGATGCCTCTATCTTGATTCTGGCTCCTGGATTCTAGATGCTCGATGCCTCTACCCTGGGGGTGGCTAGTCCTATTTATAGGCAAAGGCCCTGGGCCTCTTCCCAAATATTGAGCGGGAAGGGCGCCAACAATTGGCCATTTTGAAGGGGAACATCTAGTACACTTATCCTGACTAAAGTTGGTCCTCGCCTGTCAAAGGCTCTGGTGGTGACGCCTGCTTGGGCTCCACAATGACTTCCTCCCTGCCGTTGGGTGGGTCTTGGTCTTGTTGCACCGAAATGGATGCCTTTGCTTGATGCTCTCGCCTGCGCTTGCTCCCTTTGCACCAAAGAGGAAAGGAGGACACTGCGCGGGCTGGCACCCGCCTGGCACCCTTGGTCGTCATGGCTTGCGTCATGGGCACCTCGTGAGGTACCCCGCCTTGATCTCTCCGCCTCCTCTTGAGCCAGCCTGATGAGGCCGTGCCTGAGGAAGCTCCTTGTTGTCCGCCCCGCGAGGCTTGGCCCCTCGCGAGGGTCTTGAGCTTGTGTTGATGAAGATGGGCCATGCTGGGCCCCCCTTTGAGCCATGCCGCAGGCCGCAGGCAAGCAAGTCTGGGGAGCCCCGTTCCTAGAACACCAATAGTAGCCCCCGGGCCCAAGGCGCGCCCGGACTTGGCCGAGTAGAGAGGCGAAAGGGCAAGTGCGAAGCGCCACTGGCCCTAACAGCCTGCGGCCTTGGGCGCCGCGTGGCGGTTGATTGGACGCGGGCGTCTCCACTCCCCCACGACGCCTCGGCAACTGCACGAATTGACAAGTCCCTGCATGCAAAGCAGGCCATTATTACCTTCGATCGTGGAGGTCGGCGGTTGGCCTCCTCTGGCTTTAAGTACGGCACGGCGCGTGCCCTTCCAGTCTATCTCTTCTTGCTTCTCCTTCTTCCCGGTCCTTGCCTCGTCTTGCTGCAATGGCTCCGATCCGCCGGTTCTCTGCGGCAGAGAAAGGAAAGGCTCCCCGAGAGGGTCCTGTCCCGCTTCCGCCGAAGAAACGGCTAGCCCTCTGCCATCGGGGTGAGGGCGCCCATCAGGAAGTGTTGAGGCCCTGGTGCGAGCGGCCACCACTAGGGTTCCCGCTTCCCTTGTACGCCCACATCGAGGGCTCTGAAGGAGTCGATGCCGAACGCCACGGGCGGCGCCGCCGTCGACGCCGGCGGGTCACAAAGGTGTGCGTCTTTCCCCCTGGAGTCCACGCCGAGGCTCCTCCCGAGAGTTCGTGCTTCACGCCGCCATGCCTCCTCAGTCTTGGATTCGCCTTCCTCCTTTCTTCGCCTCCGTCATCCCGCAGGGGGAACTCCTGGGGCTCTGGCTGCAGCACCCTCGCGACCGGGGCAGAGGTCGCGGTCGTTGCCCCGAGCGAGGTCTTCATGACTCGAGGCTGGGGCGAGATCGCCCGGGTCTGTAGGACAAGGGGCGCGCTCGTGATCCACCTGGAGTACGATGGTGCTTCGGTGATGTTCTTCAAGGTCTTCGATGCGGAGGGTCGCCGGCTGGAGTGCTGCCCCGGGAGAGGTGGTCGGGACCCCGCTTCGGCGAGGCCGAGGCCAGCTAACCGCTCCCTAGGCAGCTCCTCAGGCGGTGGAGGCGCCGGAGGACCCAGCGACTCCGCCGAGCTCTTCGCGACTCCGGAGACGAGCGACGACAGCTACGAGCCCCCGAGCCTGCGCCACTCTCGGAGTAGGGCGGGTTTGTTAGGCCGTCGCCGACTCTGATCTGGATGGGGTTGGCGCCGGTGCCGGACGGCCCACTGTTGATGATGGCGTCTTTTGCAGGGGCGCGTGTAGTTAGCGTTCTTTAGGATCTGTTCCCTGCGAGGAATCAAAAACGCGCCCCGTGGGGGCTTGTAAGGTGTCTGCGGGCCTATCTGTTAATATAATCCTTGCCGTGGAGTAGCGCGAGTTGCTCATTCCGTCTTAGCTCAGTTCTTCCTTTCGAACCTCTCGAGGGCTTGATGCTCTGCGCCGATAGGTCCCAGTCCCAAGGCGGCTTCAGCCATCGCTGGTATGCCAGGTCGCGATGCCGTGGTCAAGGCCAGGAGGTGAGCGGCCCGAGGTCCGGTAAGAGCCCCTGAGTCGCGATCCTCAAGAGGTCCCCCTTAGCGCTCAAGTAGCCATCATTCGGTGAGAAAGGAGAGCGATGTTGCTAACACGGGATTGCATTAGGCGCGGGGACGGTGCCATGGTAGCTGGGGCTTCCGGGTGGTGACTTATCGCAAGAATCAGGGACCGCTCCCTGATGTGTCGTCGGGTCCATGCATCGGCAGGCGAGGGGTTGCTTGGCGAGGTCCTCGCGTGCCTCTCCCCTCTCGCCTTCGCTCCCCTTTCTGCTCTACATCCTCGGGTCCCGGCTCTCGAGTGAGTCTCAGCCGTCGCTGGTATGCCAGGTCGCGATGCCGTGGTCAAGGCCAGAGGGTGAGGGCTGGAGAGCCAGTAGGAGCCCTGAGTCGCGATGCTCAGGTACCCCCCTTTAACGCGCAAGCGGTTTGCGCGGACGAGAGTGAAGAAGGCACCGTGAGGGCCTCGCCTGACGCTGCTCCTTGAAGAGATCCTGCAGGCTCATCACAGAAAGAACGAGAGTTCGCCATGACAATCGACAGTCAGCCGTTGGTTGCTCTGGAGAGGTGGCGAGGCACTGAGGGCTCAACGAGGTGGCGCTATGCGGGGCTGCCGCGGCCAGAGCTCAGCCATCCAGGTTTGTCGGCGTTGCAGGGACGGACCCATGCGCAAGCGTCGTGCCGTTTGGGAGCAGCTCCATCAGTTGGTGTCAGTTGAGCGGGCAACTAGGTCAAGCATTTTAATCGCGGAGGAGTGAATTCATTCAAATAGATGCTGGGAAGACGGATATCGCTGGGTCTGGCCCGAGCGACTTGGGGATGATGCAGCCCGAGGGGCGCCCCCAACAAAGTAGGCTAAGAACATGAAATAAAAGGGATACACGCCGCAGGGACGGACCCACGCGGCCTGGGAATAATGCAGCCCTGGGGGGCGCTCCCAGCTGGAAAAGAAACTTGAAAGATGTCACCTGATGATGTTGAGGGCGAAGGGGTGTTGGTGTAGCAAACTCGGTGGGCTGCAGGAGCCGATCCTCACGAGCCCCCAGGCCCTGGGGCCTCGGGAGGCTCCGGAGGCAATGGTGGCTCCTAGCGGACCATCTCCATCTCCGCCAGGGCTACGGAACGCCTGACCTCTTGAGCCTCCAGGATGCCCCTCATGAGGCGCTGGTACGTGGCGGCCGCGTTCGGCAAGCCATAAGGCATGCGAACGTAGCTGTGGGGTGGACCTTCGCAGCGCCCCACTTGCAAGGGCTAGAGGCGCTCCTGAGAGGCGGCTCGGTTGAGTCCTGGTATGTCGGTGCAGATGCGCAGCCCACCATCCTTGCTTGGATGGGGGGGGGGGGCACAGCAGGTAAGCGGCGGCTGCCTCTCATGACTCTTGACTCCTGTAGCTCCTGAATAGCCTTGCTGATGAACTCCTGAGGGTTTGGCTCTCCTTGCCTTGCTCCTTGTTGAGGGAAACGTGCTTCGAAACACACCTCCAAATGGTGCCCAAGCGCCTCCCTCGTGACCTTGGCGAGGTCGGCGGCCCTCCAGGGGAGAGCCCCCGGGCCCTGCCTGAGGAGAGCGCCGGGCGCGCTTCCCTATGCGATGGAAGGAGGTTCCCCCTGGGCAGGCGCGGGCCCTGAGGGGCCTGTCTCCTGAGGGGCCGGGCTGGACGATGTCTTCTTCTTCTTGGGGGCGGTCTCGGGAAGCCTCCTGCTTCCGCGATCGGGGTCTTCCAGTGATGCGGCCTGAAAGGCTCGTTCCAGGGAGCACACCACATCTTTCTCTTCGTAGGGCACCATGATGACTTCGCCACTTCCTGGCATCTTGAGGACGTGGTGGGTTACGGCCATGAACTTGGCCAGCGCTGGGTACCCGAGGATGGCATTGTATGGCAGGCGAATGTGGGCGACGTCAAAGTCGATGAGCTCGGTGCGGTAGTTGTTGCGCGCCCCGAAGGTAACAGGGAGGCGAACCTGCCCAATCGGGACCGTGGAGCCATCGATGACTCCAGAGAAAGGCTTGGTTGGTTGAAGCTGATTGTAGGGCACTTGGAGATTGTTGAATGTTTCCACGGACAGGACGTTGAGCCCTGCCCCGCCATCGATGAGGGTCCTGGTGACTAGCACGTTGCTGATGATTGGGGAACAAAGCATTGGGAGGACTCCGGCTATGGCCGCGCACTTGAGCTGATCCGCTGAGCTGAACCTGATGGTGCACGCCGACCACCTGAGAGGGCACGTGGCCTCGAGCTTGGGGAGGACTGCATTTACCTCGCGGGCAAACTGCTTGAAGATGCGTTGAGAGGCTGGGGCTTGAGCTCCGCCCAGGATGCACACGATTGCGCGCGGCTCCTGGAAGCCCCCAGCCCCCTCGTCCTGATGACGGTCCTCATTTCTACTTGGCTGCGACGACAACGGAGGGAGGCCTGCGTTGCCTTGCGGGCGATCCTCGCGAGGCTGACCCCTCCAGTCTCCCTCGCGAGGCGGGTCCTGCCAGCGATCCTCGCGAGGTTGGCCACGCCACCCTTGGCGAGGGCCGCGGTCTTCCCAGCGTCCTGTGTTCCTTCCTCCTCCTCGACCGTAGCACCGGTCGCTGCGGTCGGGACATCGGCCGATCCTTCCTTCACGCACGGCTCGGAGCTCTTGGCATTCATTGGTGTTGTGGGTGTGGAGGTCGTGGTACACGCAGTACCGACTGCCCTTGGAAGATTCGGGCTGATCTCTGCCCCGCCTGGTGTCTGGTTCTGCCGCGAGCACGACAGCCCCCTTGCGCTTCACATCCTTGGCCTTGGGTTTCTTCTCTTCTGGGTCTAAGGTAGGCAGCTCGAGGAGGGAGAGACGCCCTTCCTCAGCCTTGGCGCACTTGGTCGCCAAGTTGAACAGCTCCAAGGAAGTGCACAGGTCTTCATGCATCGCCAGCTCCTCCTTCATCTTGACGTCGCGCATGCCGTCGGGGAAGGCTGAGATGATGGCCTCCTCGGTCACCTTGGGAATCTTGAGGCGTGCGTTCTTGAAGCGCTGGATGTACTTCTGCAGGGTTTCCCCTGGTTGCTGCTTGATACGGCGCATGTCGCTCACAGCGGGTGGCCGGTCACGAGTACCCTGGAAGTTGGCGATGAAGCGGGTGCGCATCTCGTCCCAGGAGGAGATCGTGCCTGGAGCCAGGTTCAGGAGTGTTGACACCAGATTTTGGCACAGTGAATAACTTATTTAAGATAGCCTCAAATGGAGAAGTGATCTTCATGAAAGAGTTCCGTATTGTCGATATGAACATCTTTAAAGTTTGGGTCATCGCAGTCCGATTTCATCTCGAAGGCCGAAACTATGCTCAAAGTACTAAGATCTTATATTCAGAGTACAGTTTGGCTGATTAAGCCCCCAACACGACCTCAAATGGGAAAATTATCTACACGGATTGTCTTCGTCTCGTCGAAATGATCGATTTTGATATAAAAATCGTTCCAATCCGAGTTCGTATGCAAAAGTTAGAGCCATCGGAATACAGCCCTGTCACAAAGCAAAAACTGGCGCGCCCCACCAGACACCCTGTCTGATGGGTAGCGCGAGGGATAGCCTGTTTTGTGCGACGGATTTGACCCTCGAGATGACCTCTGATCAAAAAACGTTCAACAAAAAAGTTGTTCGTCTCGTCGAAACGGTCAAGATTGCTTTTGGGCTCGTTTCCATCCGAGATCATTTACCACCACAAAAAAGATCCGCAAGGTGCAGCCAGTTTAAACCGAACAGTTTTGGAAAGTTCGGACAAAACCAATCCGAATTTGACTAGGGTTTTGGACGTGAATCCAAGACTTTTCCTTGCACGGGAAGTCCAGCCGCCTCTTATATACCTAAGGGGTGACGGCCGATTGAACAACACACAATCGATCAATCAATTTACTACTTTTCCGTGTTCATCTACTTTTATCTCTCCCCTTGTATCTTTCTTCTCGTTCTTCGTCGTTCTTCAAGATTGGAGGCTGCGAATCCATGAGGCTCTAGGGGCGGTAAGACCGACCTCGAGCAGCCAATCGTCGCCGCGAGCCCTGACGGGGTCCCTCCCGGGCGAGCGGGGCGTCTGGTCCCAAAAGCGCCGGCTTGCTGTCTTGCGTATCGCGCTGGAAGTCGGCCTCCCGCGGTGTGAGTTGCGGAGCATCTCCCTCAATGCCGCGGGTACACATCGACGTGTTCGTGTGACGCGTTCCAGCGTCAACACACTTTTTGGCGACTCCGCTGGGGACGAAGCTTTGAACGGTCTCCAGCCCGTTCTTGCTACGAAGAGATCGTCATCTAGGGTTTGCAATCTACAAAGGTAACATGAATACCCAATTCATTTATGTAGATGCAAATAATACATATGTTGTTGCTAGATCGTCTAATGAGCATATTGTATCGGCTAGCCCTAGTTTTATCAATCATGCATCTAATTATGTGCAACAGCCGATTCAGAATAATCTTCATGCTTCAACTTCATATAATTTTAGCAACATGCAACATATGTATCCCAACTCCCATGCATCGGCAACCCCACAAATCTATATGCCGATGAACAACATGATGAGTTTGGTTAATCATGTTGAGACACCCATGTAGGAACTTCCAATAGTATGTAACAAAGTGTTTCAACTTTTTATTCATCGGCAAATAACTTGCAGTATGTTAATCGAAACGTGCCGGTGGATAGGGGAATTGGCCATGCCACTACTAGTTATTCGGCCAATTACCCTCAAACATCGTATGCTACACCTCATGCTACGAATTTTTTGGCACCATACGCAATTGTAGATATTCGTGATTCGGCTCCGCACCTTCATGCTCATGGCCGAATAAGTGAGAATTCTACCAGAGCGCATGTGTCTTTACCTAGTAACGTAGCATATCATGTTGCCGAAAGCATCTCAAAGTATTGGGGGGCAATCCGATGAAGATTGGGCTGAAATTGGTCGAAAAAAGCTTAAAAATAGACTAGCCGCAATGTTTGCTGAATTTAGACAAGAACAAGCAACCTTACGAATCAAAGAAAGAAAGAGCGGTGATTCGGATAACAAAGTTAATTCGGTTATTAAAAAAGCCGAATCAAATAGTATGTGTACTGAATCTATCAAAGAAAAAGAGGATGCCAAGGCATTGGAGAGTCATTCAAAAGTGGAACAAAGTATTATTCAAGTGATACAACCATCATGCTCTCCCAACGTAATTTAAGAGGTATGTCTAGCAAGTGACTTGCCTATCTTCCGATTTGGTCGCAACTTTATTGTCGATGCTTCTATAAAAAAAATTCTCATAAGTAATTTTGAAAGACCAATGAAGAATAGTATTTTACTTGTTAGCAACAAAATTGTTATAGACTATATCGATCAACCCATTGCACCATTTATAAAGACCGATAATGACTTATTGTTGTGGCCAAAGCTTTCCTTATTGCTTTATCTAAAATTCATATCTAATTGGGTAGCTTTGTTTATTTCTTACTTGGCTTACACTTGGTCTCAATTGAGACATGTATGTTCTAACTATTTTTGTTTCAGAAATTTAAAGCCAAGGTTAAAATCTTCTGAGCAAACCGATGCAAGTATAGTTTCTTATCCAATGACATCGGTTAGAGAATGCAAAATAAAATTCATAGCCGAATGGGGAGATACAAAATCTGAATCATTCGTTTGCTTAACTCCAAAGCCGTTCTCACACCAAGATCGGCTAGAAAACAAGAAGTTTACCTTCAATTCAAGCATGTGTGACCAAATATTTGATTTATTGCTCAAAAATAATTACATAAGAATTCTTGATCCCCATGTTGAGCCATCTATCCAAGGACGAATGTATTGTAAGTTGCATGATTCGTTCAAGCATAATTTTGAGGATTGTAACATGTTCCGTCAAATAGTTAAATCGGCCATTGAAAAAGGACGATTGAAGTTTGTTAAAACACCAAGAGATGACCAGTCTATTCCGATTGGTCCCGATGGCAAAAAGTTTTTGCATTGGCTGCTTCAAGCCGATACATTTAAAGAGAAGGTAAAAACTACAGGTGATGGGATCAAGCTTTCAAGTAAAGAAGTTGTTGAAGAACATAATGACCATAATCTTGAGGGTGGGAATTCCATCGAAGCTACAATGGAGATATCAAGTACTGGGGGGCAGCAAGCAAATCCATAGATCGGTGCAAGCACAACCAAAGAAAACAAAGGCCGATGTAAGCACAAAGGTAAAACGCCGAAAGTCACTTTCGCACAACTATTGGAAAAATATCAAAAGACGAGTGAAGAGAAGAATGCTTATCGGCCAAATCATGCAAAGAAACCAAGATCACCCCCAAGGCGCAAATATGAGGATTTGTATTGGCAAAGTGATAATTTTAATGCAACATATTCATATCCTTATTTTGGGCCGCCAATGCCAATGCCGTGGATGCCTCCCTATGCTCATATAGATACATATTCATCATGGGACAGGTATGATACAAGGGCACATTCTCCATCTTATTCTAGACCATCTCACCAATACTATGCAGCTCCAAGGAGATCAACATTTGAACAATCACGCGTCAAAGACCGTTTCAATCATAAAGAATGGGTCTGGTGCACAAGGAAGAATAAGGAGGTGGTAGAGCAAATCTACCGCGTCAAAAGAGATGGTCGTAAGAGTGCCACTTCGGATATGATCTCAAATGAAAAAGAGCCAATTAAAGAGTTGACATTGGCTACAAAAGGCAATGAGGCAAGTCAATCAAGTGCCAAATCTGAAGGGAAGAAGTTGAGAGTGCACAAGGTAAAACAAGAATTGTCATTACTTCAAACAAAATCGCAGCTGGGATGCCCACTCGGTTTATCATATTGGCAAAAGAAGGAGTTGCAGAAGCTCAGTGCACAAGAACTTGAAAAAAGAAATATGGCATGGGTTCCCAAAAGAAATATTCAAAATAAGAATTATGTGCGAGCTTCCTTTACAAGAAGTGCGACAAAGGTGAAGAAGGAAAAGAGTGAAAGCTACGAAGGACCAAGCCGAAGGTTCCAACATCTTCGGTCCACACATTATCCATTTTCTTCAACAATGCCGTTGATGCCTATGCCATGGAATTCTTCATCAGGTATGATTGGTTACCCTCAATGGGCTTATTTTAATCCATGGATAAAATATAATTTCTTACATCATGAAAGGGTATTACCAAATTATTATATGTTCGATTAGCTTCACTTTTGTTGCTAATCTAAATGGCCGATATATACTTATCGTCCAAAGCACGTACAAAATGCTGATGGAGTATTGACATCGCGCTTAGAACAAACTTCGTGCAAGTTATTTTTCGGCACACAAGTTTTGCCGAAAAACAGGGGGCATGTGTTGACACCAGATTTTGGCACGGTCAATAACTTATTTAAGATGGCCTCAAGTGGAGAAGTGATCTTCATGAAAGAGTTCCGTATTGTCGATATGAACATCTTTGAAGTTTGGGTCATCGCAGTCCGATTTCATCTCGAAGGCCGAAACTATGCTCAAAGTACTAAGATCTTATATTCAGAGTATAGTTTGGCTAATTAAGCCCCCAACACGACCTCAAATGGGAAAATTATCTACACGGTTTGTCTTCGTCTCATCGAAACGATCGATTTTGATATAAACATCGTTCCAATACGAGTTTGTATGCAAAAGTTAGAGCCATCGGAATACAGCCCTCACACGGTTAAAATCTGGCGCGCCCCACCGACACCCCGTGCGATGGGTAGCGAGGATAGCCTGTTTTGCGCGACAGATTTGACCCTCGAGATGACCTCTGATCAAAAAACATTCAACATAAAAGTTGTTCGTCTCGTCGAAACGGTCAAGATTGCTTTTGGTCTCGTTTCCATCCGAGATCGTTTACCAACACAAAAAAGATCCGCAAGATGCAGCCAATTTAAACTGAACAGTTTTGGAAAGTTCGGACAAAACCAATCCGAATTTGACTAGGGTTTTGGACGTGAATCCAAGCCTTTTCCTTGCACGGGAAGTCCAGCCGCCTCTTATATACCTAAGGGGTGACGGCCGATTGAACAACACACAATCGATCAATCAATCTACTACTTTTCCGTGTTCATCTACTTTTATCTCTCCCCTTGTATCTTTCTTCTCGTTCTTCGTCGTTCTTCAAGATTGGAGGCTGCGAATCCACGAGGCTCTAGGGGCGGTAAGACTGACCTCGAGCAGCCAATCGTCGCCATGCTTGAGCCCGACGGGTCCCTCCCGGCGGCGGGCGTCTGGTCCCAAAAGCGCCGGCTTGCTGTCTTGCGTATCGCGCTGGAAGTCGGCCTCTCGTGGTGTGAGTTGCGGAGCATCTCCCTCAACGCCGCGGGTACACATCGACGTGTTTGTGTGACGCGTTCCAGCATCAACAAGGAGCCAGGTGCGGGCCCCGTCCTTGAGCGCCATGGGAAACAAGTTTGCCATGACCTTCTCGTCTCCGTTGGTAGCTTCGATGCCCAGCTCGTAGAGCTGGAGGAACTCTGCGGGGTCAGCCGTACCGTCGTAGCGAGGAGGCAGGTCTGGCTTGAACTTGCCAGGCCACGCGACGCTGCGCAGCTCGACGGTGAAGGCACGGCAGCCTGCTGTGGCCACGGGAGGCCTTGGGTGATGAAGAGCTTGGTCCTGCGGGTCCCCATGCGCTGAAGCTGGGAGCAGCGCGGGGTCTTGACGTGCCGGAGCAGGAGAGTGTTCGCGACGAGCTGGAGCAGGGAGCACTCGGGCAGCTTCTCGCGGGCGAGGGACTTCTTGGCAGCTTTGCTCCTGCCGTGCTGGCGCCTGACGGAGCGGGTTCCGCCCAGGGACCACGTGCCTTGGGGCCACGGCACCTTCTTGAGGAGGAGGCGGCTGGGGCGCCCCCGGAGCTTCGTCGCCCGCGCAGGGCGGGGTGCAGTGCAGCGGGACGGACAGCGCATGAGAGCCCCCTGCGGCACGGACGAGCTCGGCGACGCGGTCGAGCCATTCTTCATAGACGTCGTCGACGGGACGGTAGCGCAGGAGCTCGTTTGCCGCGATGAGCGTAACTCGAGCCTCCATGGGTGCGCGGAATGCGTGAGACGAAGAACCAGCTGGGGTGAGCGAGGGGGTAGCAGTGCGGCCGTCTTGCCTCATGGCGGGATGCTGGGACGATGCTTGCTGCTCGTTCCCCGCCGGACCAGTGGCGGCGTTGACGGCAGGTGAAGGGGAACGATGAGGGCGCCCGCCGACGGGAGCCGTCTAGGCGACACGGGAAGCGAGGGCGGCTCGGCGCTCGGCGCGGGCCCGACGAGCGTCAGACATGGATGCGATGGTCGGAGAAGAACAGAGCGACGGAAGAGGAAAGGAGGACATTGCGCGGGCTGGCACCCGCCTGGCGCCCTTGGTCGTCATGGCTTGCGTCATGGGCACATCGTGAGGTACCCCACCTTGATCTCTCTGCCTCCTCGTGAGCCAGCCTGATGAGGCCGTGCCTGAGGAAGCTCCTTGTCGTCCACCCCGCGAGGCTTGGCCCCTCGTGAGGGTCTTGAGCTTGTGTTGATGAAGATGGGCCGTGCTGGGCCCCCCTTTGAGCCACGCCGCAGGCCGCAGGCAGGGAAGTCCGGGGACCCCCGTTCCCAGAACACCGACAGTATGTAGACACACTCTCCCCCTTGTTGCTATGCATCTCCATGGATAGTGCATTGCGTGTGCATAGATTTTTTTTGTTTTCCATGCAACGTTTCCCAACAGTGGCATCCGAGCTAGGTCTATGCGTGGATGATATGCATGAGTAGAACACAAAGGGTTGTGGGCAGTGATCGTCATACTGCTTACCACCAATGTCTTATTTTGATTCGGAGGTATTGTTGGATGAAGCAGCCCGGACCAACCTTACATGGCCACGTTCATGAGACCGGTTCCACCGACAGACATGCAACTAGTTTTGCATAAAGGTGGCTGGCGGGTGTCTATTTCTCCAACTTTAGTTGAATCGAATTTGACCGCGGCCGGTCCTTGTTGAAGGTTAAACAACAAACTTTATAAATCACCGTTGTGGTTTTGATGCGTAAGTAAGAACAGTTCTTGCTAGAAGCCCATAGCAGCCACGTAAAACTTGCAACAACAAAGTAGAGGACATCTAACTTGTTTTTGCAGGGCATGTTGTGATGTGATATGGTCAGGACATGATGTGATATACATTATTGTATGAGATGATCATGTTTTGTAAAAGTTATCGACAACTGGCAGCCTTATGGTTGCCGCTTTATTGTATGAAATGCAAACGCCATATAATTGCTTTACTTTATCACTATGCGTTAGCGATAGTTGTAGAAGCAATAGTTGGCAAGACGACCACGACGCAACGTACGATGGTAGCATTATAAGATGATCCCTTACAAAAATTTCAAGGTATACGTGTTCTCCCTGAATATGCACCGTTGCTACAGTTCTTCGTTTCAAGACACCACGTGATGATTGGGTGTGATAGACTCTACTTCACATACAACAGGTGCAAGATAGTTTTGCACATGCGGAATACTCGGGTTAAACTTGGCGAGCCTAGCATGTACAGACATGGCGTCAGAACACTGGAGACCGAAAGGTCGAATGTGAATCATATAGTAGATATGATCAACATAGAGATGTTCACCATTGATGACTACTCCATATCACGTGATGATCGGACATGGTTTAGTTGATTTGGATCACTTATCATTTAGATGACTTAAGGAATGTCAATCTAAGTGGGAATTCTTAAGTAATATGATTAATTGAACTTTCATTTATCATGAACTTAGTCCTGATAGTATTTGCAAATTATGTTGTAGATCAATAGCTCACGTTGTAGCTCCCCTATGTTTTTGATATGTTCCTCGAGAAAATTAAGTTGAAAGATGATATTAGCAATGGTGCGGACTGGGTTCGTGATATGAGGATTATCCTCATTGCTGCACAGAAGAACTATGTACTTAATGCACCGCTAGGTGACAGACCTGTTGCAGGAGCAGATGCAGACATTATGAATGTTTGGCAAGCTCGATGTGATGACTACTTGATAGTTTAGTGCACCATGCTTTACGGCTTAGAACCGGGACTTCAAAAACGTTTTGAATGCCACGAAGCATATGAGATGTTCCAAAAGCTGAAAATTGGTATTTCAGATTCATGCTCGTGTCGAGAGGTATGAGACCTCTGACAAGTAAGATGGATGAGAATATCTCAGCCAGTGAGCATGTGCTCTGAATGTCTGGGTACCACAATCACTTGAATCAAGTGGGAGTTAATCTTCCAGATAAGATAGTGATTGACAGAGTTCTCTAGTCACTATCACCAAGCTGCTAGAATTTCGTGATAAACTATAATATGCAAGGGATGACGAAAATGATTCCCGATCTCTTTGCGGTGCTAGAAATCGATGAAGGTAGAAATCAAGAAAGAGTATCAAGTGTTGATGGTTAACAAGACCACTAGTTTCAAGAAAAAGGGCAAAGGAAAAGAAAGGGAACTTCAAGAAGGAAGACAAGCAGTTGCCACTCCGGTGAAGAAGCTCAAAGCTAGACCTAAGACTGAAACTGAGTGCTTCTACTGCAAAGGGAATAGTCACTGGAAGCTGACTACCCCAAATACTTGGCGGATAAAAGGATGGCATAGTGAAAAAAGGTATAATGATATACATGTTATTGATGTGTAATTTACTAGTGTTCATAGCAACCCCTGGGTATTTGATACCGGTTCAGTTGCTGAGATTAGGAACTCAAAACAGGAGTTGTAGAATGAACAGAAACTAGTTAAGAGTGAAGTGATGATGTGTGTTGGAAGTGATTCCAAGGCTGATACGATCACCATCGCACACTCCCTCTACCTTCGGGATTAGTGTTGACCTAAAATAAATGTTATTTGGTGTTTGCGTTAAGCATGAATATGATTAGATCATGTTTATTGCAACACAGTTATTCATTTAAGTCAGAGAATAATTGTTGTTCTATTTACATGAATACAAGCTTCTATGGTCATATACCCAAGGTGAATGGTTTATTGAATCTCGATCGTAGTGATACACATATTCATAATATTGATGCCAAAAGATGCAATGTTTATAATGATAGTGCAACATACTTGTGGCACTGCCGTTTAGGTCATATTGGTGTAAAGCACATGAAGAAACTCCATGCGGATGGGCTTTTGGAATCACTTGATTATGAATCATTTGATGCTTGCAAACCATGCCTCATGGGCAAGATGACTAAAACTCCGTTCTCCAAACAATGAAGCGAGCCACTGAATTAATGGAAATAATACATACCGATTTATGCGGTCCGATGAGTGTAGAGGCTTGTGGCGGGTATCATTATTTTCTAACCTTCATAGATGATTTGAGCATATATGGGTATATATACTTGATGAAACACAAGTCTGAAACATTTGAAAAGTTCAAAGAATTTCAGAGTGAAGTGGAGAATCATTGTAACAAGAAAATAAAGTTTCTACGATCTGATCGCGGAGGTGAATAGTTGAGTTACGAGCTTGGCCTTCATTTAAAACAATGTCGAATAGTTTCACAACTCACGCCACCTGGACACCACAGCGTAATGGTGTGTCTGAACGTTGTAACCGTACTTTATTAGATATGGTGCAATCTATGATGTCTCATACCGATTTACCACTATCGTTTCGGGGTTATGCATTAGAGACAACTGCATTCACGTTAAATAGGGCACCATCTTAAATCCATTGAGACGACACCGTATGAACTATTGTTTGGCAAGAAACCTAAGCTGTCGTTTCTGAAAGTTTGGGGTTGCGACACTTATGTAAAAAGGCTTCAGCCTGATAAGCTCGAACCCAAAAAATAGAAGTGCGTCTTCATAGGATACCCTAAGGAAACAATTGGGTACACCTTCTACCACAGATCCGAAAGGCAAGATCATTGTTACTAAGAATGGAACCTTCCTAGAGAAGGAGTTTCTCTCGAAAGAAGTGAGTGGGAGAAAAGTAGAACTTGATGAGATAATTGTACCTTCTCTCAAATTGGAAAGTAGCACATCAGTGAAATCCATTCCCGTGATGCCTACACCAACTAGTGAGGAAGCTAATGATGATGATCATGAAACTTCAGATCAAGTTACTACTGGACCTTGTAGGTCGAACAGAGCACGTTCCACAACAGAGTGGTATGGTAATACAATCCTGGAAGTCATGTTACTAGACCATGACGAATCTACGAACTATGAAGAAGCTATGATGAGCCCAGATTCCTATAAATGGCTTGATGCCATGAAATCTAAGATAGGATCCATGTATGAGAACAATGTGTGGACTTTGGTGGACTTGCCCGATGATCGGCGAGCCATAGAGAATAAATGGATCTTCAAGAAGAAGATTGACGCTGATGGTAATGTTACTGTCTACAAAGCACGACTTGTCACGAAAGGTTTTCGACAAGTTCTAGGAGTTGACTACGATGAGACTTTCTCACCCGTAGCGATGCTTAAGTCTGTCCGAATCATGTTAGCAGTTGCCGCATTTTATGATTATGAAATATGGCAAATGGACGTCAAAACTGCATTCCTTAATGGATTTCTTAAAGAAGAGTTGTATATGATACAATCAGAAGGTTTTTGTCGATCCTAAAGGTGCTAACAAAGTGTGCAAGCTCACGCGATCCATCTATGGACTGGTGCAAGCATCTCGGAGTTGGAATATACGCTTTGATGAGGTGATCAAAGCATATGGTTTTATACGGACTTATGGTGAAGCCTGTATTTACAAGAAAGTGAGTGGGAGCTCTGTAGTATTTCTGATATTATATGTGGATGACATATTATTGATTGGAAATAATATAGAATTTCTAGATAACATAAAAGGATACTTGAATAAGAATTTTTCAATAAAAGACCTCGGTAAAGCTACTTAGATTGGGCATCAAGATCTATAGAGATAGATCGAGACGCTTAATAGGACTTTCACAAAGCACATACCTTGAAAAAGTTTTGAAGAAGTTCAAAATGGATCAGTCAAAGCACATACGCTTAATAGGTATGAAGTTGAGTAAGATTCAAAACCTGACCACGACAGAAGATGGAGAGAGAATGAAAGTCATTCCCTATGCCTCAGCCATAGGTTCTATAAAGTATGCCATGCTGTGTACCAGACCTATTGTGTACCTTGCCATGAGTTTGGCAAGGGGGTACAATAGTGATCCACGAGTCACTGGTACGCGCTGGTGCTATACAAACAGTTTAAAACCCCTTTCCGCAACGGCATTTGGAACCGTCGCCAAGTGAGTGTGGGCGATAGGGGTGAGGGAGTCCTGGATTAAGGGGTCCTCGGACAGCCGGACTATATACTTTGGCCGGATTGTTGGACTATGAAGATACAAGATTGAAGACTTCATCCCGTGTCTGGATGGGACTCTCCTTTGCATGGAAGGCAAGCTTGGCAATTCGGATATGTAGATCTCCTTCTCTGTAACCGACTCTGTGTAACCCTAGCCCCCACCGGTGTCTATATAAACCGGAGGGTTTAGTCCGTAGAACAACAATCGTAATCATAGGCTAGCTTCTAGGGTTTAGCCTCTACAATCTCGTGGTAGATCAACTCTTGTAATACTCATATCATCAAGATCAATCAAGCAGGAAGTAGGGTATTACCTCCATCTAGAGGGCCCGAAACTGGGTAAACATCGTGTCCCCCGCCTAATGTTACCATTAGCCTTAGACGCACAGTTCGGGACCCCCAACCTGAGATCCGCCGGTTTTGACACCGACATTGGTGCTTTCATTGAGAGTTCCACTGTGCCGTCATGATAAGGCTTGATGGCTCCTTCAATCATCTTTAATGATGCGGTCCAGGGTGAGGTTTTCCTCCTTGGACAGATCTTCGTATTTGACGGCTTCATACTGCGGGCCAACTCGCTTGGCCATCTGGAGTAGATCGATAGCTACGCCCTTGGCTGTCAGGTCAGGTTTGGAAGCTTGAACTATACTGCCGACATCCGCTGAGACTTGATCTTCAACGGATTCGAGCCCATGTCAGGTGCGCCGGACAGTCATGACAAGCATGACTTAGATCTGTCGTCGGACAGTGTTCGGGAGATCGCCCCTGCGGCCACCCTGGCCCTTAATCTGGAGCAGATCGCGCCATCCAAGGACAGGTGGATGGACCCCGCCACGGAGGCCGCACACCCATCGGCGCTGGAGCCGAACACAGACTTCAGCTCTAAAGATATCTATGTCATCGGACCCTCGGACTCGCCTCCGGCCATAGGATCCGAACCGCGTACGTCCGTGCCTATCGAATCTGATTGGGCACCGGTCATGGAGTTTACCTCCTCGGATGTCTTTCAGCACTCGCCCTTGGGTGACGTGCTAAATTTATTAAAGTCTCTCTCGCTGTCAGGGGACTCTTGGCCGAACTATGTCCGGCTCGAGTGGGAAGCGGACGACGAAGAAATTCGTTCCCCACCCACCACCCACTTCATAGCCACTGTCGATGACTTGACCGACACGCTTGTAATGTCGGTGTCAAAACCCTAAGAGCTAGCCTATGAAAGCACCAATGTCGGTGTCAAAACCGGCGGATCTCGGGTAGGGGGTCCCGATCTGTGTGTCAAGGCTGATGGTAACAGGAAGCAAGGGACACAGATGTTTACCCAGGTACGGGCCCTCTCGATGGAGGTAAAAGCCTACTTCCTGCTTGATTAATATTGATGATATGGGTAGTACAGGAGTAGATCTACCACGAGATCGTAGAGGCTAAACCCTAAGAGCTAGCCTATGATGGTATGATTGTAATTGTGATCGGCCTTCTAAGGACCAACCTCTCCGGTTTATATAGACACCGGAGAGGGCTAGGGTTTACATGGAGTCGGTTACAAGGAAGGAAATATAATATCCGGATCGCCAAGCTTGCCTTCCACGCAAAGGAGAGTCCCATCCGGACACGGGCCGAAGTCTTGAGTCTTGTATCTTCACGCTTCAATAGTCCGGACGTTGTACACAGTCCGGCTGTCCGGATACCCCCTAATCCAGGACTCCCTCAGTAGCCCCTGAACCAGGCTTCAATGACGATGAGTCCGGTGCAGTATTGTCTTCGGCATTGCAAGGCGGGTTCCTTCTCCGAATACTCCAAAGTAATCATCGAACACTCAGACCGTGTCCGGATCTGCGAGATGATCTTCATATGCCACCGTAGAGAGAATGATATTTCACAAATGCAATCTGCTGACAACTTTTTCTGATGACGTGACATGTTATTACGGTCGGATCATTATTCGATCCATTTTCCCACAACCAGCTACAGCGCATATTGCGAGGCAGTTTCTTTGACACGTCTTGTCAAAGCAGAGATCGTGTCCCCTTATCACGGGATTCTCATCAATACGGTTATGGGTAATCCCACCACGCCATTAATGGTGGCGCTTGGGAAACAAGCGATTCCCAACGGGCAAGTGGGGAGGCGCACTGCTCTCGGCTCCTCTATAAAGGGATAAGATTTCCCCATTTTCACCCACGCCTTCTTCCTCCTTTGCCCACTCTTGCCCCTCGAGCTCCAGCGCCCAAGCCCAAGTGTTCTCCGCACAACTAAACATGTCCGGAGCAGGAGGCAAGTGGGTGGCTTCCACCGTCAAGGAGAAGCACATCGCGAATCTTCGGGCGGCCAGATATTTGGCCGCGGACATAGCGCACCGGCTACCGGACGCCAGGCAGGTCATTCCAACCCCAGGACCCCACGAGAGGGTTGTATTCGTCGCCCACTTCGTCCGTGGACTGGGATTTCCACTCCATCCCTTTGTCCGCGGGCTCATGTTCTACTACGGGCTAGATTTCCATGATCTAGCCCCAAATTTCATCCTCAACATCTCGGCATTCATCGTCGTATGCGAGGCCTTCCTCCGCATCCGGCCTCACTTCGGCCTATGGCTACAAACTTTTTGCGTGAAGCCGAAGGTTGTAAGCGGCCAACAAGCGGAGTGCGGAGGGGCCATGGTGGGCAGAATGCCCAACGTCACATGGCTCGACGGCTCCTTTGCGGAGACCGTAAAAGGATGGCAATTGGGGTGGTTCTATATCACCGAGCCGCGTGGCGCCAATTGGGCGGCGACCCCCGAATTCAGATCCGGAGCCCCCATGCGGCTCACCTCCTGGGAAAGGAAGGGCCTGTCCTGGGGCGATTCTATGGAGCTGACCGAACTCCAGACATGCATCAAAAGCATGAAGGACAAGAACATCAAGCTTGTCAACGTGATCCAGGTCATGCTCATTCGCTGGATCCTGCCCTGCCAGAGGCGGGCAGTCAATCTGTGGGAGTTCGTCCTGACCGAACACCGGACGCTCCTGAAGATCTACGACATGACGCACAAAGGCACATGGAAGGTGCTATTCAAGGCCTCTGAAGTACCTCCTTTCTCATCCGAGGACCGCGGGCTTCACGCTGCGCGGGCACCCAGTCAGGTGAGTTCTCAGGCTGCCACCGGACCCGGTTCTTTCCAATATATTCATGGGAGAGCCTTAAGTAATTATGCATGTTTGCTTCAGGATTATGTGGAGACAGCGGAGCAGGTTTACTGTCCGGCTCTGCTGCCAGAAGGCCCAGCTAATGCTCTCCTGACGGAGATGCTGGTCCCGGCACCGTACAAGGTGCCGGAGAAGAAGGCCGAGAAGAAGGCCCCGGGGATCCGAAAGGGTCTCTGGCGTAAGGTTGTGCCAGAAGCCTCGTCCGAAGATGACGAGGCAGACTCCTCCCACGAAGGGGTGGAGGAAGAAGAAGAAGACGCCCCATCCGAAGAGGATGAGGGGCCCGGGGAAGTGGACCGGGGGGCGGGAAAAGGCCCTCGGCGCAGGGTCGTCATTCCCCTGTCGTCTGATGACGACGAGACGGATTCCTCCCGCGGAGGCGGGGGGAATCAGGAAGAGATTCTACCTCCCCCCACTGGGGGGGAGAAGAAGAGGAAGGCCGCCCTGGGAGGGGAGGCTGGGGCGTCCAAGAAGGGGAAGGTGCCCCTTCTGGACTACTCCGCCACGGCCGCCCTCAGCGAGGAGGTGTGGCCGCCGAGGGGGAAGCCCCCAGTGCAATCGTAAGTTTCCGCACTCTGTCAAAACCTCACTCTATAGCTTTTGTTTAACGCCGAACATACGTGCAGCCCGGCCAGGGATCACCCCAAGGTATCTTCCTCCGGGTCCCTGAGCGATTCGGAGATGAATTCGCTTCCGATAGCCACTACTCCTCAACCCGCGGATGACAAGGAGGTGTTGTCCCAAAGGCTCCCAGAGCGGGGGGAGGTGACTCTGGAGACTCCCCGAGGCGGGGTCCCAGACGTCAGACACGCGGGGTTCAAGATCCCCGCGGATCGTGTTGATGAGAGCCTTGGCCAGCCGGGCTCTCAGCCGAACACAATTCCGGAACCTTCGATGGTTCCGGACTCAGGCGGGCGACCCCTCGTTAGGGAGGGAGAGCCATCTGTATCGAGGACTTCCGTTGCGCATGATGCCCCGGACTGTCTACTGGAAGCGCTTCGCAGCGCTTGCATGGATGAAGAGCACCGTACTCTCATGAGTACGGTGACTCGGAAGGTTTTGTCCGCCAAAAGCGGACTAACCGAAGCTTGCACTAGCCTCCTGACAGGCTTTGAGGTAAGTAATAAATATGTGCAAAATTACCACCCGATAGGTAGTAGCCCCTGATACTCTGTTAGGTGTTTGGAAAGAAAAACCAAACGGAGGGTCAATAATTATGCGCAGGAGTCTAACAATAAATATTTGTGTGTGTAAGCAGGCTGTGCTGCTTGCTGCTGCTGCCCGTACTGCCGAGGTTGCCGAACTGAAGCGAGACCTAGAGCAGGCGCAAGGAGAGCTCGACCTCACGAGGAGGCAACTTGAAGAGAACAGGGGTAAGTGATTCCCTCTCTTATGTATTGGAGGATATACCAAATTGGCTAGTCTAACGCCAAAGCGTCGTGACTGCGAAACAGGGGCCACCACCGAAGTGGCGTCCCTGAAGAAAGCGCTGTCCGAGGCCGAAGACAAAGCGGCCTTGGAATGCGAACATCATGAAAAGCAAAATCTAGAGTAGGCGAGGTACAACAAGAGCTCCAGGACCCCGGCAAGAAGTGCGAGTCCGTGGAGCATGATCTGAAGGTGAAAGAGGCCGAGCTTGAGAAGTCCCTTGTAAATTTGAAAGACGCCAAGGTCGGAGCCGAGAAAGCACAGCAGATCTAAGAGGCCAAAAAGATAGCAGCGGGTAAGAAGTTCTTTATGCAAAGCAAACATGTGGAGGAGGCGTTTCTTTTACTTACTCGAATTCGGAGCTCTCCAGGGGCATTTGCAGATCTGCCACGCAGCATATCAGACGCTGCGGAGTTCTACCGTGCCCAGGAGGGGAACTCAACGGAGAAGCTGTTCTGGTCCCCGTATGCTGGGGCCGAACACCCGATGCCTCTGAGTGGCCAACTGAAGTAGTTGGTCGAACTCCACAGGGCTGCCGAACTAGCTATGAAAGGTTTCATAGTCTGGCTGTGGCCTGGTGAGCTCATGCCTAGTAGCTACTTTGGTTTGACCAAGCGGATGGTGGATGCCTGCCCGCGGCTAGAGGTGATCAAGCGCTCTGTTTGCATCGAAGGTGCCCGCCGGGCCTTTGCCTGCGTCAAGGTGCATTGGGGCAAGCTGGATGCGGAGAAGCTGGTCAAGGATGGGCCACCGGAGGGCAAGGCGCATCGCCATCCCGAGATGTACTATGATGGCGTTATGAAGGGTGCTCGTCTCGTGGCTGACGAATGTACCAAGGACACCATTTTTGAATGAATTCACTTCTGTCATGTTTGTATTTTAAGGACAAAGTTACTTGCGCTATGTAGCGCTTTTGTTATTTAAAATATTACCTTCTATGCGGCTGTTTATAAAATTCTGAAAGTAGGCCAGTCGTCGGCTTCCTCCCCCACGTAACTAGTACTGGGTTGTTCATGGAAAACCCGGACACTCTTTATCCAAATGTTTGGTCCCTTAAGGAGGTATCTGGCGCAGCGAACAAGGCAATCAGACTATGCGGCTTTATAACTTTCACTTAGCCATAGAAGTCTACAATTTTAAATTTCGGCGAAGCCCCTAGAATCCGGAAGACCGAATCAGGGCGCTATACACGCCTAGATCGGACGAAGCCGATATATCGCCTAAAGCGGAAAATCTTTAAGGATTTTAAGACCTCTCGAACAGCGACCAGCTCTCGCCACATCATGTCGGTCAGTTTTCGGCTTTCTCTACTGAGGTGCTCGTCCGGAAGAACCGAGACACAATCGCAGTAGTTCTCCCTGCGCTACCTTAGCCGATATGACGGAATGTAAGGCACCAAAACAAGGGAGCCGTGCTATCCCAACTGTAGACCCAAGACATGATTCAGAGCTGATGCATATAGTGCTATAAGTTCAGGGTGCCGCACTGTCAAAAGTGTTCGGACTTTATTTGCCATATTACGGGGTGCCATGAGAAGCCCCTGGCAAACTGACCATACCAAGGTGTACGGATGCAATACCAAATAGACATTTATAAGAGAAGAAAATTCTCAAATAAGGATAATAAGATGATGCTATATATAATCTCCCATTGACGAAAAATACGTTTAAGCGTATGTTTACAATGGATGCATGAAGCAGATGTAAAATAGGACTATTTGACATGTCCTATCCAAGGGCGGGCTGTGTGCAGATAGATAAAGCAGGTATAATGATCGTAAATAGATTCCACCTGGGTATTTCCTTCTGTGCACAATGTCTATTGCCTCCTTGGATGTCTCTCCCATATAAGTCCGGCAATTCGGCTCTTCTGAGGATGCTGCACTAACGCGGTGTCTTGAAATGTAAGAGGGAAAGAGTGTGAAGGTAGTTGGCGGTTATCCGCACTATTGACTGAGTCGTTGATGCACCTCCGCCTATGCCCATGGTATCTCGAGTGCGTAATTGTGTACACATGGTACAGATGCCGCTTTGAAGGGGCTTAAGCGGAGGCCAGACTGCTAATCACGCTCTTGGCGTTCCTGATGATCCTGTTGCGGGGTGCTCCGGACTCGCTTGACTATGCTCGAAGTTGTCGCCGGATTGGTTTGTCGGAGTAGGCCTCATTGTACTTCTGCCGCGAGGGCTACCGTATGCTCTTCTGTTCAAAGGGAGCGGTCCATATTTCCATTGACAGTGATGACCCCGCGTGGTCCTGGCATCTTGTGCATAAGGTGTGCATAATGTGGCACCGCATTGAATCTAGCGAATGCGGTTCGTGCGAGCAGTGCGTGGTAACCACTGCGGAAAGGGACGATGTCGAAGATTAACTCCTCGCTCCGGAAGTTGTCCGGGGATCCGAAGAACACTTCCAGTGTAATAGAGCCCGTACAGCGGGCCTCTACTCCAGGAATAACACCTTTAAAGGTGGTTTTAGTGGGCTTGATCCTTGAAGAGTCAATGCCCATTTTGCACACTGTGTCCTGATAAAGCAGGTTCAGGCTGCTGCAGCCGTCCATAAGGACTCGCGCGAGGTGGAATCCGTCAATGATTGGGTCTAAGACCAATGCGGCTGAGCCGCCATGACGGATGCTGGTAGGATGATCCCTACGATCAAAGGTGATCGGACAAGCTGACCATGGGTTGAATTTGGGGGCGACTAGCTCTATCGCATAGACGTCCCGTAGCGCTCGCTTCCGTTCCCGCTTGGGGATGTGAGTGGCGTAGATCATATTGACCGTTTTCACCTGGGGGGGGGGATTTCTTTTGTCCCCCCGTATTCGGACGCCGTGGCTCTTCATCATCGTCGTTGTGCAGCCCCTTGTCCTTGTTTTCGGCGTTTATCTTACCGGCTTGTTTGAACACCTAGCAGTCTCTATTGGTGTGGTTGGCTGGCTTGTCCGGGGTGCCATGAATTTGGCACGGGCGCTCCAGTATGCGGTCCAGGCTGGACGGCCCCTGATTATTTCTTTTGAACGGCTTTTTTCGCTGACCGGACTTAGCTCCGCTGAATCCGGCGTTGACCGCCGTGTCTTCAGTGCTGTTGCCGTTGTTCCGTCTCTTATGCCTGTTACGCCGTGGCTTGCCGTTAGCATCGCGGCCGTCTGAAGTGCCGGAATGTGGCGTGGTGCCGCTGCGAGCCAACCAGCTATCCTCACCCGCGCAAAAGCGGGTCATTAGGGTTGTGAGAGCTGCCATAGACTTGGGTTTTTCCTGGCCGAGGTGTCGAGCGAGCCACTCGTCACGGATATTATGCTTGAAAGCCGCCAGGGCTTCAGCGTCCGAACAGTCAACTATTTGGTTCTTTTTAGTAAGGAACCGAGTCCAGAATTTCCGGGCTGACTCTCCGGGCTTTTGAGTAATGTGGCTCAGGTCATCGACGTCTGGTGGTCGCACATATGTGCCCTGGAAGTTATCAAGGAATGCGTCTTCCAGTTTTTCCCAACTGCCAATGGAATTTGCTGGCAGGCTGTTTAACCAGTGCCGGGCTGGTCCTTTGAGCTTAAGGGGAAGATACTTGATGGCGTGTAGGGCATCTCCGCGGGCCATGTGAATGTGGAGAAGGAAATCTTCGATCCATACTGCGGGGTCTGTTGTGCCATCATACGATTCGATGTTTACGGGTTTGAACCCTTCTGGGAATTGATGATCCATTACTTCGTCAGTGAAGCAGAGGGGGTGTGCGGCGCCTCTGTGCTGGGCTATGTGGCTACATAGCTCTAATTGGTCTGGGTTGCTGTGTTCAGCCCAGTCGGACTTGTTGATGATGTATCCGGTGCGACGATCATCATCGCGCGCTGGGGCACGCCCCTACGATCTGTAGATCGATCTTGGCTGTCCTGCTTTGTTTTCCAAAATATCTTGCAGGTCTGGCTTGTTGCCCTGGGCCGTAGTATATCGGCGTGGGGGTGCGGGCTGGTATCCGGGCTGATATCCCATTTTATCCCGGCAACGGGGTGGCCGGTCAGCCATTTGGCGTTCGAGTCCATATTCCTCGGCTGCCAGGACTTCAGTCCATCTATCTGTGAGCAGATCTTGATCAGCTTGGGTTATACGCTTCTTCTTGAGCTCCTCGTAGTGGCTATAAGCCCACGCTTGAAGCGCTCTGCTCCACGGGATCCTCGAGCACGCCCGAATTAAATGCGTCGCCGAGGCTAATCTCGTCTTCGGAGGGGGGCATGTAGTTGTCCTCCTCCGGGTATACGTCTGTTGCCTCTTCTTCTGGGCTGATCTGCTCATCTTCCTGTTCGGCCTGCTCTAAGGCGGGCTGGTCAGGGTCATATTCTTCTTCGGCGCCATCCGGATTATTTTCGTCTCCGGGGCCGGTATTGCTGTGGCGGGGCTTGGAGCGGCGCCGACGCCGCCCATGCTTTGTTTTTCTTCCCGAGGGGTTATCCTCCGTTGCCTCGTCGCCACTTGTTTCCTTCGGAGTGTCCACCATATATATATATATATATATATATATATATATATCGTATGAGGAGGTGGCCTTCCACCGCCCAGTGAGCGGTGGCTCCTATAATTCTCCTACATCGTCGTCCATACCGTCGATGTCTTCGGAGTCGAAGTCAAGCACATCGGTTAGATCATCGATCGTGGCAATGAAGTGGTTGGTGGGTGGGCAACGAATTCCATCATTGTCTGCTTCCCACTCAAGCAGGACATAGTTCGGCCCAGAGTCTCCTGACAAAGAGAGAGACTTCAATAAGTTCAGCATGTCGCCAAAGGGCGAGTGCTGAAAGATGTCCGCCGCGATGAACTCCATCATCGGAGCCCAACCAGGCTCGGTGGGTTTGGGGACGCGCGGACTAGAACCTGCAACCAGATACGAATCTGAGGGTCCGGAGTCATAGGCTCCCTCAGAAGTGAGGCCTGTGTTCAGCTCCATCGTTGATGAGGGTACGGCCTGCGGGGCCGGGTCCAGCCCTCCGTCCCTGGGCAACGCAGCCTGCCCCAGACTTAGATCCGAGGCTTCTGCCGGGATGATGTCCTGAGCATTGTCTGACAGCAGGTCTAAGCCGTGCTTATCGTGACTGTTCGGCGCTCCTGGTGCTAGCCCGAATCCGTCGAAGATCAGGTCTCCGCGGATATCCGCCGTGTAGTTCAGGTTTCTGAACCTGATTTGATGGCCATGGGCATAGCTGTCGATCTGCTCCAGATGGCCAAGCGAATTGGCCCGCAGTGCGAAGCCGCTGAACACGAAGATCTGTCCGGGGAGGAAAGCCTCACCCTGGACAACGTTGTTGGAAATGATTGAAGGAGCCATCAAGCCTGACAGTGACGACACAGAGGAACTCTCAATGAAAGCACCAATGTCGGTGTCAAAACCGGCGGATCTCGGGTAGGGGGTCTCGATCTGTGCGTCAAGGCTGATGGTAACATGAAGCAAGGGACACAGATGTTTACCCAGGTTCGGGCCCTCTCGATGGAGGCAAAACCCTACTTCCTGCTTGATTAATATTGATGATATGGGTAGTACAGGAGTAGATCTACCACGAGATCGTAGAGGCTAAAGCCTAAGAGCTAGCCTATGATGGTATGATTGTAATTGTGATCGGCCTTCTAAGGACCAACCTCTCCGGTTTATATAGACACCGGAGAGGGCTAGGGTTTACATGGAGTCGGTTAAAAGGAAGGAAATATAATATCCGGATCACCAAGCTTGCCTTCCACGCAAAGGAGAGTGCCATCCGGACACGGGCTGAAGTCTTGAGTCTTGTATCTTCACGCTTCAATAGTTCGGACGTTGTACACAGTCCGGCTGTCCGGATACCCCCCAATCCAGGACTCCCTCAACTGCCACCTCATCATATGATATATATATGGTGGACACCCCAAAAGAAAGCAATGGCGAGGACGCAACGGAGGACAATCCCATCAAGCAGCAACCAAAGCAACAACGTAGACGCCGCTCTAAATCCCGCCACAGTAAAAACAGCGATAACAGCGCAAGAAAGAACAATACCCTGGCCGACTCCAAAGGAAACGACGAGCCCATGGATCCAGCGATGGAGCAGGATGAGCCAGGGGACGGTGAACATAGTCCAGAGCTTACGTCCGATGACGCCGATCCCGAGGGTAAAATTCATCAACCTGTCCCCAGAGAGGAGAATAGTCCAGACAACAATGCACTCATCATCCCGGAAAAACATTTGGAACAAGAGAACCTCCATAGAAGGCTTATCGCCACCGCGAGGAGCTTGAAGAAGCAGAAGCAAAAGCTTAAGGCCGCACAGGATATGCTCAACCATAGATGGAACAAGGTGCTTGACACTGAAGAAAAATACGGTGGCGATCGCCACATAAAGAGCTATCCAAAGCACAAGCTACTGCCCGAATTCGACTACGAGGCCATAGAGCCCATTCAGCCGAAAGTTAAAACGGCCGATCAGCCGGATCAACCACCCCGTGGCCGTGACAGGGCGGCTAATAATGCCGCACACAAGTCAGCACATGATTTACGTGAGCTCCTGGACAAAAAGTCCAGTATGGCTAGGTCCATCTATGGATCCAGGAAGCGTGCTTCGGCATAGGATCACAACTACAAAGACGATCATTTTGATCGAATACCAGCTAGGGATCAACACCGAACACAACAACCGTCGATAGCATGCCATGGCACATCCAAATACAGGGGTGCCGCGCACCCCCTGTGCTTCACCGACAAGGTGCTGGATCATGAATTTCCAGAGGGGTTCAAACCCGTGAACATAGAAGCATACGACGGAACAACAGACCCAGGGGTCTGGACGAGGACTTTATCCTTCACATCCACATGGCTCGCGGAGATGGTCTCCACGCCATCAAATACCTGCCCCTCAAGTTGAAAGGACCAGCTCGTCATTGGTTGAAAAGCCTCCCCGAAAACTCAATTGGAAGTTGGGAGGAACTTGAGGATGTTTTCAGCGCCAATTTTCAACAGACCTATGTCCGACCTCCAGATGCAGACGATTTAATTCACATAATCCAACAACCCGAAGAGTCAGCCCATAAGCTTTGGAACAGATTTCTCACTAAGAAGAATCAAATCATCGACTGCCCGGATGCCGAAGCCTTAGCGGCTTTCAAGCACAGTGTCCGGGATGAATGGCTTGCTAGACACCTTGGCCAGGAAAAGCCGAGGACAATGGCAGCCCTAACAAGCCTCATGACTCGCTTTTGCGCGGGCGAGGACAGTTGATTGGCCCGTAGCGACACCAGTGACCCAGGCACACCGAAGTCAGGGATGGCAACGGGAAGCCTCGGCGCAATAAAAACAAGCATCGAAACAATGAAGACAACCCAGATAACACGACAGTCAACACCGGATTCAGGGGCTCTCGACCCGGTCAACTGAAAAAGCCATTCAAAGGCAACAGAGATGGACCGTCCAACCTAAATAAGATTCTAGACAAATTATGTCAGATTCATGGCACTCCCGAAGAACCTGCAAATCACACCCACAGAGAGTGCTGGGTTTTCAAGCAGGCCAGCAAGCTAAACACCGAACACAAAGGGAGGGAGATGCTAAGTGAAGACGAGGATGAGCCTCGCCAGCCGAACACTGGGGGACAGAAAAAATTCCCACCAGAAGTTAAAACAGTGAATATGATTTACGCAACTCACATACCAAAGAGAAGGCGCAAACGCACACTCCGAGACGTATACGCTATAGAGCCCGTCGCCCCCAAGTTCAATCCCTGGTCGGCTTGTCCGATCACCTTTGATCGCAGGGATCATCTGACTACTATCCGGCACAGAGGATCGGCTGCCTTAGTGCTCGACCCAATAATTGATGGATACCATCTCACCCTAGTCCTTATGGACGGCGGCAGTAGTCTCAACCTGATATATCATGACACTGTCTGTAAGATGGGGATAGACCCGTCAAGAATCATCCAAAGCAATACTACCTTTAAAGAAGTAATACCATGCGTCGAGGCCCGCTGCACGGGCTCTCTAGTACTAGAGGTTGTATTCGGTTCTCCCGACAACTTCAGAAGCGAAGAACTAATCTTCGACATCGCTCCATTCCGAAGCGGCTATCACGCACTACTCGGGAGAATAGCCTTCGCTCGTTTTAATGCGGTACCGCACTACGCCTATCTTAAACTTAAGATGCCCAGTCCACGTGGCGTCATCACAGTTAGCGGAAATACAGAGCGTTCCTTACGTGCGGAGGAATATGTGGCGGCTCTAGCAGCCGAATACTGAGCGGCCCCTCCAACCAGAATAAATGGTTGGTCGTCAAGACCACGTACACGGTTAGAAAAGTCCGGCGCTCCACCAGATGTAACAGCCCAGATAAACCTGAGCTTGGGTTGATAGATATACCCCCATAGGTGGTGCTAGGGGCTGCTCGCAAGAAAAAGAAGCCCATAGTTTGGCTCGACCCTATTAATACAATAACAGATTGCGTTTTCATGGTTCGTTCAGATTAACCAACTCTTCGCACGAAGTCTTTCACCTGGGTTTTCCCTTTTTTATAGATGATCATCGTGCTACACCCTTCCAGGATACGGCACAATGGAGATAAAGGCGCAGATGTGCAGCAGGGCCCAGCTCAAAGGTTTCTTTTTAGATTAAGACCCTGCATAAACCTTTTTTAATGTCTCTTGTTGCTTCATACCTTCCGGACACTTAACACAACTGGGAGCGATACTGGCGTTCTTGGCATTTTGTCACGCTAGACTAATGCATGTACCTGGAAACTCAGGGCTCATTATCGAGGGTGTTACTCAGCCGAGTATATGTCATAAAAGTCCGAATACCTTACGGAGTGTTCAATGTCGCGAGTTTGGCCTTATATGCATCAGCTCCGAATCATGTCTTTGGTCAAATGTTGGGTTTGCCCGGCTCCCGTGTTTTGCTACCTTACGTTCCGCTCTATCGGCTAAGGTGGCACCGGGAGAACTACTGCGATTGTGCCCTGGTTCATCTGGATGAGCACCTCAGTAGAGAAAGCCGAAAACTGACTGTCATGATATAGAGCGAGACTGGTTAACCACTCGATGACTCAGCGGAATCTTAACGATTCCTCCGCATTAACGAAGGACTAGTTTCCCGGTCATGTACGTACGCGCACTATATTCGGATGAACGCGGAAGTACCAGGGGCTATATAGTAGCCCCACCGTCAAACTCCTATGGCTAAGTGAAAGTGTTAAAGCTATATAGTCCGATTGCCTGGTTCGCCGCGCTATCACCTCCTTAATGGACGAAGATGTTGGATCAAGTGTGATTATGCGCTTTTCCGACCACCCCCGCATTATATGCATGGGGGCTGAAGCCGACGACTGCAAACTTTCAGGTTATATAAATACATACATAAACGGCCGCACAGGAGGCACTATAATACTTTCAGGCAAAAGTATAAACACAACCTTTATAATCAAAATTGCATTGTTTTTACCATTCAGATACATGTCACTCGAACATGGTACTCTTCGAGCACTGAGCCTCTATTAAACGGGCACCTTCTAGGACTTCTTCAAAATAGTGCTCGGCCGGGTCCTGGCCTCCCGCTGGATCCCTGGTTGCAATAGCGGTGGCCTCCATCCCCGCCCAGTATGTCTTAACACGGGCAAGAGCCATCCGCGCACCCTCCATGCATGCCGACCTCTTCACAGCGTCGATATGCAACACAACACCAAGGAATTGTTGCACCAAACCAAAATAACTGTCCGGCCTTGGTCCCCTCGACCAAAGATGATCCACGACAGACCTCATAGCAAGCCCGAACAACATATGGAGCTCGGCCCATGTGGCCATCTTTTCATTCAACGACAGCGGACGCGTCGGGGCACTGAACTGCGACCAGAACAACCCTTCTACCTCATGACCTTTCCGATCTTTGCAAAACTCAGTCGCATCAGCAGCACTCTTTGCCAAGTCCGCATACGCGTCCGCAGCACTCCATAGCTGATCCAGAGGGGCATACTTCAGATCTCCGAACTTCATCCGCAACAAAAAGGGCCTCCCAGCTGTGATATCTTCGGCTTCACGAATCTCCTCCCTTATCCCTCTCATTTCAGAGCGGGTTTCCTTGGCTGCCTCCAGGGCCTTCTTCAGGTCAGCCGCTTTCACTTGGCTTTCCTTTTCAAGGAGCTCATAGCGGCCGGCGGCATCTTTCAGCTCAATAGCCATTTTGCCTATCTTTTCTTCGCTCTAGCGATGAGCGGCCTGTTTGGCTCTTAACTCTTCGACCGCCTTCAGGGCGGCCGCATCACTTATTCGGGCTCATTCCTTGGCTCGGGCAAGCTCCGCCTGAAGGGTCTCCACGACAGCAGCTCTATCTGTAGTCACAACATATAGATACTAGCATCATGCTCCTCTTAACATTTGCTGACAAGCCGAAAATACATACCCTGGGCCTCGTCAAGCCGCTTGTTAACAAACGCGATGTCGGCATCCGCCACGTCAAGCTGCCGCTTCAGCTCGGCAAAATCAGCAGTCCGGTTAGCCGCCGGACCCTTAGCCGCCTGCACATAAATGTAGCGCGATCATTACCTGGGATTATGATCCTCTGTTTGCCACCTCTGGATGGCAACCAGAGTCTTAGGGGCTACTATCTATACAGAGCACACCTAGCATGTGCGGTACCTTCAAAAATACATATATTATTTGTTGCGTACCTCAAAGCCTCTCAGGAGACTCGTAAAAGCTTCATTCAAACCGCTTTTGGCGGATGAAATCCTCTCAACCACTGTACCCATTAAGATACGATGTGTCTCTGAGATAACCGCTCTCTCCAGAAGACCCATCAGTGTGTTCGGTCATGTGCGGGACAATCCTGGACTCTTTCTGTTGCTCTCCTTGGGAGCCGAATAGTCCGGACTTCGGGCAGCCGGAGTGTTGACTTCTGGCCTTGGCGGATCAGGAGAAATCCTCCGTGACGACACCTCGGGGTCGTCCGCCCCATGTGGTGGGGAGGCAGGAGGAGGCATTTCGCTCTCCATCATCTCCGGAAGAAGATCCCCCGAAGACGAACTCTATGGAGAAGGGCTACGAGCCAGACTGCAAGACATATGTCTCGGTTATTATTCGCAGAGATAAAACAGGATATATTTACCAAAGTACCTTTTTTTACTTACAACTCGGTTGAGGGCTAGCCCCCTTGCGGGCGCTGTGCGATAAGGATGCCCTCTGGGGCAGGGCCCCCTGGCGAGGGTTTCTTCCCTCATTTGGAAACCTCCATTTCCAAGTCCTCAGAGGCGGCCCTTTTCTTCCCATGAGGAGAGGGGATTTTAGATTCACCTCCCCGATTATCCTCCTTCGTGGAGGCACCTACTCCCCCGATTTGGATGTGTAAAGTGTGAAGCCCACATGTGGCTTCTCTATTCCTCCCCTCATCTTCTCCTGATGGCACCTGATACGGTGCGCGCTCCAGCATCCTGGTTAATAAAGAATCCGGCGAGCCTTCGGGAAGGGGGGCCGAACACCAGATCCTCTCCACCTTTCTTATCCAGTCCTGGCAGAGAGCAATTTTTCAGAATAATGTTGTAACAAACATAAAGGGCGGCATGTTCGGTAGCGGGATTACTTGGGTATCCGGATGGTTGCAGTTGAGACCCACATCCTCGATGGTGTCGGGACACTTTATTCGTGATCCGAAGAACAATCCGTCCATCTCTTTGAGTGTCACACCGAAGAATTGTTGAATGGTTCGCGGTCCTTCCGGGTTGAACTCCCACATACGGAGAGATCGACGTTGGCATGGCAGGACCCGACGAACCAGCATTACTTGCATTACCTTGACAAGACTGACATCCCTCTTAAGGAGGTCTCGGATGCGGCTTTGCAGTGTCAGCACATCGTTAACTGGCCCCCAGTCTAGCCCCTTGTTGACCCATGACGCCAGTTGAGGCGGAGGGCCCGAGCGGAATGCTGGAGCGGCCGCCCGCTTTGTACCTTGGGGGGCTGTGATGTAAAACCACTCCCGTTGCCATAAGTCAAAAGTTTCGGTGAAGGAACCCTTTGGCCATGGGGCGTCAGCACTTTTGCTTATTATAGCACCTCTGCACTCCGCGTGACGCCCTTCAATCATCTTCGGCCTCACATTGAAGGTCTTGAGCCATAGGCCGAAGTGGGGGTGATGCGGAGGAAGGCTTCACACATGACGATAAATGACGAGATGTGAAGGATGGAATCCGGAGCTAGATCATGGAAATCTAGCCCATAATAGAACATGAGCCCTCTCACGAAGGGATCAAGATTAAAACCTAGCCCTCGGAGGAAGTGGGAAATAAATACGACACTCTCGTTAGGTTCGGGAGTGGGGATGACCCGCCCTTGAGCAGGCAACCTGTGCGGGATTTCGGTGGTGAGATACCTGGCCTCCCTAAGCCTTTTGATTCCTCCTCTATGACAGAGGAGGCCATCCACCAGCCTTGAAGGTTGGATCCGGACATGATTGAAGGTCCGAAGCGCTTAGCTTGAGCCTTGGGTGTTGGAACTCGAGTTGCGGGAGGGGAAGGATCGAGCGTGGGAAAAGAAGGATAGGCCTTGGCCCCCTTATAAAGAGGACGAATATCAAGCGTCCCCCGCGTGGCCGTTTGGACCTTGCCTAAAATCAAGGAGCCATATTAGACAAGCACGGCTGGGTTACCCACGCCTGTATTGATGAGAATCCCGTGATAAGGGGAACATGATCTCTGCTTCGACAAGACGTGCCAATAAAATCGCCTCGCAACATGTGTAGTGGCCGGTTCAGAAAAACAGTTCGAATAATGACCGGGCTGTGGCGTGATGTCATGCTATGAAAAGTTGTCAGCAGATTAGATTTGTGGAATATTGTGCTCTATACGGTGGTATGTGGAATTTGTTTTGCAGAGTTGGACACGATCCTTGTGTTCAAAATCTTCTATGGAGTATTCGGAGAAGGAACCCGCCTTGCAATGCCAAAGACAATTTGCACACGGGACTCATCGTCATTGAAGCCTGGTTTAGGGCTACTGAGGGAGTCCTAGATTAAGGGGTCCTCGGACAGCCAGACTATATACTTTGGCCGGACTGTTGACTATGAAGATACAAGATTGAAGACTTCATCCCGTGTCCGGATGGGACTCTCCTTTGCGTGGAAGGCAAGCTTGGCAATTCAGATATGTAGGTCTCCTTCTCTGTAACCGACTCTGTGTAACCCTAGCCCCCTCCGGTGTCTATATAAACCGGAGGGTTTAGTCCGTAGAACAACAATCATAATCATAGGCTAGCTTCTAGGGTTTAGCTTCTACAATCTTGTGGTAGATCAACTCTTGTAATATTCATATCATCAAGATCAATCAAGCAGGAAGTAGGGTATTACCTCCATCGAGAGGGGCCGAACCTGGGTAAACATCGTGTCCCCCGCATCCTGTTACCATTAGCCTTAGACGCACAGTTCGGGACCCCCTACCCGAGATCCGCCGGTTTTGACACCGACATTGGTACTTTCATTGAGAGTTCCACTGTGTCGTCACGATAAGGCTTGATGGCTCCTCATATCCAGGTAGTTGTGATGATCCTTGTGAAAACGGTTTAAAACCCCTTTCCGCGATGGCATTTGGAACTGTCGCCAAGTGAGTGTGGGCGATAGGGGGTCCTCCCACATGACCTAGAAACTGTCAGGGATAGGGAGCCATGATCCAGAGGCCTTGCAAAACGTAATCGTGTGTGATGCAGCACACACTAAATTCTTTTGCACGTGTAGGATCGGTGATTAAACGTTTCTAATGACGTAGTAAAACCAAACGGTGTGTCGTAATAAACCATTTGGGAAACTGTATGCAAGGCACACGGGCCAACATATGAACTGTGTGCGACATGTGCCCTATCACACACGAGTATTCTGCGGAACCCATCTGCTATGCAAGACTCCATCGCACACGTTCTCCCAACATTACCGTCTGTGATAAGGTTCAACCACAAACGGTTCAGGAGCCCTGTCGGTGTCAAAACCGGCGGATCTCGGCTAGGGGGTCCCGAACTGTGCGTCTAGGCGGATGGTAACAGGAGACAAGGGACACAATGTTTTTACCCAGGTTCGGGCTCTCTTGATGGAGGTAAAACCCTACGTCCTGCTTGATTAATATTGATGATATGGGTAGTACAAGAGTAGATCTACCACGAGATCAAGGAGGCTAAACCCTAGAAGCTAGCCTATGGTATGATTGTTGTAATGTATGTTGTCCTACGGACTAAAGCCCTCCGGTTTATATAGACACCGGAGAGGCTAGGGTTACACAGTAGTCGGTTACAATGGTAGGAGATCTACATATCCAGATCGCCAAGCTTGCCTTCCACGCCAAGGAAACTACCTTCCCGGACACGAGCGGAGTCTTCAATCTTCTATCTTCGTAGTCTTGGAGTCCGGCGGATAATGATAGTCCGCTATCTGGACACCCCTAGTCCAGATCTGTCTCAAGAGCCCCTAACCAGGCTTCAATGGCGATAAGTCCAGTAGCGTTCATAGTCTTGGCGCTGCAAGGCGGGTTCTCCCTTCCAATTCCATGTACCGCCGAATAGTGTCCGGCTTCATCTTGAATACTATGTTCCTCGGCTTCTACGCCAAATAATGTCCTCTTCCACATCGCCGCATTTAATGCGAAAAGCCAGGGTGTCTTTTGCATTTTACCCCCTAATTGTGCGAGTCGTCCGCCTATAAAAGAGGCAAGAATCCAGATCCAAACCGCACCGTCTTCCTCCCACGTATACTTCATCGAAGCACCTCTGACCTAGAAATCCATTCCACCATGGATCGTCAACACGGCTCTTCTTCACGCGTTCCCAGCCCACCGCCGGGAAATTGGAGGAGGTGCTCTATTTCGCACAATGAGCTAGTGAAGCTCCAAACGGAGGGGTTTCTCCCTCCGGCCTTCATGGTTCCAGTCCGGGCCAGACTGGTTACTTATCAAGGTGGGAGGCAGGCGGAGGACACTCCAAGCCCCAATAAGGAGGAGCGGGTGTGCTTCGTCCCCTATCTGATAAGGGGGCTCGGATTTCCAATACATCCGTTCCTCCGCGGGCTCCTAAAGTTCTATGGACTCCAGCTCCACCACCTCACGCCCGCCTCTGTGCTGCATATCGCGGGCTACGTAGCTCTTTGTGAGCTATTCTTGGGCATCGAGCCCCATTTTGCTTTGTGGAAGAGGCTGTTTTGCCTCGTGCCCCGTTCTCATGAGGGGTCCATATACCAAGTGGGCGGCGCCGAATTATGGCGCATCGCCGGGACCGGATACCTATCCGGCACTCCCAAGAAGGCGTCCGACGACTGACCCTCGGAGTGGTTTTATATAGGAGATGCCCCGCTGCCAGACCGAGTCCGGATCGGCCTCCCGGAGTTTAGTGCTGCTCCCTTGAAGAAACGCCTCAGCTGGCGCCCGCGGAGCCCCCGATTGGAGGAAGACAAGAGCGTCCATTATTTGATGGGCCGGGTAAGATTAATGGCTCATTCCGGTTTGACCATGATCGGAGTCATGGAGACATTCATCAAGCGAGGGGTGCAGCCGCTACAATACAGAGGCCACCCCATGTGGGATTTCAACGGGGAGGACGATGCCTCCCGGCACGGCCGCAAAGGGCCGGACTCAACCGAGGACCTGGTAAAGATCCTGTCCGGCTTGTACAAGGGGGAGAAGGAGGACTTCCTTCGGACAAACCCTTTGAATGGGTTTTCCATGATCAACCCCAGAGGATGGGTAAGTGAACACTTTGAAGGGCTCTACCCATGCTTTCGAAGTTTAAGCTTCTTACATTATGTCTTCGGCGCAGGATTTACGCCGGACTGTGGAGGACATGGTGAGTCCTGCTCCGCAACCCGAGGACCCAGAAGGGTCCCTAGATCCGGCCTCCGAAGAGGACCCGGACATCGAGGTGGAGCTGATCGACGGGGTGTATCACCAGCTCAGCATAGACAATGCTCGTCGCCATCACGGCCGGACTACCCGGACTAAGTCCGGCTTCCTGTGACCGCGACCAAGTCCGGACACCGTTATCTCTTCCCCGCCTATTTCGACCTTCACGACGATGGTATTTTGCAGAAGCGCTTTACGGCGGAAGCCGAGCTCACGACGGTGACCGACAAAGGTCGATTCGAACCAGCAGCGGAAAAGGAGCACAAGGCGGACGGAAACATCGCCGCAAAGGTATAGCTCAGATTCGAATTTTCGAGCAACGCCCGAGGAAACGATCGAGTGCTCATGATTTGTAGGAGAAAAAGCGCCGCCCGATCATGCGAGCGCAGGAATTGCCGATCCGACCAACACCGCCAGGCTCCAGCGCCCGGCCAGGAGGGGGAGGCAAGCGCAAGACGCGGGCCGGATCCTTCTCCAACGGAGGATACCGACAGACTGTCCGCCACCAAGTGCGAGGTGGAGAGCACCTGAACCATAGGCGCCGCGGACAAGATTCGTGAAGCATGCTTTTCCCGAGGCATTGGATGCCTTTAACGCAGGGGACGCGCATCTCCGTGCCGCTCAAGATGGTTTTACCAGAGCCACGGAGCAGTATGTGAAAGACACACGTGTAAGGGAATTTCAATGGTTATATACCAGTAGCCCCCGAGACTTAAAGTAGTTTATGCAAACTGATTTAAGGATCATTTGGAAATGCAAGCACTTACCAAGAAGAATGCCCAACTGTCCCGGGAGCTGCAAGATTGCAAGGCCCAACTGGAGGCCGCACTTGCTGCCGCAGGAGGAGACGCAAAGACCCCTCCTGGTAACACATTTTTATTAAGAAACATAAGCGCTGTGCGGCGTGCGCGCAAGTCTAATAATGACATTGCAGGTACCGCCGGACAAGATCCGGACAGGCAAGCACTGCTGCGCCAGCTAAAGGCCGGCGAGAGTGTGCTGAATAGGGTTCAGCAGGAAAGGAACAAGCTTCAGGATGCCAACACCAAGCTCGGAGAGGAGCTGAAAGGCGTTCTGGCCGAGCTGTCCGGCTCCGTTAAGGAGAATCAGCGGCTTCGTCCCGGCATTTATAGTAAGTGCTTGAGTGGACTCTTTTGAAAAGAAGAGTTGGGCGAGGAAGTATTTTGACATGATTTGTCTTGTAGGTATACTCACAGGTCATCCTGCAGAGGAGATGCCCATATCAATGGGTGATCAAATTCCCGAACTGTTGCAGCTGCTCGAACGAGTTCGGCAGGCGATGAGCGGCGTCGTTCAGGCTTTATGGCCAGCCCTTACCCTACCCGAGGGCATCGGGAGCTTATGGAGAAGCTGCAGGAGTGCGGCGCTTCCGCTTATGGAAGATATCGGCTTGCCGTCAGGTGCTGTGGAGGCTTGGGCCATGGTGAAGACGCGGTACAAGAAGGCGGATCCCAACCACATGGCCAAGTTGGACCGGTGGGGCCCGGACGGAAAGAGATCCTGTGAGTTTAGTATACAGCCAAGTAGAGTTGGCTGCCAAATTTTCCCAACGGGACTGTAAACTAGACAGCCTGTTAGACGGGATTGAGGAGGAATACAATCAATAAATTTGACAATGTATGTTATCCTTTAAAGTGACATGTAAAATGCCTTCTAGCCGGATTGTAGATCGTTTGTCTTTGCCGACCTTTTCGCTTCAACCTCGGGACCCTAGAGTCCGGAGTGTGTCCGAATACCTCTTTGGTCGAGACACAACCGTGGTATGCATGGAGACCAGGCGTAGGGGTCATTAGTGCTTTATCAGACAAGTGCCCAACTAGTTATGTTATATTACATGGTTAGTAAGAAACATCTTCCAGGGAGAATAGTTCCGTTAAGGGTTCCTTTATTTGGGAGGCATGCCCTAAAGTGCATGTCCAAACTGCAAAGAAAGCATAAAACATCCGGGGCAGATAGATAAAATAGGTAAAATTCATCTTTTAAATCACCGACCAATATTCCCTTAAGAACGCTTAGCTTTCGGCTTCACCCAGTCGAGGTACACATCCGGTGACCCGGCAAGAATAATTGCAGAGGTGCTCCTTTACCTCCTAGCCGAACAATCGGGAACGAGGGTAAGCACAGAGCCAGCAACCCAGCTTGGCCAAAACTTAAGTCATATCGATGCATATAATGGCGAGTAAAAGGTACATGTGGAAGCTTGACACATGTGTTGGGTATGAAACCCGTATAATTAAGCTTCTGTAACAGAAGCCCCCAGGAATAATGAGTAGGAATGGCACATCATATGTGTGCAAAGAATGCGGAAGTAGGCCCGTAAAGGCTTTTGAATAAAAAAGGATAAAAAAGAGAAACAAAAAGATAGCCGAAGTGTAAAAATTTGGACGGGGGAAGGGGACGAACTCTTAGTCCGGCGCTAGGCATAGAATCGTCGGAGGCGGGCTGCGTTCCATGGGTTCGGCTCGAGCGGTTATCCGACGCATTTCGTAGACGGTATGCTCCGCCGGTCAGTACTTGATCGATGATGAAGGGCCCCTCCCATTTAGGCTTGAGCTTGTCCTTTTTCTTGTCCGGTAGGCGTAGAACTAGTTCGCCAACGTTGTAAGTCTTGGCCCGTACTTCTCTGCTTTGATATCTTCGGGCCTGCTGCTGATAAAATGCGGAATGAGCCTTCGTGACGTCACGTTCTTCCTCCAATGTGTCCAAGCTGTCCTGCCGATCGAGCTCGGCTTCTCTTTCCTCATACATGCACACTCGAGGTGAGTCATGAATAATGTCAAAGGGCAAAACTGCCTCTGCGCCGTATACCATAAAAAATGGTGTGAATCCGGTAGTACGGTTGGGCGTTGTCCGCAGCCCCCAGAGTACGGAGTCGAGCTCCTCGACCCATTGTGTGTCGGATTTAGTAAGTGACCTTACTAGTCTGGGTTTAATGCCGCTCATTATTAGACCGTTTGCTCTTTCCACTTGACCGTTGGTTTGAGGGTGATAAACTGAAGCATAGTCGAGCTTGATGCCCATATTTTTGCACCATGACTTAACCTCATCGGTTGTGAAGTTCGTGCCGTTGTCGGTGATGATGCTGTGGGGGACTCCATAACGGTGTACCACCCCTGATATAAAGTTTATCACTGGTCCGGACTCTGCCGTTTTAACCGGTTTGGCCTCTATCCATTTGGTGAATTTATCAACCATGACCAATAGGTACCTTTGCTTGTGGGTTCCCCCTTTAAGGGGTCCAACCATATCAAGCCCCTGCATGACGAACGCGGGTAATGGGTATGGTTTTGAGGGCGGTGGGTGGCATATGGCTCGATTAGCAAAGAGCGACAACCAACGCATCGCTGGACCAAGTCTGTCGTCCGCCCGAGCCGTCGGCCAATAAAATCTGACGGAATGCCTTTCCTACAAGGGCCGGGCTGCTGCGTGGTGTCCGCCTAGTCCGCATGTATTTCAGCCAGAGGTTTCGCCCTTCCTCTTTGGAGATACACCTCTGAAGGACTCGGTTGTACTTTTCTTATAAAGTTCTCCTCATGGACCTTGTAGGCTTTTGATCGCCGGACTATGCAGCGAGCCTCGTTTTGGTCTTCGGGAAGTTCCTGCCTAAGCAAGTAGGCTAGGAGAGGTTCTCCCCACGGCGATTATCGCCATTATGGCGTGGGCTGAAGGTGTTATGTCGTCGGTGAATCATCGATTGATGCGGTTCTTTCCGGTTTATCGCTACCGGGCTCCTCTTCCCATAATACGGATGGCTTGAAGAGCCGTTCCAGGAAGATATTTGGAGGGACAGCATCACGTTTTGCACCCGGCGTGCGCGTAACGCCGGCCGCTTGGTTATTATCTCGGGTATGTGATGGAATTCAAGTCCTTCAAACCGAGCTGACATTTTCAGGACAACGTTGCGACATGCTGCCATTTTCGGATCCTTGGCGTCAAAGTCTCCGTTTATTTGGGATATTGCAAGGTTTGAGTCCCCGCGCACCTCTAGGCGTTGAATGCCCATGGAGACCGCCATCCGGAGACCATGTAACAGGGCCTCGTATTCGGCTGCATTGTTGGAGTCCGTGTACATTATTTGAAGTACGTACTGGACTGTATCTCCGGTTGGGGACGTCAGTACGACGCCAGCCCCCAGTCCGGCCAGCATTTTGGAGCCGTCGAAATGCATAGTCCAATTAGAGTATGCGCCGTACTCTTTAGGGAGTTCGGCTTCAGTCCATTCGGCGACGAAGTCAGCCAAAACCTGTGACTTTATGGCTCGTCGAGGTTTGTAAGTTATGTCGAATGGTAAGAGCTCAATGGCCCATTTTGCAATCCTGCCCGTTGCGTCACGGTTATTTATAATGTCATTGAGTGGTACTTCAGAGGCCACTGTTATCGAACACTCTTGAAAGTAGTGCCAAAGTTTCCGGGACGCCATGAACACCGCATATGCTATCTTCTGATAGTGCGGGTAACGGGATTTGCAAGGGGTTAACACAGTGGATACATAATACACTGGTTTTTGAAGGGGGAATTTATGCCCTTCTGTCGCTCGTTCGACGACGAGGACCGCGCTTACAACTTGATGTGTTGCTGCGATGTATAATAACATTGGTTCGCCCAGAGTGGGCGCCGCTAGGACCGGATTTGTTGCCAGTATGGCCTTTATTTCTTCGAGTCCGGCAGTGGCAGCATCCGTCCACACGAAGTGTTCGGTGCGCCTGAGGAGGCGATAAAGGGGCAACGCCTTTTCTCCTAGACGGGAGATAAAGCGGCTTAAGGCTGCCACGCATCCTGTTAATTTTTGTATTTGTTTGAGGTCCATTGGAATATCCAAGCGTGATGAGCTCGGATTTTGGCCGGATTTGCTTCAATTCCTCTACCGGATACAATGAAGCCCAGCAGCTTTCCGGCTGGTACGCCGAAAACGCATTTTTCCGGATTCAACTTGATGTCATATGCTCTTAGGTTTTCGAATGTGAGCCTCAAATCGTCTACTAGAGTTTTGACGTGTTTTGTTTTGACGACTACGTCGTCTACATATGCCTCGACTGTTTTGCCGATCTGGGTGGCCAGACATGTTTGAATCATGCGCTGATATGTTGCGCCGGCATTTTTAAGTCCGAAGGGCATCGTGTTGAAGCAGAATGGTCCATATGGAGTGATGAATGCCGTTGCGGCTTGATCTGCTTCCGCCATCTTGATTTGATGATAGCCAGAGTATGCGTCCAGGAAGCACAACGAATCGTGCCCTGCTGTGGCATCGATAATTTGATTGATGCGGGGGAGAGGGAAAGGATCCTTTGGGAAAGCCTTATTGAGGTCTTTAAAGTCAACACAGAGGCGCCAGGATTTATCCTTCTTTGGTACCATCACCAGATTTGCTAGCCAGTCCGGATGTTTGATATCTCTAATGAATCCGGCTTCCGAGAGTTTGGCTAGCTCTTCTCCCATTGCTGTCTTTTGGGTTGGAAAATCGCCGAAGAGCCTGTTTGGTGGCTTAAATCCTTTTAGGATGTTTAGGCTGTGTTACGCCAACTGCGTGGGATTCGGGCATGTCCGAAGGATGCCAGCAAAGATATCCCAATTTTCGAAGGAATTCAAGCGATCTTGGCGTCTACATCGGGGTTCAATTGTGCCCCGATGGAGGCCGTCTTTGTCGGGTCCGTTGGATGGACCTGGAATTTTATTATTTCATCTGCTGGTTTAAAGGAGGTGGTTGGATCTTTTATCAAGTATCACATCGTCCCTGTTTACCGTAGAGCGCAGCGCGGTGAGTTCTTCTGCCGCTAGGGCTTCGGATAGTGCCTCGAGGGCTAGTGCGGCTGTCTTGTTTTCGGCGCGGAGTGCTATGTCCGGATCACTGGCGAGAGTGATTATTCCGCTGGGCCCAGGCATTTTGAGCTTCATGTACCCGTAATGAGGTACTGCTTGAAAAATTGTGAATGCCTCTCGCCCTAATATAGCGCGATATCCGCTGCTGAACGGGGCCACCTGGAACATAACTTCTTCGGATCTGTAATTGTCCGGAGAGCGAACACCACATCGAGTGTGATTTTTCCAAAGGCAGCGTGCTTCCGGCCGGGATTATTCCTCTAAAGGTTGTGCTGCTTCGCTCGTACGGCTCCAATCGATTTCCATTTTTCGCAGAGTTTCCTCGTAAATGAGGTTTAGTCGCTGCCGCCGTCCATGAGGACTTTTGCGGTCGAAAAGCCGTCCACTATGGGACTAAGTACCGGTCAGGTGGTGCTCGTTGTTCGAATTTAGGCTCGTCATTTGGCATTGAAAGTGATAGCTGTGTCGCTCCATGGGTTTGCTGTTGCTACTTGGAAGACTTCGGCGAGTCCGCGGATTGTTCGCTTTCGCATATTGTTTAATGCGAAGGTCTCGAAGACTGTTGACACCCTGCTGGTATTGTTGGAGTGGTTTCCCGGAGCTAGAAGTTCCTCGCCACTTTTGGCCACCTGCCGTAATATCCAACATGCTCTAAGGCTATGTGTTGGGACGGCTCCCTCTGCGCTATGAAGTTTACAGGGTCCATTGAGCCATCCCTCCAGTACGGTTCCGTTTCCCTTATCGGGTTTCTGTTTTTGTGTTTTTGCATCTGGGGCATGAGTGTAAGGCGCCCTTTTGCTGCGGACTGGGTTTGGGGCCGGATTATCCCAAAATTGATTTTCAGTTTTCCGGAAACTTTCCAACGCACAGTACTTTCGTACTATGGATGCCAAATCGGTGAAGCGCGTAATTCTGCGACGATCAATGGCGTTCAGGATTCCCTTGTCCGTGCAGTTATTGCAGAATATTGAGATTGCGTTTTCCTCTCGGCAGTCCTTTATCCTGTCCATAACCAGGAGGAATCTGGCCCAGTAATGATGTACTGTTTCTGAAGGCTCTTGCCGTATGAGAGATAGATCGCATATGTTTGGGCGGGTGGGTGGAATAAAATCCGGATCCCTGCCCATCTTGGGGCTCAAAGGCCGAAGGGCTTCCGAATTCGGAAGCTTGGTTTGCTGGAGACAATCCAGCGAGTCCGGGATGATGCATGATTTTATGTTCAATGCTCGATCGAAGTCCGTCCCTCCGCGGGAATCCGGCATGGAGGGTTCGGGAATCCGGACACGAATTGTTTTCAACACTGGCAAAGAATTGCCGTATTGCTCCTCTACCACTGTGACGTGGTGGGTGGCCTGGGGAGAGTTAATCTCTCTCAGATCGGTTTTAAGCCCAATCTGGTTGTAGTCCGTAGCGACTCCCAGGGCGGCGATGCGATCCAAGAGCTCGTTAACAGACGAGAGCTCTATTGGATATAACTGTTCGGCAGCTTTGGCGCTGACGCGAAGATTGCTTCCGACGACTTGAGAAGTCATTGCCGAAGCGGCGGCCGGACAGGCGGTCATGAGAAAACCACCAAGCCGGATAGTTTGGCTGATGGCCAAGGCCCCTCCGGCGAACATTCCGTCTTTAAAGACGGGTGGAGACATCCGCCCTATCGGTGACGACACAGAGGAACTCTCAATGAAAGCACCAATGTCGGTGTCAAAACCGGCGGATCTCGAGTAGGGGGTCCCGAACTGTGCGTCTAGGCGGCTGGTAACAAGAGACAAGGGACACAATGTTTTTACCCAGGTTCGGGCCCTCTCGATGGAGGTAAAACCCTACGTCCTTCTTGATTAATATTGATGATATGGATAGTACAAGAGTAGATCTACCACGAGATCAAGGAGGCTAAACCCTAGAAGCTAGCCTATGGTATGATTGTTGTAATGTATGTTGTCCTACGGACTAAAGCCCTCCGGTTTATATAGACACCGGAGAGGCTAGGGTTACACAGAGTCGGTTACAATGGTAGGAGATCTACATATCCGTATCGCCAAGCTTGCCTTCCACGCCAAGGAAAGTACCTTCCGGACACGAGCCGGAGTCTTCAATCTTCTATCTTCGTAGTCTTGGAGTCCGGTGGATAATGATAGTCCGGCTATCCGAACACCCCCTAGTCCAGGACTCCCTCAACCCCCTTCACACGCATAAAAGTGTTGCAGACCGTTTGTGATTTGTTGCGTATCACCGACAGTTGCGCCTAGAGTGACGTGTGCTTTTTGTTTGGGATCCCACATGTTTCCTGAAAAAATTACGACTGGGATTGTATTTTACATTGGGCACAGTTTACTCTGAGTTCCCGTGTGCCATAACTTGATATCACAAATGGTTTTGGAGAGCCTACACACACGTAGTAGCGCTGCAAATCATTTGCAATCTGCTGTGTATCACCGACGGTTCCGCTACGATTGGCGTATGCTTTCGGATTTGGATCGCACACACTCATTTAGTTGAACCGTGTGCGGAGCAATTGCCAGGTCAAAACAAAAATATCCCAATTTGAATCGGCATGCAAAAAGCAAATTCACCACAATATTCAATTGAACAAATAAACAAAAATATCCCAATTTTGAATCAGCATGCATAAAGAAAATTGGACACAATATTCAATTAAACAAATAAACATGAATATCTCATTTTGAATCGGCACGCAAAAAATAAATTCGCCACAATATTCAATTGAACAAATAGTGTCCACAGGAAGAACATTCATCGGATTCCGCAACAATTGTAATTGAACATATGGTAGCTAAATTCCAATGAGTTGTCCACACATATATGCATTACATAATTAATCATAGTGTATGAAACACGAAGACCTCATGAGATGGAAAACAATGGACCCATGTGTATATGTTTAGCGGTAAATCTTACTCAATGTTTCAGGAGAACACATGCTGAAATCTTCATTATCACTAGTGGGATTGATGTAGTGATTCAGAAAGAAGTCGCTGATAAATCTCCTAACCATCAGCAATTCACCAGCTGGGAGCGGTTCAGGGGTCCTCGGTTCTAATATGAGCGCAGTATTTTTAAGATCAGAACGTTATGAGTGGAGTAGAAGATATTAATTAAGATAGACTTACTGGTACTAATTCGCAAGGATCATCACAACTATCAGCAGATTTGCAGATGGAGATCATGTGTCTAAAAACATAGTATCCACAAAGGTTGGTCCCTGCTTCTTGCTGAGGACACTGAAATTTTTTGTACAGAATTAGTCATGTATTTGTCCTGTTAGGAACAACCTAACCGGTGTTAGATGTATTATTTTTTCTTTGGACAAAATAGAAAGCGGTTTCATTAGAAGCTTGAACATTTGACTAGTGTAAGAAAAGGTATTTGCAGACTATTGGATAAATTTTCCGAAAATAACGGATTTTGGTGTGTTACCGGAGAAACGACACTACAAAAAAAATATACTTCCATGATGATACGTGTTTGTCACAGTAGGTCGCGTATTTTGTCATGCATGTACATCCATGACGATTTTATGACAGAATCAAGATAGTCATACTGTCTTTGTCAGAGAAGTGTTCCATGACATTACCAAAATTATCATCACAGAAGTGTCCACTTCCATGACAATAAATCGCGCGTCACAGAAGTGCTTTCGTGAAGGGTGACCGACACGTGGCATCCACCGTAACGGAACGCCGTTAAGCTATCGGGTCGGGTTTTGGATCCGATAACCCGTTAACAGCCCCGACCAATGGGGATTTTCCACGTGTAAAATCATCATTGGCTGGAGGAAACACGTGTCGGCTCATCGTTGGGACAGATGTCATCCACTCATTGGACAGAAGGCGCGTACGATACGTCGACTCGTGGCACAGCCCAACAGATGCCCATTCCTGTGAAAAGGCCGGCCCGTTTGACTTGGTTAAAAGGTGGCGGGCCGGCCCATGGAAAGCCTGTTAACGGCCTGTTTGCATATAGCCCACTTACAGCCCGCTAACCCAAGGCCCGTTATGCCCTATCCTAATTAGGCCCAGTAGCGTCATCTGGGCCATCCAATATGATTCCAGTCCGTTTTCACTTCTGGCCCATGTATGGCCCATGATGTCTTTCGGCCCATATGAGGCCCTTTGTAACTCTTGGCCCATTAACGACCCGTGGTGAAACTGGCCCGTAATGAACGGTGTATCACTTTACACCCATTAACGGTCCATGGTGAAACTGGCCCGTAATGAACGGTGTATCACTTTATACCCATTAACGACCCATTATTCCGTTGGGCCGTTTCCAGCCCAAGTTATCTTTCGGCCTTCTGAGGGCCCATTTATTCTTGGGCTCATTTGCAACATTTGGTTACTTACGGCCCGTTACTGTCATTTTCTGCTTGTGGGCCAAATTCAGCTCGTCGTTACAGTCGGCCCGTTTGTGGACCGTTAATCTATTGGGCCATTTTCATAGCATCACCAAATACGGCCTATTAACGGCCCGTTATGGTCAGCCCATAAAATGTATGATTTCCACTCTAGCCCGTCTACGACCCATTAAAGGCCCGTACAAAACCCATAAATGAGCCGGCCCTTACAAGGCCCATGGATCCTATGAGACGTAGAAGGCCCATGGATCCTACGAGATGTAGAAGGCCCATGAATCTGACGGCCCATTGAAGGCCCATGGATCCTACGGCCCGTACATGGCCCATGGACCGTACGGCCCGTGGACGGCCATGGTCACTACAACATTTGGGCAAGTTGGCCCCCGTTTGAACGATATAGCATATTCAAAGAATTATCCTACTCAATACTATCACCTCTAAAAAACATACACTATACAACAAAGAGACCAAGTCATAGAAACATAGAATAATCCTACACTATACAATAAAGAAATTACATCCGATTATACCCACTAGGCATTATGGCTCGACATAGGTGATAATAAAGCATACACAAATAGCAAATTACATACACTGGGCAAATACAACTCATACATCATGGACGCGCATCAACTTAACTCCATTTGAACTATAATCTCTTGAGAAAATAGGATTGGCCGGATTCAGATAGCACAAATTTCAGTCTGCAAAATCTCCAATTCCTTCGTGGTTACCTCGGTGTCTTGTTTCATTTTTTTGACTCCTGCATCTAATACCTGCATGTCTAGTCTCAACTTGTTGATTATGCGTTGACAATCATGTACACGTTGTCTTGCCACCTCTAGTTGATGCTCGAGAACAACAGCACATTCCAATTCCAATCCATAATCATTCGGTAACGGCCATGCCGCACTGCTCGCAGATCTTTGTGTTGATGTCACTTCATCCTAAAATGTTTCTGTAAGTACACATGACTAGGGCAAAAATATAGTTACAACAGTGAAGCGAGCAATACAATATTTTGTACTACATGGCAAAACAGGACTAACAATAATGTTACACGTCATGAAGCATCAACAGGTGATATTTTAAAAATTATAAAAAAGATAGTCTGTGCAGCCTGCATACAGAAATCCCTCTTAGCTCACCAGAGGAGCATGATGTTGGGGCCCAATCGAAAACACAGACAAGTTACAAATCTAGACAGTATGTTGCGTGCAAGTAAGCAAGCAGTTGGCCATTCTGTAGCTCAATTAAAGTCTTAGGGAGCATAATGAATAGCAGAGGGTTTCATACAAACATACTACAGCAGGCAAAACTATGCAATCATTAGCGTAGTATAAACTAGATTGTGAGCCTCATGCAATAATAGTTGGTTAATAGACTTCAAAGCTTCAGGCACACTTCGGCAGAGTAATTAAATGGCAAGGCCTTTAATTATGTCAACTAATAGTTATACAAGTACCCAACATTAGGCATGATTATTTGGACATCTCATTAACTGAGGACAAATAAAGCAATTGAAAAGAGCAAATTAACTATGCCTGAAACAAACAAGGAATTGAACTGTTGAGTTGCATACAGTGACTTACCTTAATAGGTTGAAGAGGCTTAGCGCAGCTCCAACTTCTCTTGCAAGCCTCCTTCGTAACATCTTGTACTTGGAAATCCTCAATCTTATCTTCATTGCACCCCCTCTGCAAGGTGACACAAACTAGTTACTCGTCTCCTTGGAAGATAAATATGCATACTTTCCAGTCTGTGAACACAAAAGGATGAGATTATAACAAAACAACACCACATAATGAAACATGCCGCATCTCTTGCACTTGCACACAATGAAATGAGCATTTACTATGTCTGCACTATGTAAAAACTAGGCATACCTTGAACTGGATCTCCGGTACTCTTGGAGAGCCTACTTTAGTGTCTGACCAAACCTTTATGTCACCTATGAGTTAGACAAGGCCCCACTACAGCAGCCCTTAGTGTTTAAATCGTTGACAAGCTCTGTTAGAGTGTTAGGTCAAGAACAACAAGTAATCAAAGCAAATAGTCCTAGTATGGCTGGTTGATGCAAACAAGCAATTGAACAGATGTGTGAGCAATCTTACATATCAAGAAAAGAAGCAAAGAAGGAGGCTTAAAGACCATCACTTGACTGACCAGATTTAAGGGGCATTTAAACATCATGTGCAACGTATGAACTAACATAAACATTGCATATTCCAGATTCTACAATAGAATGCACATGTATTAGGTTATGCCATGTATGATGATGCCCAAATGTACACTATAGCAGGCAGGAGTGATTCATCATTGCATGCACAATTGAATTGTAGGTTAAGGTCCAGTTTGATTATGCCTTTTCAGAGCTTATTGTTAAAATAAGCCATAAAAGATGTAAAGAAGTCATTTTTGAGTTATGGGCTTCGGCTTAACTAATTTCGCTTTGGAGGGGGGTGTTTCGGGTAGAACCTCACTAAAAATTGAAGGGAAGGAGAATAGTGAAATGACTCTGTTATCTGCCTATATTACACTCAAAATGCAACTACTGACGCCCGTGTCACACCTGACCCTCAAGTAAAAACAAACATGCAAGCATTCATTGCCCTGCCCGCTTGCATCTCCTCTCCCCTTACCCTCTACCTCGATCCCCTGCCTGCAGCACTAGGGTTCCTCCAACAAGCCGTCGCCACTGGTCCCATCTGGCATGGTCCTCGATGATGCTATGTCCAGCTAGGCTACATGGCCGGCGGGTAGGGAAAATCTCCCTGGCTGCTCCTCCCTCTGGCGCCGCCCCTCATTCTCATGGTCTCTAGCAGCTGCTCCACTGTGGTTCATCCAACGCACTACTCCGGCGGGCGCTGCATAACTACGGCTGATGCCACACTACGGCAGAAGGCACCTTATTCCTCCTCCCCTCCTCCTAGGCAATGGCCTTGAGGTGCTGTTGAAGGATGAGCTCATCCAACAAGGTGAGGATCTCCTCTGATTTTTTGCCAAATTTTCATTCTGATCCACTATACGATGAATCGATATGAGCTGCTTCTGCTGCTGCTATATGATGCATTTCTATGAGCTGCTCCTGCTGCTGCTATATGATGAATTGCTATGAGCTGCTGCTATATGATGAATTGCTATGAGCTGCTGCTGCTACATGATGAATTGCTATGAGTTGCTGCTATTGCTATATGATGAGTTGCTATAAGCTGCTCCTACTGATAATATATGATGAATTGCTATGAGCAGCTCCTGCTGCTGCTATATGATGAATTGCTATGAGATGCTCCTGCTGCTGCTATATGATGAATTGCTATGAGCTGCTCCTGCTGCTGCTATATGATGAATTGCTATGAGCTGCTCCTACTGCTTCTATATGATGAATTGCTATGAGCTGCTGCTGGTATATGATGAATTGCAGACTACTGCTGCTGTATGATGAGTTGCTATGAGCTGCTGCTGCTATATGATGCTTTCAGGTGGTGCTGCTATATGATAATAACCAGCCACTTGGACCATCGAATTTCAATAAATAATTGTTCTTCATTTAAATGTGGGTCATGCGTTCTTCGTTTAAATTAGGCAATGGGATCTCTATGGAAAACATTGACCAAAGTAGATTGTGCCAAGTAGATGGTATCTTTGTATTTGCATTTTGAGCAAATAGTGATGGTCCGTTTTCCTATCATATTAATTACTGCACTGGGTTCAATTTGTGATGTTTGCAAGTCAAATTAATTTTCGTATGGGCACCAAAATGAAAAAAATAAATGCAATCTAGACTTTCCACTGATCATACCAAAGATAAGCTGAAAACGCAATGAAAAGAACTGGTTGGCTTATTACATGGAGCTTATATTCACAGGTGCTTATTTTCTTAGGATAACTCGTAATAACTGTCCCTAAGAAACTTGGCTAATAGAACTGACATACAAATAACATGTCACGATGATTGCAATGTAGGAGTGACGTACCATAGCACACTGTATAGGCTCACCGCTGCCTCTCCTTTTTTGCGATGTTCCATGAAATTGCCACATACATCTTGTACTTTTCATTGTTTAACCCTATCGCAAGTTGACACGGCTAATTTGAGACATCTCTACATGATACTACATTGCATATCCCTATGCATATTTAAACCACCAATTAAGGATTGTGTGCGTACCATAAACTAGCCATGACTCGTATGCTGGACTAGCAGGCACTCTAAGGAGCCTAATGTAGTGCAATGGAATTCCTACATGCCACCGATTTTTGTGTAATGTCGCCCTGTTCCTAAATATATGTATTTGTAGAGATTCCAGTATGGACCACATACAGATGTATATAGATGCATTTTCGAGTATAGATTCACTCATTTCGCTCGGTATGTAGCCTATAGTGGAATCTCTAGAAAGACTTATATTTAGGAACGGAGGTACGAGGTAGTATCATGTATGACATCTACATATCTAATTTAGCAGCCAGTAGTAGAAATCATTGTCTGCGCAAAGGGATTACTGGTCAAAAATCCTAGCAAAGCACGCTGGCAGGCATAGAACAATACAAGAGAGAGAGACACACTTACAAGATCATAGCAATGCCTCTGTCCAGGATCTTGGTTGGCCAAGCTGTTAGATCCTGAAGAAACATCGTCCTTGTAGTTTTTGCCAGCTGCATAACAGGTAACCGTGACTGGTTAGTATATTTGAAGTACATCGGGCAGGTGAAGCTGGACGGGTTTAAAGGTGACAAGTACCTAGGCCGTGGAGGGTGCTTGGCATGTCTCCAGATGGTGGGAATCAGGTTAGAAACGTCAAGGGTGATGACGCTGCGCTGGCTGTCGGGCTCTGGTAAGGAGATCTAGAACCGTCAAGTAGGGTGCTTGTGGAGCGGCTCCGGTAGGCTGGACTACGGTGTGGGTGAAGCGGATCTGTGGCCGTGGACGAGGGCGTAGGTGAAGCTGCTCTAGTGGTTGGGTTAAGGATGGTGTCGATGACGCAGATCTGCGGCCGTGGACGAGGCATCAGAAGCTGCTCCGATGGTTGGGTTAAGGATGGTGTCAACGATGCGGATCTGCGGCTGTGGACGGGGCGTCAGAAGCTGCTCCGGTGGTTGGGTTAAGGATGGTGTCGATGATGCGGATCTGCGGCCGTGGACGGGGCGTCAGAAGCTGCTCCGGTAGGTTGGATGAGGGTGCGAGGAAGCGGGTCTCAGGCCGTGGACTTGTGAGTTGGCAAAGCGGCCCCGGTAGGGTTGAGAATGGCATAGGCGAAACTACTCCGGTAGGGTTGACGATGGTGTCGGTGAAGCAGCTCCGGTAGGGTTGAGGAAGGTGTCGGTGAAGCAGCTCCGGTTGGGTTGAGGAAGGTGTCGACGAAGAGGATCAGAGGCCGTCGACGGGGGCGTCGGTGGGGCAGCTCCGGGGTGTGTGGACGAAGCGTCTCCAGTGGGGAGTACGAATGAGCCGCTGCAGATGCGTGGCGGTTGACGAGAGTACCGGCGAAGCAGATCCGGCGCTGTGGACAAGGCCGACACTGAATGTGCTGTGGTATAGTGGTGGATGAGCAGTCTACTTGTTTCTAGGGGAGGTGGGAGGGGTAGATGCGGCCGCACAAGCAGATCCGGCGAGGTGGACGCCGCTGGCAGTGAATGGGCTATGGTACGCCGAGCAGTCCAGGGTTTCAAGAGGGGAGGGGAGAAAGGGCGATGAAGTACGGACGGCGTGATGTAAGATGCCTTGGTGCTGTGGAGTTAGTCGTTTTTGCGGGAGAGGGAGAGGAAATGGGGGTGCCGTGTAGTGGGGAGAACCGAAAGTTACCAAAGCAGCCCCGACCTATCATGTAGATGAGGGCGGTATTGTAACTGTTGGTCTCTGTGCACTAAGGACAAAAGGGGAATTTCGCATGCTAAAGACTAAGGTGGCGGAAATTTTAGAAGGAGGCGGGTGATTTTGCCGCCCGCGGGATCGTTCATATCCAGTTTCAACTAATTTTGGACCATGGTAGCGGGAAGGTCGTGCTAGACTATGTACACGGGGCACGTGTCAGCAGTTAATAACTGTTGTGAAGTCCACCCCAGAAAAAAAGACAATAACTCGGGATGATGCGCCGATAACTTGGACGTTCACACGGGCGCGGCCAATCGTACGGGTGTAGTGGCGCGTTCACAGAAAAGGGATCAAATGCACAACCTATGTATTTCTCGTGTAAATAGATAATTTAGTGCCATTGGTTATTTACTTTAAACATAATGCATTGATGTGTTAGTGTAGAGGCGCACAAAAAGAAATGGATATTGTAATCTGCTACTTAAAAGTGTTACCTCATATGATTACATAGCCTCCATTTCATAAATTGCGTACCCACTAAATTCATATATGAATATTACATATATTACTTCAAAATAGAAACTTAAATCATCCAAGACTAATGAATTTGAATGCAAGAGTAACAATGGTGCATGTACATGATAGCTACACTGGTTGTTTGAAGAAACATCACTGTAACTTTGGCATGCACAACTGAAAAGGTTTATTTAAATAGAAAAAAAGTGAGATGTGAGTGTCCAATCTTTATAGCGTTGAATCGATATTGTACCTTTGGCCACGATAAGAAGTAGATATTGACTTATGTTTAAGCGATGCACGTCCACGGTCGCTAGATAGTGATACGTGAATGAATTGTGCAATCTCTCTCACACGCATACATATCTCATTTCCCTGTGGGCATCGGAATCACACACGCGCACTTCATGTATTTCTCTCCCTCCGTCAGGGTTAAATTCGTGTTTCTACCCCGTCCTACAAGTCTCTCACATAGAAACACACACGCTTTCTCTGTCTAACACGCCCACCCCTTTAATTCCGCCCACCCACAGCCACTAAGGTCTCAAAGTATAATAATGTCTCTCACACATATGCCTAAGGTTAACTCGAGTTCCGGAACCATATGAATACATACAATGGGATTCCAACAGAGCACCTTTTGTTTTGAGATTTCTCTCTCTCTCTCTCTCTCTCTCTCTCTCTCACACACACACACACACACACATGAAGGCCAAGACAAGCTGTGTGTGCGCACTTTGTTTCTCGCTTCATTTTTTCCGGCACTTGCATGCACACACACACCGTTCGTTTATCTTCGTGAGGCTTTAGGTATGCCTCACACAAATGCTATCTATCTATCCCTTAATATAGCTAGATATGTGTCACACAAACTCCTTCTCCCTACTAGCAAGATGCCCATGCGTTGCACGGAACATCAAGATGCATTTGTATGAGAAGTTTATCTTGTGGGAGAAAAGGATGAACGAGGGAATGTCTTATTTGCAAATGCGGAGAGGGGTGTGGGTATCTTTTTGCAAAATTGCCATAGTTTCCTTCCTATCCGTCAGATATAAATCGGATGGCCTATATTGCAGGATGGCAGGAACACCATCATCACCAACTCTATTTTTTATAAGAGTAGAGATATGTGAGTGTCACTGCCCCCCCCCCCACACACACACCCACACCCACACACCCACACTTCCCAACACCGAAGGAGTAGGGTGACACCTCGATCTTGATACTAATCTATCGACTGGCTTCTCTCTCAAACATACACACACACACACACACTACCCGACACCGAAGGAGTAGGGTGGCACATCGGTCTTGATAATAATCTATCCACTCCTCTTTCAAACACACACACACACACACACACACACTCGCTAGTTGTGCCTCTGTGCCTACCGCGCACACTCTCGACACGTCTTTCTCTCCCTCCTCCAACAATGACAGCAGAAGGGTGACAACTCGATCTGATCATAATCTATCAATTGGTTCTCTCTCAAACATTGTGTCTCGGTGCCTCGCTCGGTAGCCCCCTCGATATGTAGACTTCTCGCGCGCGCACATCTGTAGTGACGATGACGCTGAACCCAGTGTGCCTTGTTTTTACCGGCCTCATGTGATAGTTTTCACCCTGTTTTCTGTTAATTAACAAGGCAACCTTTTCTTTGTTACTACTAGTGAATCTGAAATCATTCGGGGCAGATATAAAATATATCACTTCAACCCAATTATCGCAGCAACTATTTTAAAAGAAATTAGCTAGCTGCCCGTGCATTGCATGGAACATCAAGATGCATTTGTATGAGTAGTTTATCTTGTGAGAGAAAAGGCTGAACGAGGGAAGGCCTTATTTGCGAACGTGGAGAGATGTGTGGGAGTATTTTTTCAAAATTGCCATAGTTTCTTTCCTATCCGTTAGATATAAATCCGACGGCCTATATTGCAGGATGGCATGCACACCATCATCACCAACTCTGTTTTCTACTCCCTCCGTTCCTAAATACTCCCTCCGTCCGAAAATACTTGTCATAAAAATGGACAAAAAGAGATGTATCTAAAACTAAAATATGTCTAGATACATTTCCTTTTATCCATTTTGATGACAAGTATTTCCGGACGGAGGGAGTATTTGTCTTTTTAGATATTTCAACAAGTGACTATGACCGGACCTTACCAACATACTCAAAAAAGTAGCCCATAATTTTGATGTTACCCTCTTTTTGGCGGTGCAGTGCCATCTCGATACCTCATAAATAAATCAAGGACAAATCTGACCCCTTCCTGAAAAGACATACGGAGCAAAATGAGTGAATCTACACTCTAAAATATGTCTACATACACATCCGTATGTGGTAGTCCATTTAAAATCTGAAAAAGACAAATATTTAGGAACGAATGGAGTATAAGAGTAGACATGGAGATATATCTCCAGCATGGTCTACAACAAAAATGTGCTGGCTGGTTAGCGCCGGATGCTCGCAACGCGATGACATGAGTTCCGAATTATATCTTTTAACTATAGATTTTTATATTATATATTACTTATTTAATATATACTTCTTTCGCTACTGTACTGACAGTGGAACCCATAGAGTACTTAGAATACAAGATTAAGGATGGACTTGTTTCTTTTCAACTTTCATCTTAAGTTGTAGCCACCCTGCAAGTCACGTGTACACTGTACATGCAATTAACTTTTTATAGAGGGACAATCATACATGCAAATAACTCAAATGGATTGGATGTCACTCTGTTATTTCCAGCATAAGAGCATCTCCAACGGTAGCCGGCAAATTTCCTCCCGCTTCCTTCCGCGAAGGACGACATCAAACGCCAGCGACATACATTTTTACAACTCTAACCAACCAGATGAAATTCGTGCAAACACGAACTGATTTCATATAAGCATGAAGGATTTCGTATAAAAAAGCCGGATCTTCATATAAACATGATGGATTTCATTACATTTACATGAACTAAGTGGTGCCAATCCGGCTCTCTTGGTATAATTAATACTCCCTCCGTCCGGAAATACTTGTCCTAGAAATTGATGTATCTAGACTTATTTTAGTTATAGATACATACAATTTATCCATTCTTAGAACAAATATTTCCCGCCAGCTACAGAGGGAGTACATAATCTAAATGGCCGCCTGCGGATCCCTTTGTCTTCCTCATGTCCGTCAGACACTTGCGGGGTCGACGAAGGTCCTCGGAAGAGACGAAGCAGCAAAGAAACCACCTGGATGCGCACTCGTCACCTCGGCGGTGGCCTTCATGGGTCCCAAGTGGCGGCGGCCTCCCATGTTCTACTTCTCCTTGATGATGGCCGCGGACACGGAGAAGCTGGCCACCGACTCATCGCTCTCCATGCACCTGGCTTCTGTCTCTGCCTGCATGGCGCTGCCGTAGGCACGGGAGGCACGCCCACAGACACGGGAGGCGCGACCACTGCAGACACTGGTGGCACGGTACGACGCGGCAGTGACGACGCCCGTACCGGCGTGCTCGCCGCCGTGCCGGCGTGGAGCAACTCGCCACTCCTCATCGAGCTGAACTGGAGCGGCGAGTTGCTGAACCACGCGCCTGCTTGGGGCGGCAACTGGGTCCGTCAGGCCAAGCGAGGTTGGTGAAGCACCGAGCGGCCTCGCCCATATCCGGAGGGCTCGGCGGGCCACCCAACCGGGTAATATGCCGGAGAACGGCTCCTCGGAAGCCATCAGAAGAGTGGAGAAAATGGTGAAGGAGGAGATGGGGGAGCGGCGTACGGGTGCAATTCTTGCCCACTGTCTGTTTGGCCTCTATAAATAGAGGGCGGACGGTAGGAGCTTGGCCGGCGTCTGGCCTCGTTTAAACTGAGGGCGGACGGGAGGAGCTCGACCGGTGTTGCGTTTAATTCCGGCCCGCTCACGAACGGACGTGTGGCCGGAGTAGGATTATCGGTTTGCATGCGGGTTTAACGGAGGGGTTTAATGGAGGCGCGGGGCGTGCAGCGGGCGGCGCAGTACTATCGATTTGACAGAAGTAATGAGCCGTCAAATCATAAAGGCCCTCGCCTCTTGTGAAACCGACCGAGCTAGACTACGCCGCCCTCTAGCCTTCTAAAAAAGTATATACTTGCTACGTCTTGAGCTTGCGTTGGTTTTCCTTGAAGAGGAAAGGGTGATGCAGCAAAGTAGCATAAGTATTTCCCTCAGTTTTTGAAAACCAAGGTATCAATCGAATAGGAAGGCTCCTCAAAAGTCCCACGCACCTACACCAACAAACAAAGAACTCGCAACCAACGCAATAAAGGGTTGTCAAACCCTTCACGGCCACTTGCGAAAGTGAGATCTGATAGAGATAGTATGATAAGATAAATATATTTTTGGTATTTTATAATATAGATTGGAAAAGTAAAGATGCAAATAAAAGTAGATTGAAAGCTTATATGATAAAATATAGACCCGGGGGCCATAGGTTTCACTAGTGGCTTCTCTCAAGATAGCATAAGTATTACGGTGGGTGAACAAATTACTGTCGAGCAATTGATAGAAAAGCGAATAATTATGAGATTATCTAGGCATGGTCATGTATATAGGCATCACATCCGTGACAAGTAGACCGACTCCTGCCTGCATCTAGTACTATTACTCCACACATCGACCGCTATCTAGCATGCATCTAGAGTATTAAGTTCATAAGAACAGAGTAACACATTAAGCAAGATGACATGATGTAGAGGGATAAACTCAAGCAATATGATATAAACCCCATCTTTTTATCCTCGATGGCAACAATACAATATGTGCCTTGCAACCCCTGATGTCACTGGGTAAGGACACCGCAAGATTGAACCCAAAGCTAAGCACTTCTCCCATGGCAAGAAAGATCAATCTAGTAGGCCAAACCAAACTGATAATTCGAAGAGACTTGCAAAGATAACTCAATCATACATAAAAGAATTCAGAGGAGATTCAAATATTTCTCATAGATAAACTTGATCATAAACCCACAATTCATCGGATCTTGACAAACACACCGCAAGAAGAGTTTACATTGAATAGATCTCCCCAAGAGAGGGGGAGAACATGGTATTGAGATCCAAAAAGAGATAAGAAGCCATCTAGCTAATAACTATGGACCTGAAGGTCTGTGGTAAACTACTCACAACTCATCGGAGAGGCTATGGTGTTGATTTAGAAGCCCTCCATGGTCGATTCCCCCTCCGGCGGAGCACCGACGAAGGCTCCAAGATGGGATCACGCGGATGCAGAAGGTTACAACGGTAGAAATTGTTTTTCGTTGGCTCCCTGGATGTTTTCGGGGTACGTGGGTATATATAGGAGGAAGAAGTACGTCGGTGCCGCCCGAGGGGCCCAGGAGACAGGGGTCACATCCAGAGGGGGTGGGCGCGCCCTCCTATCTCCTGGCCGCCTCGATCGCTTCTTGGCTTGCACTCCAAGTTCTCTGGATTACGTTCGTTCCAAAAAGCACGCTCCTGAAGGTTTCATTCCGTTTGGACTCCGTTTGATATTCTTTTTCTTTGAAATACTGAAATAGGCAAAAAAACAGCAATACGGGTTGGGCCTCCGGTTAGTAGGTTAGTCCTAAAAATGATATAAATGTGTAAAATAAAGCACATATACATCCAAAAGGGGTAATATAATAGCATGGAACAATCAAAAATTATAGATACATTGGAGACGTCAAGCATCCCCAAGCTTAATTCGTGCTCGTCCTCGAGTAGGTAAATGATAAAAAAACAGATTTTTTTGATGTGGAATGCTACCTATCATAATTCTCAATGTAATTTTCTTTATTGTGGCATGAATGTTCAGATCCAAATGATTCAAAATAAAAGTTCGTATTGACACAATAAATAGTAATACTTCAAGCATACTAATCAAAGCAATCATGTCTTCTCAAAATAACATGGCTAAAGAAAGTTCATCCCTACAAAATGATATAGTTAGGCTATGCTTCCTTTTCGTCACACAAAAATGTTCCCAAATTCTACACCCCCGATGACAAGCCAAGAAATTGTTTCATACTTAAATAATCTCAAACTTTTTCAACTTTCACGCAATACATGAGCGTGAGCCATGGATATAGCACTATGGGTGGAATAGAATATGATGATGGGGATTGTGTGGAGAAGACAAAAAAGGAGAAAGTCTCACATTGACGAGGATAATCAACGGGCTATGGAGATGCCCATCTGATGTCAGCACGAGTAGGGATTGCCATGCAACGGATGCACTAGAGCTATAAATGAATGAAAGCTCAACAAAAGAAACTAGTGGGTGTGCATCCAACTTGCTTGCTCATGAAGACCTAGGGCATTTGTGGAAGCCCATCGTAGAATATACAAGCCAAGTTCTATAATGAAAAATTCCCACTAGTATATGAAAGTGACAACATATGAGACTCTCTATATGAAAAACATGGTGCTACTTTGAAGCACAAGTGTGGAAAAAGAGATAGTAACATTGCCCCTTTTTATTTATATTCTTTTTTTTCTTTTCTTTTTTTTTCTTTTTTCCTTTTTCTTTTTCTTTTTTTTCTTTGGCCTTTCTATTTTTTCTTTTGGCCTTTCTTTTTCTTTTCTTTGGGACAATGCTCTAATAATGATGATCATCACACTTTTATTGATTACAACACATGAATTACAACTCGAAACTAGAACAAGATATGACTCTATATGAATGCCTCCGGCGGTGTACCAGGATGGTGCAATGAATCAAGAGTGACATGTATGAAAAATTATGCATGGTGGCTTTGCCACAAATACGATGTCAACTACATGATCATGCAATGGCAATATGACAAAAGTAATGTGTGTCATGATGATGAACGGAGCGGTGGAAAGTTGCATGGCAATATATCTCGGAATGGCTATGGAAATGCCATAATAGGTAGGTATGGTGGCTGTTTTGAGGAAGATATAAGGAGGTTTATGTATGATAGAGCGTATCGTATCACGGGGTTTGGATGCACTGGCGAAGTTTGCACCAACTCTAAAAGTGAGAAAGGGCAATGCACGATACCGAAGAGGCTAGCAATGGTGGAAAGGTAAAAGTGCGTATAATCCATGGACTCAACATTAGTCATAAGAACTGATATACTTATTGCAAAAATTTAGAAGTCATAAAAAACCAAGCACTACGCGCATGCTCCTAGGGGGATAGATTGGTAGGAAAAGACCATCGCTCGTCCCCGACCGCCACTCACAAGGACGCACAATCCAAGTACACTTCATGTTTCAAATTTGTTACACAACTTTAACCATATGTGCATGCTACGGGACTTGCTAACTTCAACACAAGCATTCTTTAAATTCATAATCACCCAACTAGCATGACTTTAATATCACTACCTCCATATCTCAAAACAATTATCAAGTATCAAATTGATCATAGCATCCAATTCACTTCCTATGATAGTTTTTATTATACCCAATTTGGATGCCTACCATTCTAGGACCAATTTTATAACCATAGAAAATATCATTCTGTTCTAAAGGACTCTCAAAATAATATAAGTGAAGCATGAGAGACTAGCAATTTCTACAAAATTAAGCCACCACCGTGCTCTAAAAGATATAAGTGAAGCACTAGAACAAAAACTATCTAGCTCAAAAGATATAAGTGAAGCACATAGCATATTCTAATAAATTCTAATCAAGTAGGCTTCTCCCAAAAGGTGTGTACAGCAAGGATGATTGTGGAAAACTAAAAAGCAAACACTAATATCATACACGACACTCCAAGCAAAACACATATCATGTGGCGAATAAAAATATAGCTCCAAGTAAAGTTACCAATGAACGAAGACGAAAGAGGGGATGCCTTCCCGGGGCATCCCCAAGCTTAGGCTTTTGGCTATTCTTGAATATCTTGGGGTGCCATGGGCATCCCCAAGCTTAGGATTTTTGCCACTCCTTATTCCATAGTCCATCAAATCTTTACCCAAAAGTTGAAAACTTCACAACACAAAACTCAACAGGAAATCTCATAAGCTCCGTTAGTGAAAGAAAACAAAACCACCACATAAGGTACTGTAATGAACTCATTCTTTATTTATTTTGGTGTTAAACTTACTGTATTCCAAGTTCTCTATGGTTCATACCACTTAATACTAGCCATAGATGCATCAAAATAAGCAAACAACACACGAAAAACAGAATCTGTCAAAAACAGAATAGTCTGTAGAAATCTGTAACTAACGAAAACTTCTGGAACTATAAAACTCCTACCAAAATAGAAAGTCCTGTAGAATTTGTCTATTGATCAGCAGCAAAAAGAATCAACGCAAAATCGCATTTCTGTGATTTAACAAAACTAAATTCATGCGTGCAAAGTTTCTGTTTTTCAGCAGAATCAAATCAACTATCACCATAGGTTATCCTATAGGTTCTACTTGGCACAAACACTAATTAAAACATAAAAACACATCTAAACACAGGGTAGAAGCAAAATTTATTACTGAACAGAAACAAAAGCAAAAAACACAAATAAAATTGGGTTACCTCCCAACTAGCGCTATCGTTTAACGCCCCTAGCTAGGCATAAAAGCGAAGATAGATCTAAGTAGTGCCATCTTTAATTTTCAGTTTTTTAGTGGAGTCATGCTCAAATCCGGGAGGTTCTTTATGTTTCCCTTCATACTCTGAAATTTTTAGATCTAAAGAATCCAACTGCTTATTGCAAAGAGTAATCAACAATTCATGCGGTGAAGATTCCCGCTAACACTTTTAAGAGGCTCAAGAGACTTTTGTAATATATTTGTTACTTCGCAAATCTTTCCAAACACTTGTGTTTCTTCTTGGGTAGGATGTGGTCCTCCCTTTTGAGGTAGTGTTCCCACTATTCCCTCAATAATTTCATGCGCAATACTAGGATCAATTTCAATAAAATTTCCCTTGGCAATGTAGTCGAAGAGTTGTCTATGCGTCATGTTTAGACCAACAAAAAAATTGCGAAGAAGAATTCTAAAATTCACCTCTAGGGTGCAATTGCGATAAGATTCCATCATCCTATACCAAGCATCTTTTAAGTTTTCTCCATGCCTTTGCTTGAAGTGAAGAACTTCAAACTCGGGAGACATAGGAGCGGATAAGGAACTACCATAACGACAAGGTAGACGATCTAACACAGGAGCAAACGGAAAAAGGCAAGTGAAAGAGAGGAGAAGATTGGGAAAGAGAGGGCAAATAAAACGGAAAGGGTGAAGTGGGGGAGAGGAAAACGAGAGGCAAATGTCAAATAATGTAAATGCGAGGAAGATGAGTTTCTGATGGGTACTTGGTATGTCTTGACTTGAGCGAAGACCTCCCCGGCAACGGCGCCAGAAATCCTTTTTGCTACATCTTGAGCTTGCATTGGTTTTCCTTGAAGAGGAAAGGGTGATGCAGCAAAGTAGTGTAAGTATTTCCCTCAGTTTTTGAGAACCAAGGTATCAATCCAGTAGGAGGCTCCTCAAAAGTCCCACGCACCTACACAAACAAACAAAGAACTCGCAACCAACGCAATAAAGGGGTTGTCAATCCCTTTACGACCACTTCATGTAAAGTGAGATCTGATAGAGATAGTATGATAAGATAAATATATTTTTGGTATTTTATAATATAGATTGGAAAAGTAAAGATGCAAATAAAAGTAGATTGAAAGCTATATGATAAAAGATAGACCCGGGGGCCATAGGTTTCACTAGTGGCTTCTCTCAAGATAGCATAAGTATTACGGTGGGTGAACAAATTACTGTCGAGCAATTGATAGAAAAGCGAATAATTATGAGATTATCTAGGCATGATCATGTATATAGGCATCACGTCCATGACAAGTAGACCGACTCCTGTCTGCATCTACTACTATTACTCCACACATCCACCGCTATCCAGCATGCATCTAGAGTATTAAGTTCATAAGAATAGAATAACGCATTAAGCAAGATGACATGATGTAGAGGGATAAACTCAAGCAATATGATATAAACCCCATCTTTTTATGCTCGATGGCAACAATACAATATGTGCCTTGCAACCCTAACATCCACACGGGTAAGGACACCGCAAGATTGAACCCAAAGCTAAGCACTTCTCCCATGGCAGGAAAGATCAATCTAGTAGGCCAAACCAAACTGATAATTAGAAGAGACTTGCAAAGATAACTCAATCATACATAAAAGAATTCAGAGGAGATTGAAATATTTCTCATAGATAAACTTGATCATAAACCCACAATTCATCAGATCTCGACAAACACACCGCAAAAAGAGTTTACATCGAATAGATCTCCACAAGAGAGGGGGAAAACATGGTATTGAGATCCAAAAAGAGAGAAGAAGCCATCTAGCTAATAACTATGGACCCGAAGGTCTATGGTAAACTACTCACAACTCATCGGAGAGGCTATGGTGTTGATGTAGAAGCCCTCCATGGTCGGTTCCCCCTCCGGCGAAGCGCCGGCGAAGGCTCCAAGATGGGATCCCGCGGATACAGAAGGTTACGGCGGTGGAAATTGTTTTTCGTTGGCTCCCTGGATGTTTTCGGGGTACGTGGGTATATATAGGAGGAAGAAGTACGTCGGTGGCCGCCCGAGGGGCCCAGAAGACCGGGGGCGCGCCCTCCTATCTCCTGTCCGCCTCGATCGCTTCTTGGCTTGCACTCCAAGTTCTCTGGATGACGTCCGTTCCAAAAATCACGCTCCCAAAGGTTTCATTCCTTTTGGACTTCGTTTGATATTCCTTTTCTTCGAAATATTGAAATAGGCAAAAAAACAGCAATACGGGTTGGGCCTCCGGTTAGTAGGTTACTCCCAAAAATGATATAAAAGTGTAAAATAAAGCCCATAAACATCCAAAAGGGGTAATATAATAGCATGGAACAATCATAAATTATAGATATGTTGGAGACATATCAATACTCCACTTCTGTACAGTAGTAGTATCGATGGATTGCGCCATGGAGCAAAACTTGAAATTAAAAAAAGGTGGTACATATAGAGAGCACTCGTCGCCAAATTATGCATATGGTACTATTAAAAAGGCTTGTCACAATAATGGTGTCCAGCACAACCCACCCCTCAAATAAAACTAAACATCCTGGAATTCTTTGACAAAACTAAGCACCCTGAAATTTTTTGACAACTAAACTGCTAGCTATATGATGTTGGCCATATATATTGTACGTATATAATGTGAATAAACGAGTGGTAGTACTATACCAACTAAAAGATGAAATGTAAGAAATACTAGTATGTACGTACTGAAGAGTTGAAGTAACGAGAAGAAACATAACATAGTTCTGCTGGGGGCTTAGCACAACACACCCCTCAAATTAAATTAAGCACACCTGAAATTAAACTTTGCAACTATTGGGGTAGACACTGCATTAGAACCACCATGAGCAACGACACTGCCACCTTACTTGGAGTCCTCGTCCACGTCCTCGACTTCGTCCTTGTCCCTCTTCATCTTGGCTGATACTTCTTTGCTTGAACCGCACACTTGGCTCTTGCTCTTCATCCAACCCTTGTAGATATTGAAACAAAGGTAGCCATCCATTGCAGCATAGTGGATGTGGTCTATATCTAGTACATTCCGCTGCCATGCATAACGATGAAACGTGTATGGAGGTTTCTCCGCCACGTCTGAAGGATGAACCATGGCTCCTGCCAGGGCCAGCATTGAAGGCTGGCCACCGGAGGGCAGCAGCCGATTCTTCTGGAGGTCGAAGGGGTTGCCTACAACGAGGCCTATCCAACCCAGGACTTCTTTGTCGTTCCCAAAGTCTACAGTAACGAATTTGACTAGGTTGTTCTCGAGGAAGTCCTTAAAATTCAGGCATTCAACGTCGGCATGGCATATGTGGTATACCAAGCATAAGTCAAGCACGCAAACCTGGATCACGGCGGGCTTCTTCCTCTCTTCGTCCTTTAGGTCCTTCTCTCGTGCCAGGACTGTGGTGTACTCAACATCTAGCCCAGCGACCCACTCATCATCTAAGTTTTTGAACATGCGTCTAAAGCGAGAAAGGCATCCTTTCACCGCCGCGGAAGAGCGGGTGTAGATGACGTCGAACTCATCACCGATGATGGTTATAACCTTGTACTCACCGCCGATCATGGAGATTTGGGACGCCATGGATTTGGGAGGAGGATTAGGATTAGTGGAACTACCGTAATGTGAAAGGACGGGACGACCAGGAGCGAACCACCATAGTATTAAAGGACGTGCGGGGACGAGTAGGAGCGAATTGCCAGCGTGCGAACGACAGGGTAGTGGCTTTCCATTCTCCCATGATACGGGCTTCCGAGAGCCATCTGAGATCGAACGGTTGCATGGTGTGATTCTAGACCTATGGGTGAATATCCTATCCTGGAGGGTTATTCCGCAAATTTTCAACAACTTAGCATGCGACCGTTTGATCTCAGATCCAAGGGCTGCAAGCAGCCCGTATCATGGTCGCACCTACCACGACCGTCGTGTCGCTCGCGCGGTCGCGCCCTAGGAGATTTAACATGGTGCGTTAGGCTTTCTGATGTTGGCATGTCATACATAGTCATCACTTAGTCACTCATACTACAACAAGGTTAGCTCTAAGGTTGGCTATAAGTGTATCTTTTTACTTCTCTCTATCTCTTTCTTCGTACCCCCTCCGTCCCATAATATAAGAACATTTTTGACACTAGTGTAGTGCCAAAAATGTTCTTATATTATGGGACACAGGGAGTACTAGTATTTATTGCATTTGCCAAGGAGTGACCTCTTCCAATGAAATGGTGTGATTATTAGTTTTTTGTTGCTAAGTTTGCTTCATTTAATTAGCTATAGACTCAAAATTTTCTTTTCACCTAGGTACACGCACTTAGCACCGTTTCTTCCTTCGGTCACCAAACTAGTCTCTCTCTTCTTGATTAACTTGCCACATCAGACTTTATGCCTATGTGGCAAGCTTAGCACCTGTAGGAGCAAGTAAGTACAATAGTGCGCTTTACATGGCATTTTTACATATGTGGAGGAAAGAGAGGCAAGGAAAAAGTGGAGAAGTGGGCTCTCATGCAAGAGCCAGCCTCTACTACATGGTGGAGCATTGGGAGAGGCACATGTATGGAGGTGGTCAGGAATCGGGAGATTCACGCCGGTCGTAGCACTGCAGTTAATATGATAATGGCAAGTCAAATCACGGGGCCCCACCTGTCCAGCAGTAACTCGCTGTCAAATCACACAGCCCTACGTTTGCAGCAGCCTACTCCCTCATCTTCTCGCGTCTCTATCGAACCGACTAAGCAGAACTGCCCCGCCTACCGCGCAGGAAAAGCCCGCGCAGTATACTCCCTCTGTCTAGGTGATCAAGGTGGAGAGGAAAACGAGAGAACTGAATGTTTAGTATTTGCTAAGGCTGGTTGTAATGGTAGTATCATAGCTATATCATGCATGCCAACTAGGCAATTTTGATGAGGTGTCATAGAATTAAATGAAGAAAGAGATAGAGTTGAGTACTATGTGTCATACCTGGCAATAAATAAAGTACTGCATGATACTAATATATGATACTTCTACCTCGTTTCTTGTTTCTTCACATATCAACCAATAAGAGACGAGGGGTGTGCATGCTTTTAATGACTTGAGACTACCAAACACGACATGCAGTGATTAGTTCATTGCATGCAATGCTATTAATTAGCAAATAAACATTAAGGTCTCTTGTTTTCCCCTCCTCCTTGGTCACGGTGCACAACCTAAGATGACTTACTCACCTAGACGGAGGGAGTACTAAGTATTATTAATACAGTTTTGCTAGATGAGATATAATTTGGTCTCATTCATCTTTTATATCCATTGGATGTGATGCTATAAGATGCGTGTGTGCTGACGTGGGTTGTATTTGTTCTTGTTTTCAAAGTGAATGAGACCAAATTATATCTCATCTACTCCCTTATTTATATCATTGCGTGCAACGAACTGACCACTGCATGTCATGTTTGATAGTCTCAAGTCATTAAAAGCATACAAGCCCCACATCTCTTATTGGTTGATTCCTCTATTTATGTCAAAAAATAATAAACAACGTGAGAGTTAATGCACCACGCCTATGTGTTTACTATTTGGTTTTCGTAAGATGACTTAATACTCAGCTAGACGGAGGGAGTATTCGATTTGACAGCGGGCGGCGCAGTTCCCGATACGGCCTTAATGCAGACGAGGGAGGGAGTAGCGGTTCCTGAAATGTTGAACGGCCAATGCATCCTCCTTCAATTAATGCATGAGGGAAGTAATGGGAGGAGGTCCGGGGAAAGAGGCTGCACGATGTGAATGCAACACAGTTTGCCCTCATTGCCCTCATATAAAGGCGCCCCTCCATTCGAATGCATCTACCACATCGTACGCACCTAAGCATTTGCCTAAGCACCTACACTAAGCGCAAAAGAGCTCACTCCAGACTCATGGCGGTGATGCGCGTGAGCGGCCAGCGGCTGTGCCAGATGGTCCACAACGCCGGCCTGCGGCATGGCACCAAGGATCGTCTCCAGACAGTGTTGGAGACCGGCTGGTGGATGGCCGCCGTCGACGCCAACTACGACTCTCAGTTGGACCAGATGATCGTTGCCACCAGCAACAAGTTCACCGTCCTCAAGAAGCTCGCGGACGACATTGCCGTACTCCTCCAGCCCGCACACCCGGGCTCCTCATTGCGTGCAACCCTAATCGGCCTCCATGGCCGGAACCTCTTTCAAGCACTGGTGGCCCTGCGACTGCCCGCTGACGCCACGAAGAATGTCCACCTGGAGGTCGCGCTCGCTGCGAGGTGCCTCGCCCTGCAAGAATTTGTCGACCTACACATCCACGTGTACAAGCAAATCGTGTACATAGGTATCTACAAGGCCAGTGAGGACGCTACGACGTTGTCCTTCCTCAACCGTCTGGAAGCCTTGGATGCCTTTGCTGACAAGCACCTCGACTCACCACAAAAGCCGCCGCTCCTTAGCCGCCGGTCGGTGGCCCGGCGCACTAAGTTGAGGAGGAGGAGGTCGTACGTTCATGGATCCATCGTTCATGGATCCATCTTTCTTCTTGCCTTCTGTAACCACCACTACGATCGCATCATCGTGGCCTTAATTCTTATTGTGCTATTGCATTCTCGTTCCAGTCAATACCGACATGTGCGATCCCTTTGCTTAATTATATGCATCACTGTAACTAGTACTCCATCCGTCAATTTATAAGCTATGCTTACCTTTTCCATCAACTTCGTGCAACGCGCGGGCATCTTGCTAGAAACACTAGAATATGTCTATATAATCCGTATGTGATAGTCCATTTGAAATCTCTAAAAAGACAAATATTTAGGTACGGAGGGAGTAATATATTAGGAGTATATCAAAACAAGAGTGATTTCTTTCAAGTTTGTGAACAAATACTACTATTCTACTACTTTGGATCCGTCGCAACGCACGGGCACATTGCTAGAAAAAGGAAAAGGCCTGCCGCGTTCGCGTCGCACCCCCACACGCTCGGGAATCGGGAGTACTCCACGGCCCATCCGGCACGACACATAGCTTAGGGAAGGCGTGTCGCCTAGCATTTTCACTTTCATGTGGGACCTCCGTTGAGCAAACCGACTATTGGCAAACCGCACCCCACCCGCCGCCGGGTTGGAAAAACAGAAACGAGGGGAAGATCTAGCTGTAGCACGGAAGCCAAGAAATTTGGTGTTAGATGGGGCTCGTTGATAGAGTAGGAGCATTCCGTACTAGTAGTACTACTCCTACTTAGTACCAAGTTTGTACTCCTAACACTATATTACTAGTACTACCACTATACAACTAGTAGGTACGTGCACGACACAACATCGTAGGAACAAAAAACGGGAAGATCTTGTTTTGGGTGATTTATCTTTTTTTCAATCAACATAGTATGAATAATATGATGTGGGGGGCACCCATGAAGCTTATGTGGCTTGGTTGCATGGCTACGAAAGGTTAGAGAAAAATAAATAGATAATGTGTTTAGAGTGCACTCCACTAAATAGATATACTTTGGATCCATTGCAACGCACCGGCACATCTATATCTATACCCCCTATATAGTGTGTGAAAAACTTTGAAAGTTGGTCATTGGATGAAGCCAATCCGACGGTACAAAGATGGCAAATCCGAGCACTACTGGCCATTGGATATCATCCACTAGATTCTGCCACATGTATAATAGACTCCATGGTTGAACTTAATTCATGACTAACTTTTCCACAACTAAGCTTAGGCTTGCCACAACTAAGCTTAGGCAAAGTTATTAGTTCTTCAAAATGAGAGCCACAAGTTGGCAAGCCTAAGGGAATCTTGCTACATTTTTTGTGTGTATGTCATGTGGGGCCTTAGTGTGGCTTGCCTAACGTGTGGCTTGAACCAAACACTCACCTAAGTTAATCAAACTTGCCTAACCTTACGTGTGGCAATCTATGGCAATCTTAGTGGCTGTTTGGTTCCTAGCCACACCTTGCCACACTTTGCCACAACTAACCTTAGGCAAGTTGGACCAAGTTAGGTAGGTGTTTGGTTCTAGCCACACCTAAGGCAAAGATTTTTTTATGAGCAGTGAGCCCCACATGTCATAGACATTGGGGCTGTTTGGTTCTAGGCCTAGCATTGCCACACTTTGCTACACATTTTTGCCAAGCTTGCCTAAGGTTAGTTCATCAAAATGAGAGCCACAAGTTGGCAAGCCTAAGGGAATCTTGCCACATTTTTTATGTGTATGCCATGTGGGGCCCAAGTGTGGCTTGCCTAAGATGTGGCTTGAACCAAACACTCACCTAAGTTGGTCAAACTTGCCTAACTTTAGGTGTGGCAATCTTTGGCAAAGTTAGTCATAAACCAAACAGGCCCTAATAACTGTGTGGCAAGATTCCCTTAGGCAAGCCAAAGTGTGGCTAACAAAGGGTCTGTCTGGTTCATGACTAACTTTGCCACAACTAAGCTTAGGCAAAGTGCGGCTGCCACAAAAAGTGTGGCTAACAAAATGACCACCACAAGTGTGGCAAGATTTGGCAAGAAGTTGAGTCTATGACATGTGGACCATGTAACTAGAAAAGTATGGCAAGCCACAAGTGTGACAATGAACCAAACACATGCCTAAGACATTGTGGCACGCCTAAGCTTAGGCGTGGCAACCTTAGGCGGCAAACCAAACATCTATATATCTATATCTATACCCCTATATAGTGTGTGAATAACTTTGAAAGTTGGTCATTGGATGAAGCCAATCCGACGGTACAAAGATGGCAAATCCGAGCACTACTTGCCGTTGGATATGATCTACATTCCACCAGATTTTGCCACATGTAGAATCTAGAAAACTCCACATGTAGAAGCATAATGCACAAACCACCAGAATCTCATGCGTGCAATGCACGTGTACCTTACTAGTACTAGTTTGTAGTAGTAAGAAACAAATTCCAGTTTTGGCACGAGCTCGTACTGCGGGAGCACCACAAGGCCTGCCGCGGGAGTTACCACTACAAAAAAAGACACATCCGTGACATTTTGGGCCGAACAATTTTTTTTCTGTCATACATATGACACTTCTATGACGATAATTGTGACAAAACCTGGTATCATCATAGATGTGATGGGCTCCTACTTCCATGACAAAAAATCATGACAGAAAATGGGCTTTTCGTCCTGGGCGGGCCGGGACGTAGCTGCATGACATTATTTGGGCCGTCCATGACGGAAAAAACCGTGGTAGAAGCGAGGGCGAGGAAAATTTCGGGGAGTTCCCGGTTACGGTGGGAGGTCGGGGGCCGAGCAATGTTTTCTCTCGTACACGTACGCGCGTGTGTGCGAGGCGTTGGCTCTAACTGAACCCGAGCGAGGCGTTGGGCTCTAATCGACCCGAAAGCGACAGACTACAAAGCTACGGGTTATCGAACCCGAAGCGATCGATCGATGGTCGTTAATCGAACCTAATCGAGCGATTCTTCGCCATCGCCGCTAACTAAAGCCGATCGATTAGATGAACAGTGAGCGTTGCGGGGGGGGTGGATGAACAGTGAGCGGTGGCGTTGCCTCTGGATGAACAGGACCCCATGGTGTGGAAGGTTGGATGAGCAGTAGACAGTGGAGGGGTGGTTGAACAGTAGACGGTGGAGTAGCGCGCGGTGGAGGCTGGATGAACAGGAGCCCATGGAGGCTAGAGGAGGTCGACGGTGGAGATGAACAGTATCCCGTGGAGTCCTGTTTTGCGGTACACCACACCCTCCCGGCGAACAGACCCCGTTTGACCAGAAGCGCCCAACACAAGTCCGTTTCGTCCGTTTTGCAGTACGCCACACCCCTCCCGATCAACAGGTCTGTTTCATCTGTTTTGCGGTACGCCACACCCCTCCCGATCAACAGGACCCCCTTTTTGACCGTAGGAGGTCCATTTCCTCCGTTTTGCGGTACGCCACACCCCTACCAATCAACAGGACCCCCGTTTCGACCGTAGGAGGTTCGTTTCCTCCGTTTTGTGGTACGCCAGACCCCTCCCGATGAACAGGATCCTGTTTCGCACGTGGCCGGTCGAACACAAGGCCGTTTCCTCCATTCGGCGGTACGCCAGGCCTCGTTTCCATCGCATGTTCCGTCCAAGCCCTCCTGATGAACACGACCACGCATTCCATTCCGACCCAACCGGTTGGCTCCCACGCGTTCCGTTGCCTCCCATGAACACGACGCATTCCGTTTCCTCCCCATGAACAGGACGCATTTCGTTGCCTCCCCATGAACACGACGATGACGCTGTTTCTCCGTTCTGACCCAGCCATGTACACGAGCCCTGGCCGTATGTATGCGCGAGTAGGCATTAGAGACCCTGCCCGTATGTACACATACGTGGCCGTAGTTTCTTTCTTGCACCCTGGCCGCTGTACGTACATGTACATGCTACGTGCGCGCCTCTACATTGACACGTGCGTGCCTCTACATCCACCAGTATATATGTACAAACATGTTCGCGACCAGAATGACAACGCTACGTACGCTTCGACCAGGTGGGTCCCGACTGTCAGGCAATTCCTTGCGTGCGAAGATGTAGCTGGTGGGTCCCAGCAGTAAGGGGGGGCGAATCGTTTGTGTTTTTTTGCCCGGACGCACTTCCTTGCGTGCGAAGGTGTAGCTGCTGGGTCCCAACAGTCAGGGGGCGAATCGTTTTTTTGCCCGAACGCACTTCCTTGCGTGCGAGTGTGTAGCTGGTGGGTCCCATCAGTCAGGGGGGCGAATCATTTTTTTCGGACGCACTTCCTTGCGTGCGAAGATGTAGCTGGTGAGTCCCAGCAGCCAGGGGGCGAATCGTGTTTTTTTCCCGGACACACTTCCTTGCGTGCGAAGATGTAGCTGGTGGGTCCCAGCAGTCAGGGGGCGAATCATTTTTTCGCGAAATACAGTGGCCTGTCCGGTGGGTCTCCGCTGTCAGGTGGAGGAATAATTATTTTGCGCGTAATAAGAAGGCACTTCCTTGCGGCTGCCGTGGACCCAACTGTCAGCCTCTCCACGTACAATCCACGTCTGATGGAAGTCATTGCTTGACCACGTTGACCACGCCGCGCCGAGAGCACCACGGCGGTGGACGACGGCGAGGCCTAGGAAGGGGACGACGCGGAGCCGGGGAAGACGCGGAAGTGGATGCAGACGCGGAGAGGAGTATGAGGGTTCACTGGTTCGGCCGCGCTGCCATCGCCGTAGAATAACAGGGGGTGTGGGTGAGTGGAGGGATGGCGTGGCCAGCGGTGGGAGTAGTAGGGCGGTGAGGCCTCCGCGGCAGCACAACCGGCCATGGGAGGCTAGAGCAGGCGGCAGGACCGGCGCTGCTTTGGGCGGCTGGAGCAAGAAGACCAGAGGTTGAAGAAGCACGACGGCCGTTGGATGGACATCGTACGTCTACTTGGTACGTCAACTTAGTAGGCCCACAGGTCAGCTTTCGAAATGGTGCGCCCCAGATGTCAGGGGGAGGAATCATTTTTCGGGCGGGTGGAGCTAGAATATCCGAGACTGAAGAAGAAGCAAGGCATCCGTTGGATAGAAATCCAACGGCCACTGCTGCTAGAACCGTGTGTTGACTATAAGTTGACAAAGCCTTGCATACGCGTCAACTCTGTTTTTTTAGGGGACGCGTCAACTTAGTAAGGCAAGAAGTTCGTGGCAGAGAACTTATAGCCCATTTGAGATTTGTAAGAATGTGTAGCCCATTTTTGAATTCTAATGGAATTTACTATAGCCTATTTACAATTTGCTAAAAGTACAGCCCACTTCAACCAACCATTCAAAACAGAATTCAATAAAATTTCCCACATTTTGATGGGATCCGAAATATTTTTATCCCAAAATTTCTAGTCAGATTAAATACAATTTCAATATAAATTTATATTACGTAACAAATCCAACGAAACATTGCGCTCGCAACAATTAATGAAATTAAAATTTTCAATATCCAAAAATAATATTTTATAAAGTAATTACGTGTTTGGTGCATTTTTTATAGTTCTTGCCAGCTTTTTATAATTACATCCCATTTATTATTTCTTAAAGCCCATTTTCTTGTTAAGGCTAATGCATCCCTCCTAGGAAAGATTTGCAGCCAAGTGAGCGGAGAATAACAACTTGACCTTGCACGGGTATTCCTAAAAAAGTACAATTTTGGCTAGCCATTTTCACTTGAAAAAAGTAATATCTGGGCTGGATATCCGCTGGGCTAGACGGGCCACCGCCGCCATTAATACCGCAGCGATGTTTTCGTTGTTGTTCGAGAGGAGAAAAATTAATATCTGGGCTAAACATCAAAAACTCTGAAGTGCTCACGCCTCAAAAACACAAATCTTGCGCCGAGCTGCTTGGTCCCACTATCGGCCGCTTCTTGTGCAATTCTCTCGCTTATTGACTACTCCCTCCTTTCCGGTTTATAGTGCTCAATTCAAAAATCTCACCAATCAAGGTAGATGGCGAGTGGTGGAATACTTTTTGTAGTTTTGCAAAAGCACCTAATTAATGCTCTTGTTATCCTCAAAAAATATGTTTATCAATGCATTAATTGCAATGCATGCATGCATAAAGTCATGCATTGGTCAATTTTCTCTTAATACTTGCATGCAATGATTTAATGCACCTTGGAATCTGAACATGTGATGGAAAACAACCAAATTGAGCCTTATAAAATGGAAAAACTAAAAATTTGAGATACGCCCTATAAACCGGAAAGGAGGGAGTACATAGGTTGACAATGGTGTGGGACCGTGATGTCAGGAAACCAGGAGGAAGCAAAATAAATTATAGTTATATATATATATATATAATAAGGAGGCACTTGCGTACGTGAGGCTATGGCCCTGGTGGGTCCCCATTGTCATCCTCTCCAAGTAAAGTAATCTCCTCGCTGCTGCTTCCGCTCAAATTGATCGGGCGCCGCCCGCCCGCTTCCGGTGCAAAGCGATTGCTCCACCTTCAAACGACATAAGTGCCATTCGTCCGTCCATCTGCCTCCCACATTAATGATACGCGGTTGCCGAGGCGGCTACTCCGGCGCCACACGTCCGTCCCTCCGCCGCCCACCATTGCTATATAAACTGCTGCGCCGGCCATAGCCGCAGTCATCCGCATCCGTTCCCTTTCTCCTGTCCACACCACTACTGCCCACCATGGCTTCCTCGTGCTCCAGCGCTCTTCGGGACGGGCGGACGACGGACCACAAGGAGATGGTAGCCATTGCTGCCGATCGGCTGGCCAGCAGGCAGCCAGAGGACGATGACGTCCCAAGGGAGAACATGGCAGTCGATGATCCGGCGCCAACCCCCTCCTCAGCACCATCCTCGCTGGTGCATTGCACCATGACCATCGGCGAGGCCCGTGCCCAATATATGGACACGGTGAGGCATATGCGTGAGGAGCAGTTCCGGGAGGCGCAGGCCGACGCCGCCTACAACCACCATCTCCTCCAGGAGCACCTGCAGGCGGAGGAGCAGATCGCCGCGGAGCGGGCGGAGCAGGAGGCGCTGCTCGACTCGTACCGCTCCGCCCGCAAGGGCCGCCTCGAGCGCTGGCGGTACCGCATGTGGGTGGCGGAGGCTGCGGCCGCCTACAAAGAGGCTAGCAAAGAGGGCGATGAAGCAGGCGAGCCGCTGTTTGGCGAGACCGAGGACGAGGCACCGGACAATGCCGGCTCTGACGAGTCCCCGCTCCGCTGGCGTCGATGAGGCCCTGCTCCGCCGAGGCCCCACGGCGCCAACAATGAGGCAGAGGACACCGCTGGCTCCGCCGAGGCCCCGCCCCACCAACAACGAGGTAGAGGACAACACCGGCTCAGCCGAGGCCCCACCCTGCCGGCAACGTGGGGGAGGATTTGCACCGCTTCGCTGAGGCACCGCCCACCAGCAACGAGACAGAGGACATCGCCAGCTCTGCCGAGGCACCGCCCCGCTGCCAACGAGGCCGTGCCACACAGAAAACGAGGAAGAGTAGAACACGGTAGGTCGCCGCCGCTCGGGTCCAAGTAAGGCCACCGCTGCTATCCTCCGGTTGAAGCGAAGCTAGGTGGGTTGACCATTGACGGCCGGTTAGCTTCTTGGCGGCGACGTGGAATCTAAGAGCTGCGCTGGAGAAGACCGCTGCTTCTACTTAGCTGCTGGTGCAGTTGGCTGACTGACACGTGGGCCCAATAGGCCACATGTCAGTTACGCAACTGCACCTACAATTAAGTCATTGAAGTTTCTATTCGGCTCAGTGGGACACAGGTGGGTAGCTTCGGTTAATTAATTATACCTCCAGCGCACCCCTTTTTAGTTGAAGAATGTATGAAATGTAATGAAATCCGGCATGTTTATATGAAATCCGACCATGTATGAATGAATTTATTTCGATTAGTTCGAATTCCTGTATCACTGGCATTGGATGAACATGCAAAACAATACGTACTAGCATTATTCCCAGGGTGATTACCTCGTTTGCAGCAGTTTCACATGTACTCCCTCCGGTCCTTTCTAGTCTGCATACAAGTTTTGTCTACAGTCAAAGTACCAATCTTATACAAAAAAGTATGCACTTTCACAATGTGCGAAGTAAAAAGGAACAGAAGGAGTACAAAGAGTTTGAGCAGCTTTTTAGCGTTTCTGTACATTGCAATCAAACACACACGCCTGGCAATTCATAGAGAACATTCAAAACAATCGATGATTATGCATCTCAGCGACTCACATGCCAGAGGCAATATTTACTTCACAACTAAAGAATAAAGAAAAAATTGATCGACGCCGCTAACAGCAAAGGGCGTCCCATTCGAAAATATCAAACGCATGTCTTGCTAAAATCAATGAGCAAAATTTGAAGGTTGTCCCATTCCAAAATATCAAATGCCTGCGGTTTTGGAATGGGCAGGGTTTGCCATCAGTTTGTACATTGACATGGCACCTCGTGCTAAATAAACCAGCTGTTCTTTTTGTGCAGTTCCACCAAACTCAACCAAATTCACGCGTAGCTTGTATGATTTCGCCCTTATATGTTGCAACGCCTTGAACTTATCGGCACCTCCTTTCTTGTGGTGGAAATGAATGATTTGATGTATTCATGAACATTTTGTGAAGTTCCCATTGAAATAAAGCTGAGCGCCCCTGTTTGCACAAATACAAAAAAGTGACTAGTATAAAGCAAATTGTACTATGAATTGACAGTTTTCAACAGGCACCTACATGGTCCGTGTAGAGCACACTTTTAGAAAAATGGAACTCACTAGAAAGAATCCTAGAACAACATTGTACTCGCGCATCACAACAAAAAAAATGGAGATTTGTTAGTCCTTCTGAGCTGAAGTTAGTTTGGTCTTGTGGGGAGTAATGTAACCATCCTTCAACTGCTCCTTCTGATGAGAAGATAGACAGGGCTTCTTCATCCTGGCATAATCGGAACTAGTTACTTCACGTACTGCATATTCTTCTTCAGAGGAAGATGATCCTGTTGTGCAAAACAATTGCTCGTTCCAGCCATAGCAATAAATTAAGATGCAAAACTATATCATTACTTGTGTCATCACAATTCCAGTGCTTCATTACAGCACCGGGAGTTGATTTTGTTTTTCTTCCGCTTGTTCTTCCCTTCATCACTTGGTTCAATAACAGACAAGCTTCGCCTTCAATGCAAGATTTGGCATGTCAATTAGGGAGCACAAGTATAGTACTAAACTTAATTTTCTGATGAAAGTGGCAAAATACAGGCCAACCGTTGTGAAATATCTTATCTTACCTCAATGGGATATTGCGGTGCACATACAGATTGGAAGTCTTGTCTCCATTTGTGCAGTTCACTAAAATCAAGCAACATTATCGCACAAGTAGCACAACATATGAAAGCACACTGCAGAATCATGTGAAAGAAGGCTAGTACTGACCTCTCATGACGCGGAATTCAAACAACTCACAAGAAGAAGATCTGAACCAAATTCGCCTTAATGGATAGGAAGTAAGATCTCCTCTTGTGCAGTTCCACTAGGATCAAGCAATCAAGCAACTTTGTCGGTGTGACATTTTGGTTGAACTGCACAAAATACTCTTAAAACAAAAGTGTTTTGTGCAGTGCAACAAAAGGTCACAATGGCAACGAGGTGAAGTAGATAACCCTGTTTACACAAAGGTGCAAAGGAAACAATTAGTGGTCAATAACGGTGGATGACACAGAAGCCAACAAAAAGAAGCATCTACCTTATCTAAATGGGAAAGAAAGCAAGACAGTAGCATTTCTCAAACGGTGGCATTGATTAATATTAACATAGAGATTATATTAACAATAAAATTTGTTAAACATGTAATTTGCTTTTAAATGTGGCATCGCATCAATTTTCCAGCGGCATTATTAGAGGGTGTTTGTTTATAGGGACATTTTGGTGTAGGGACTAAAAAGCTCCATGTCAGTCCCATCTAAACCAAACAGGAGGGACTTTTGGGGACTAAAAGTGGGCATTTGGGACTAAACAAAGAAGACCCCGAGGAAGTCTTTTTGGGACTTTTTCCAACAGTTGCCCCTGCCACGCATCGCACCTTGTCTCTATTAGTTCATTACTATGGGTAACATGGTCTTTTAGCATGTCATTTAATAACCTCTAGTCCATGTTTAGTCCCTAGAACCAAGCAGGTAGGGATTAGGGAGTTTTTAACCAAACAGGGCCTTAGATTAACAACAACTAATGACTTGCACGGGACAGTGGATGCACCAGCACCATGTGCATCTCCCTACCGATGTACTGTGGTCATGCACAGTCTGTTGCAACAAAGAACAAACAACCAAGGAGCATATTTGTGTTGGTCCCAGTTTTGTTATCTTTAGACACCTTTCCCTATGTGAGCGCAGCCAAATCTAGTCCCGCTCAAACTCTACACCTTGTCCCTTCCTTTCCTTTTTGAACTAGTACTTTTGCCCTTTCCTTTCCTCTTTGAACCACGTCCTAGATTTATTCGATACAACTTTCCCCACTACTTTCCCCCATTCCTTTCCTCTTTGAACCACGTCCTAGATTCATGCTATACAACTTTCCCCCTTCATTTCCTCTTTGAACCACGTCCTAGATTCATGCTATATACAACCTTTCCCACTACTTTCCCCCACTCCTTTCCTCTTTGAACCACGTCCTAGATTCATGGTATACATGCAGCTAGAGAAATGCATGTGGAGTAAGTAAATTATACCTTAAGGTTCTTGGGGCGTGGTTCGGTGGGTGACGGGACGGCGGCGAAGAAGAAGGGGTCGGAGGCCCTCCCGCGCCGCCGCCGGGTGAAAGTGAACAGCTGCGTTGGTAGTGGATTCCCTCCCTCGCTGACGGTGATAGCATTAAGCCTCCTTCCCTTCCCGGCGGACGGATCCTGCCTGCTCTTTGAGCAGCAGTGAGGGGAGAGAGAGGCCAACGAAGTCTTGTTTAGATCTGGAGAGGGCGAGAGAGTGTGAAGAGAGCAACTACAAGCGCCGAGGCTCCAGCGTGTATATATATACTGGAGAGAGAGTGTGAAGCGTGCAAACCCTAGAAAACATCCATTTTGACCAGTCAAAGAATCCTCCTTGCACAAATTATGCTCAAGTGTAGTTATCGAACCCGAGACCTCAAGTTTGATGAGCGAACAGGCTAACCAGCTACACAACCCTCCCATTATGTTCAACGAGAGGAAAATAACCTTTTATACATTCCTGCATTCGTGTGACAAGCATGCTGTGTTCTTTTTTGTGTGTGTGGGAGTCATTGGGATTTTAATCATAATCGTGTCATGTGGCTTTGGTGGTAAGCTATCCACAGTGGTGCAAAAATAATGCAGCCTTAGTCACCTTACCTCTCTCCACGTAGTACGTTGGGTCCCACCAGTCAGAGGGTGAAACAACCAAATTAATAAGAAAAATTAAAAGTGCTAGCGGTGTATATTACCTCACACATCTCGCTACTGCTCGGGAACACTGTCCAATTATCCCTCTGTTCGCTCACGTACTATTTTAAGTGAATCCTTATTACAACATGCACACAAATTTTGGTCACTTGTATTCGACTTAAGTCAGTGTGCCACCGTATCTCTTATACTTACTACTCCCTCCGTCTAGGTGTAATAAGTCACGTTAGAAGGTTTATGAGGCAAATCTTTTGCCTCCGTTTAAAAAAAGTCAAGTTAGAAGGTGCAACGGGACCAAGGTGCATGCATGTGCGTGTGTGTGTTTAACAGCATGTGTGTGTTAGAGAGAGCGACAGATCGACCTACTCCTACAGAGAGATGGTGTGTAGTGTACGATTTTAGCCGCGAGAGTCGGTGCATCCTCTTGTTTCCGGGCGTGTCCGGTAGGGACATGCGGATAGCTGCCACGCCCGCTCCTGACCAGCCTGGCCCACCCAAAGCCCCTCCATCGCCCGTGCGCGCTTCCCGCTCGAAACGGTCAGCACCGCTCCAAAGAATCGGTGCCGCATTCATGCCTGGGCAGAGCGGACGCGACCTCTCACTGGCGCAAGAGTGATGGTTGCTTCGTCCGTCCAACTTACTGCTTGGTCTATGTGATTTGACGGCTCATTGGTCTTTATTACTGAGGTGGTAGGACTACTGGATGTCCCGCGCTTTCGGCGAAAGGAGATACTACTACAAGATTACAATTTTCTCATTCTTACAACGGAGGAGTGCAAGAGCAGTGAAAACACACAGGCTCAATGATTACATGGCCCACCTCACACTATCACCGTGCAACACCTAACTCTTTACATAGTACTCCCTCCGTTCCTAAATATTACTAGATGAGTCCCCGCGCGTTGCCGCGGAACAGCCGTATATCTCTCTGGGCATAAATTATCGATTTCATAGAACTAAAAAAACTCTATAACCGCATGACAAATGTGGTAGCCAAACTAAATAAACTCCCATCATCATTTAGATCATCCCACGTAAGGAAAAAAGATCAGCCAACTCCTACTGCATAATGGGATTATATTTTTCTTTTTGACATGTTAATGGGACTTAAAAGCTCACTTACATGCATGCTACCGGTGCATGCTTGCATGTAGACATGTTGATGTGATTTAAAACCCACTCACATGCATGCCACGGTATTTCTGCATGCTTGCATGTGGCTTAGTGCGGAGCCTCTCAACGTCTAGATCAGACGGCTATTATGAACTGATTTACTTCATCTAACGGCTACATCAATTTTGATGATGTGGCTCAAGGAGAGGATAGAGAATTCCTTGTAGTGGGGGCTAGCTATTACTAGTAGATACGTCTTTGTAGAGATTCCACTAGGTGAACTACATACGGAACAAAATGAATGAATCTACACTTAAAATGCATCTATATACATCCGCATGTGGTTCATGGTGAAATCTCTACAAAGACTTATATTTAGGAACGAAGGAAGTACTAGTATAGCACGTACTGTAATTTATCAGCGAGATAAATTTGTACAATGCTATGAAGCTTCCACTTCATTACATGTATCTTCGCCCAAGGTTGCCCGTTGCAACATTTCATCAAATACAAAGGAGACTAACATGCATGCTATTGCATCTCAATGATTGACAGATCATAGCAAATATGTACTCCCTCCGGTCCAAAATAAGTGTCTCAACTTTGTGCAAACTTTAGTACAAAGTTGTACCACTACTAAAGTTGACACTTATTTTGGAACAGAGGCAGCTAAAGAAAAAAAATGATCCATGCAGTCCCTAGACCTTGAACCGTGAACCCGGACCAGGCTTCAATTTGCTGGCAACGTTCGAGCTTCCTAATAAACGAAATTTGCAACCTTTTGACCATCGGATCATTTTGTGCAGTTTCACCAAAATCGAGATGAGCATCCCTGTGGCAAAGAAATTGAAGAAGCATGATTAGAATAAGATTAATAGGACTAGTTGATGAGACATAAACTCATCGCAAATACAGTACGTAGAAACTAGTAGAGGTATGTGCGGGGCAAAGAAGTAGAGAAATATCCACAGGGAGTGATGTGGGCAACTGGAGCAGTGGTGCAAGCCGGCTGTAAAGGGAGTTGTACTTGAGGGACGTAGCTCAACCTTGAGGAGGGCGGCGGGAGGCGGCAACTGCCCACGTCGCGGCAGTGAGCAAGGGACGAAGGCAACCTCACCAGCTTTGTGAGAGAAAACGGCGGGGACCCCTGATTGGGACGTGCCGACAGTGGGTTTTCGCCGTCGGCGACGGCCACCACATCTACACTAAGCATCCACCCCTTCCCCAAGCGAACGTGATCCGCAGGGATGTTCGAGATGTGGCCACAGTCGTTTTGTGCGAGAGAGTGTGAAGAGAGCAACCCCAGCAAGCAACCGTGTAGGCTGGCCCGTCCTAACTATGTATACAGTGGAGCTATTTCCTTTTCTCTCCATATGAACCTATCATATTGCATACGTGCCACTAAAGAAAAAAAAAACTTTATTTATAAATGACGCAGCACCTACTACTCATTCTCCTATAACCTTGCGCTTGGCATCTCCAAAATATTAACCTTGCGATTGGCTCTTCGCCTCTCTGGGAAGTCGAGCAATAATGGTAGTGCAGTATATATCGTTCTGGCTATAGGAGACCGAATGAATTGTTGCACGTCCACCACGTAGGCGAGGGTCGAGGGGCGGGGAAGAGTGCTACATAAGGAGCAAAATGAGTCAATCTACACTCTAAAATACGTCTATACACACACACACACACACACACACACACATATCTGGGCTATTCTGTTACGCGTAACAGAATATTATTCTGTTACCCTTTTTGAACTGACGGTTTCAGGTGGTTGTACTGATGTTTTCGAAGCGGTTGAACTGATGCTTTCAATTGTATTTAACAGATCGTCTTCTTTAGTTAAAAAACTTTTTATAATTTTTTTCTCGGAACGGGGCGTGTAATATATCGTTGGAAAGCTCTTGACAACCATATTTCAAGTACATTGAACGTTTTTACAAAATCATTATGGTTTAAGAGCAGTTTTGAAAAAATTGTTTTTTTTCAAAACCGAAAACGTGAATCGTATTTTGGACTCAATTTTCAAACAGTTTGTCGGAATTGAGCAAATAAGATGGCGTTGGAAAGCTGGTGAAAATCCGCATCTTCCATATATGTATTGTTTTTTCTAATTCTACATGATTTAAAAGTAAGTTGAAAAACGATGAAATTCTGGGCGAAACATATTTTCGAGATTTTTTGCAAACGGTTTGTCGGATTGACGCAAATGTTACGGCGTTGGAAAGCTACGGAAAATGCGCAACGTTTTCGTATTGAAATGTTTTTCTAATTCCTTACGGTTTAGAAACAAATTCGAATACGGTCAAATTTGATTTTGAACACGCTTTTTTAAAAAGTTTGTCGAAATGGGGCAAATAATATATCGTTGGATAGCAATTGAAAATACGAAACTTAGTCATGTTGAACGTTTTCTCAAATTCGCGACCGTTGAAGAGTAATTTGGATTACGGTGAGACCCATCGTGTTGTTTTTCCGTCAGAAAAAACAGAGTACTTGTACTGATCTACGTGTGTGTTTGTACTGATGCATTCTTCGGAGAGTAATTTTGAAAGTTTCCAAAAAAGGAGTACTTGTACTGATGTTTGCATGGGTTTGTACTAAGCATGTTTTCACTAACTAGACTTTGTTCTGTTTTGGGTGATATTTTTGCTCATAAGTTTTCAATGGTTTACTATATCGTCGCCCCTGTACTTGCATGGTTTGTATCATCGAACTGAATGATATTCTTTTTAAAAAGAAAATATTTTTTAGTTTTTTGAACTAAATTTTTTTTACAACGATGTTCTGGACTTCTCTTATTTTACGACTTGTACTTTTTCTCATTTGAGTTGCATGGGGTTTCTCTTGGCTTGAACTTTTACAAGTTGAATTTCTGTCATTTCTTTTATTCCGAACGGACCACCATTTTTAACTTGTACTGGTCAATATTTTTAATTCAACCATTTTTCCTTTGTAGAACGAACGAATATATGTTCGGGAAAATGAGTACTTGAACGGAGGTATGTGTGGTTTTGTATTGAGCGTGTTTTCACATACTAGACTTTACTCTATATTTTCGATATAAATTTACATAACATTGTTTTGCAACGATATTCCGGACTTCTCTCATTTTACCACTTGAACTTTTACCATTTTGAATTTGGATGGTTTTTTTTGTTTGAGCTTATTTTCAAACTTATCTAGGACATCGTGTTGAACTTTTTTCTGTACTTATATGCTAGTAATAATAATAGAATATTTCCCATACATTTTTTGTCCATTCGTGGACGTCAACCAAAATAGGCAGGAGAGAGCACTCAGTACAAAACCATACAGAAATCAAAGAAGCAACATAGTATATCCTGATGCAAAGTTGGACGGATGCTTTGGGATTTTTAGAACTGGTGAGGAATACACATTTAGAATCAACTCGGATTTTTAAAGAAGTATAAACTGTAATAAGAAAGTTCAACATAGCTCTCAGATAGCCACTCTGTAGATCAACAAAACATAAAGCATCTTAAGCTACCAAACGGTAACATTGGAAGGTTACAGTTTGACATCAGTGGCTAATTGGTTAGCAAAACTTCTGAAGAGAAATGGAAGCAGAGTCGCTAGTGCCTTCACGCACCCCACAGTGAGATCCCTGGCGCTGCACCTGGAAATGGGGTCAGAAAGGCTCATGTCGCGCTTGGCAGCCGTCTCGCGCCCTACCTGGTGGCATTGCCTTGTGGTTGGCCCAGTGCCCCGCTTGCCGACAAGCACCGGGGGTAAGCCAATTAACCATTGCTAACCCAAAGATCCTGCAAAATCCTGACCAAGAAATCACTTTTTTCACGAAACTAAACTCTTGAACTTGCGACATGGCAGTCATTGAACCTCCTACAGGAACAGAATATATATCATACAACATATATATTTTGCAAACTTGGAGCTTGTACTCAATAAGAATCTCTTGTTTCTTGGGCACATATCAACAGAAAACACTCAATAGAATTGCTTGATGTACTATATTTTTATTGAACAAATTGAAGTGAACTTAACTAAAATAAGAAATTGTACTGAACCAAAATAAGAAACTTAAACTGAGTGTGTCAGTAAAACTAGAAGTAGAACATGTAGGTTTGAAAGGCATGGATGTGAACTTTATTTGTGCAATGAAACCAACACTCAAGAGTTATTGTTGTTTGTATGGCCCAAAAAGAAATGAATAATCACATGTAATTTCCAGAAAGGGAAGAACATTTTGAACTCTTTTCGCAAGTATATGTGATAAACAGATACAACAAATCCATTGAACTGATTTTTTTTCTCAATGAACTTTTCTGATATAGGAACTATAATTTGTACCAATAGTTTAAATTTACCATGTCAAAAGAAAACAACATGCATATATATTGATCTGCTAGTCAACACATTAACTTGGACGGCACCCAGTGCTCGACCTGGACGGCGCCCAGCGCTCAACTTGGACGGAGGAGTTGCTACGCTCGGGAGGTTCCCCGCGTGTACGGTTCATCTTGTTGGGCTGCCAAAATAGACACAAAGAATCAAGTCGAAGCAAATCATACTTGTTGTTCAGCTTCCGATGAACTATTTTAAGTTTGAAAACTGAACCTTTTGTTCTCAAGTACTGACACTACAAAATATAAATATATATCCATTGTTTCTAACACAAAAGAGTGACCACAAATACAAGCACTACAAAAATGCACTCTACAGGTATAGACTACAACATACTTCACATTACCAGATTGCAATTCTTCTTGTAGATAATATATTTTTTCGACGAACTGATGAACTGAACAAGATTCACATGAGACATGATTTTTGGGGATTTCCTCAAGATTATGCGCAATAAAGCATCCGGAACGAAAAGAACAGACAAGCTGAACTGAAAACCAAAATAAATGGCCTCTGGGTTCCTCATATAGCAACTAAAACTTCAGTACAACTGCACCTTTTATTGCTGCACTACTACTTAAACAAGGTAAATCAATAAAAAAACTGAACTAACAAACATCTACTTAATATCTTTATGCATGCCCATGGCGGCAGTGTGCAACCGTCGAGCATGTAGCTCGAGTGCTGGACGCAAATGCCCTTAGTGGTGGCCGCTATTGCCGCAAGAATGTTGGACGTATTGCCAGCTAGCATCCACGAAAACCGAGACAAAATTGAGTCTTGCAAAAAATCAAACTAATATAAACGCTTGCTGCATCCAGCAGCAGTCATGCATAACCAAGCAATGTGCAAAGCAAAGGGGCTGGTGTGTTCTCCCTGTGTGTGTGCTTGACTTGGACGGATGTGCAGTGCTTGGTGAAGATGGTGGCCGCAACCCACGATTTTACTTGTACTGGCGTCAATGCTCCACTTGGACGGCTGCCAGCACCCCTGGTGGAATTCAAGCTACAGCCAACATTAGCAGGAATTCAAGCGAAAGAAGAGAGAGAGGTTAGTGAAGAGAGCAGAACAGGAGAGACCAGCATAGTGGAGGTTGGGAAAGGAGGTAAACTCCTGAGCTGCGGCATCGAACGACTCGATGCTGTGTCATTGAACGGCCCATGGTGGCGGCAGTGAATGGTGTCGTGCCATCGCGCAGGGCCAGCACGGAGGCTAGCACGCAGAGGATCCTGCGTGCGGCGGCTCGTTGGACCTGGATGGCAGTAAAGAGAACAGGCGGCCCCGCGATGTGGACCTGGGTGGCCCCAAAGAGGGCCGGGGCTGCGGACGAGCTCAGCGGGGATTCTCGGGGCCGCGGTTCAATTAGAAACACACAGTAGCAATTTTGTCCAATGCCATCAAATGAAATTTGCATGGTTCAATTAGAAACACACAGTAGCAAACATACTTGCAGTTTTTTTTGTGTATAAAAAAGCTAGTGGTTTAAATTGAAAACATGGACAGTGCCACCACACATTTTCTTTTAGTATATCTTCTCATTTTCATCCAATAGTGCATGTTTTGTGTTATAGGAAGAAAACGGAAAACATAAAGGGAATCATACTTACGCTTGGGAATTAGATATACTGATTAGCTTACATTAGATGGTGCTCGCAGTCCCACTTGGACTGCGGTCAGAGCTCGACTTGGACGGCTCCCAACAACCGTGTATACCCCTGGCTGCTGCAAGTTCGACTTGGTGAGGATGGTGCAAAATAGATAAACCCATTTTTTAACACAAAACTGCAAAATGCATTGTACAGGCAGAGAGTATAACATATAAATAGCTCTCAGAGTCTGAGCTGTTGTTTAGGCTTTTGGCGAACTGATGCAAAAATCGCAGTGATTTGTCATATAACATAAAACCAATGAACCGAACTTTTTCAATGACACTCATTAACTTTAGTATGTGCTTATTTATGAATCGGTAATAACATACATAGTGAAATGGTAGGCCTAGTGTATTTTTCCTTTGTACATAGCGCATTTTTACGAGCTACATAGGGAAGATATACATGATTTTGTTCTATCATTGTACTATTGTCGTGTAGGGGGAATTGAACTGACAATACCCGCTACCAAGTCTGCATGAACAGTTCAACAATTCAAGTTTCATCAGTGCAAAGCTCACATGAATGCAAGTGGAATAGTGGACATGCTCGATCCAGAGAGAGGAGGGGCCGTACCGGGCATGGCGCTTGTGCTTGCGGACGGCTAGAATCGGCAGCGGAGCGCCGTGGTGGAGGAGCTGGATGAGGCGGGGGGTGGCGCGCCAGCAGGTTGGCGTCGGCCGGCTCGGTCCGGAATCGTGCTCGTTGTCGAACTCATCCGCGCAGAAGGCGAGGTGGCTGACGGGAAGGAGCAGCAGTATACGGCAGCACGCAGTGGGGCCATCGGCCGGTGTCACCTGGATGGCGGAACAGGCGCAGCCGCGCATGGCGGAGCTCAAGAGGCCTATGGAGGTGAACTGAGCAGTTTTTCTTCAGTCTTTGAATTACAACAATGTAGCACTATAACACTGTAACATTTCAATTAAAGAATTTGTTCAGTAGATAATTTTTGTACGTTTTTACCAGATGTGTCGTGGGAGTCTAGGGTTCTTGCACTAAAATGCAAAACTGCAGTGCGCCAATTTTTTTATTTAATCCTTGAACTCAAGGAAGCTCTTGACCTATAGATGAACTGAAAATGCATCCAAAGGTGAACTTTAAAAAACTGAAGCCCCAGGAAGCCTTATGACAAACTGGATAAGGCTGGATCTTCAAACCTTGAAAAATGCCAAATTTGACAAAAGGGGACAGGCATATACATCTCCAAAAGATGGAACGAACACTTAAAGTGACCAAAATTAACATAGGGTGTCTTCTTCACTTCTGTTTTGTTCCAGTGTGCTATCACTTTTGTTTACAAAGTTACTACAAAATATATAAGCAGGGCAGAGAACGATCTTACCTGCAAGATGAAGTGAAATTGGACATTAAGATGAACTGAAGAAACCACCAGATGTTGAACTGAATATACTGAAGAGAAGGAGCATGAACGTCCAGGGGAGTTTGGGAAAAACTGAGACGGGCACCTCCCAAGCTGAGACGTTGAACGGCTTGCCGTGGGTCATTGAATGACCCAGCGTGGCAGCTCTGAACGGCCGGGGAGGTGCGGCCACGAAATCGATGGAGGTGTGGCGGCGGAAGCCAGCGTAGGTTGGGGCGGGGCTGCGGCCGGAGCTGGGGCGTGGGTGGCCGACAGGCACGCGGGTTGGAGGGAGGCCGGCGGGCGGCGCAGGGTGGAGGAGGAGGCCACGGCGGAGGCACAGGGAGGAGGCCGCGGCGGCGCGCTGGGGGAGGAGGCCACGGCGGCGCGCTGGGGGAGGAGGAGGCCACGCCGGCACGCTGGGGGAGGAGGCCACGGCGGCGCGCTGGGGGAGGAGGAGGCCACGGCGGCTCGCTGGAGGAGGAGGAGGCCGCGGCGGCAGGGTCAGGATCTTTTTCCTTTACTAGTAAGTGTGCATGTGCAACGCACGTTTCAATCAAACAATGTCAAATTTTGCGGATACGAAGTTCTGAATTTAAATTTTAGGATGACACAAATCAATGGCAATCGACTGGCTGAACAACTTCTCCACAGAGAATGTAAGGGTGTAGCCTATTTAATCTATTCATACGAAGATTTTGGAATATTTGTTTTCTTCGGAGAAAATCAAAGGAACATATAAACATTGTTCAAGTGGACATGGCATCAATGCAAAGTTGGAACAAAGATACACAAAGAAAATAGGAGTCTCGGCAGAACTAAATTAGTTTTCTTCTTGAATTCGAGCTGCTTGTTATCTTCAGAATTTGAAGGCTCAACGGCTGCGGTAAAGTCACCCATGGGAGCCATAGCGGCCACCGCCTGCGAGCAAGGAGAGTCGGAATTTTTTGCCCCATTCTCAGTTTATCGCAGCTTCTCATGGAGTGGAACTACAAACAGTATCTACTGTATACATAGTTGCAGAACATCTAGAAGCTAAAAACAGATCAATAAAGCGTTAGGTTCATGGTAAGGAATTGGAGAGAGGGGATTTAACATTTTCTCTATGACATGGATGACATGCAAGCAACCCTTTCTCTACACTATGCTTAGTTTCTGACAATATTAAACATGAGTTAAAAAGGCTGCCGTGCTTCAACATCTTAGCGGTGCAGAAAGGCTACTATTATAGAATGGAAAACTATACAATATAAGGAAATTGGGCATGTGCAGATCAAAGACTATAATAATTATCGTTTCGTAAAGCTAACCAGGACTGAAAAAAGAATCCACAAAAAATTTAGGATGTCCAAAGCCTCAAAGACCTTCCTAACTAAGATGAATATGCAAGAAATCATACTAAATTAACACTGGATACATGAGTAAGTTTAATGGCTAAAATGAAGGAAATGTGTAATGTCATGGCACTTTTACTTATTCTTGTGCAAATCCAAAGTTATCAGTCGATACAAAATGTGTTGAAAAAATATTGACTATGCGAAAAAGAAATTAATAGAAGCCTTTCTGCACAATTCAACAGCAAGCATGCACCTTATTAGAGGAAAAGCAACTACACAAAATCTGGTAAATTTAAGAAGAGAGATGTCGCTAAGATCTGTTGAAAGAACTTACCAATGCTTGGACCGCAGTCAATTGCAGTAGCAGTTGCGTAAGAGATGACTCACTGATATCTTCAGAAGCTTTCTTGCTTATTCATACTTCTTGAGTTCAGCATAAAACACATCAGGATTTGACAATCTGGTCGGACACATCAGGATTTGACAATCTGGTTGGTTCTAGCCGGTTTTCCATGTGATGTTTTACCGAAATGTTGAAGCTCAGCAATGTTGTTTCATGGTTCAGTAGGTCAGTGTAAAATAATTATGTGGCCATCGTCTCGATCCCATGTTATTTACAATCTCAAACGATGAAAGCTTGATTTCTACAGTTCACCAAAGGTTTTTTACTCAAAGATCTGATGTATACTGATCTCTCTCAATCTTATGGCTGAGATTAACATAATTGCAGAAAGCAACATCAACTCAAATTTTAGTCTGCATTGGAAACCACAAAACAATTTCCAGCAAAAAGTTTTTTGAAGAACAGAGGGGGTATATGACTTTCGTTTGTCTAGGAAAAATGCAGGTAAACCTATGCAAAGAGCACACATATATACATCCATAGCTGGTAATTTCTAACTGCTCATGATGTGAAACCAGAGGCATACAAGGTAGAATTCCCATATACGAAATTACGAATGAACTTCTCATCAAAGTCTAGTTTCAAAACTTGTCTGCAAGAAAAAGGAAGCTATAGGAAATTAATAATCGTCAAAGCAGTATTCTTCCTACAGTGAGTGTGAAGTGATCCTTACTTTTTGTTGCCATGAGTTAAACATGACAACTGATACTTACTCTTAACCCCCACCTTTACATGCTTCGCGTTGTTGCTCGTCCGTCATGGCCGTGCAGCCGTTGCCGCTGTGCTCTACACGTGTTGCTGTCCGCCGATGTGCCGCTGCTCCCCGCCGCAGTCGCCTCCCCGGGTGACCCACAAGTCACAACCATTCATATCCTCTGAAACATCATCCAGTTTATTCACAAATTTTACTTCAAAAAATATTTTAAAGTAAAATGGTGTGCCTCGTCTTATGCGAAAAATGAAATACTTGTAAATACAACTTCATAGACTATAGTGCTAATATAAAAATTACATCTCAATAACTTTTTGAAACACACATAACTGCACAGGAAAAATCAGTTCCTTCCATCTAGGAAGGTGATCTTCGTGCCCTTTTTCCACCCCGGCTTGACATCGATAGTCAGGATCTCCTCCAGTGGGATGGTCTTTCTACAAATAGTCGCCATGAGGAATTAGCGTTTAGTGTTTTTAGCACCTAAAATCAGTTTGTTGTTCTATTAAAGACTATTTGATTGAACCAACAGAGATGTTGCACTGCTAATTATCTATCTTTAGAATAGATCATGAACGATGGTGGTCGTCGCTGCATCTACTGAAGATATCAAACATACCTACACATTTCTTAGGTTTAATCTTGGGAACACATGTACTCATACTAACATTAAATAATTCAGAATGACTGAGGAAGATAAAATCCTAAGAATTCTGAAAGCTGTGAAAATATGGAACAAAAAAGTAAATTGCATTTATCAAGTTTAACCTAAACCAACTAACAGTCTCAATATTGAAGAATGTACAGAGGGAAGCAGAGCATACTCACATGTGTACCACACTTGAATTTCCTGTAAATATAAGAGGGGGTAGGAAAAAAGATTACTTACAAAGCTTCATCTGGTAAGAGTTAAGCGGTGAAAAGTTCCCAGTTATTATCCCGTATCTCACCATGAGCATCAATACATCAGCGACGGGCATGAAATTGCAACCACAAGCATCGGTCAATGTTGATCTTGGTATATGTATGTGTGTACCTGAGCGTGGTCCTCGCCGTTGGTTCGGATGAAGCTGACCTTTCCGTTATTCCATCCTTGGCGGTGAGGCTGAAGCTGTCTTCACCGGCGGCTTGCAGTTTCCATGTGTGCGTGTGCTCCTGAAAGAAAAATCCATCCAGCTGCCTGCGTGTCTGCTTCTTGTGTATGCGTGTATTTGACGAAGAATCAATCCACCAGGGATGGTTTTCTGGATCGGCCGCTCAGCTGGGCGCCCATGAGAAGAGCACGCCAGATCTTGAACCATTGAAGGGCGAGGGGCTAGCCAGGAGATGAATCGGCCACTCGTCGCTCCCGAGCCGTCGTCGTCGCATAGATGTAGTACGAACCACCGCTGCCTCCGTCGCCGCCCGACTGCTTCTCCATGTCAACCCCTGACTGATGTGGGGCGGCGGCGGGAAACCCTAGCGCCTTGATCCAACCCCGCGCGCCAGGTAGCCGCCGGAGCATGCTCGCCGTCGAGCACGTCCTGAGCCGCCGCCAGGCCTCTCATTCTCCCCCCTCTTCTCCTCTGCTGAAGATGCGCCGCCACAGGCCGAACCAATGCATGCGAATGCCGTATCGCCCAAAATTGCTGAACGTGGGCCATGCCGCTGCATGCAGGCCCTTAATCACGCGAGTCAGTTTATTTTTTGCTCACGCCGCTGAGCGTTTTGTGCCCTCGCTCGATAGATGGCAGAGTTTCGTCCGCTTCTGTAAATTGCTAAACGTAAGTAGATGAGGGTTAATTATTATATTAAAGGTCAGATCTAATTAAGTGAATCGGATCGTGAGGTGGGATTTCATCGTAGTTGTTCCGTGTACGTGTTTTTGGGTGCGCTTAGAAAAGAATATGTTTGCTTGTTTAATAGTAGTAGAGATTTTTGTTCCGGGCTTATTTTTAGTTCGTGGATTACTCGGATCGCTCCTTATAGGGACCGAGGGTATTCTGTTACCGGTAACAGAATAGCTCTGTCCCCAGCGCGCCGCCGTGTTTGGAGTATGTACTAGTAGTTCATATTGAAATCTACTGAAGGACATATATATTCCAAACAATATGATATAATCTCTATAACCAAGGTAATAGGGACGAGGAGTAAACGGAGGGAGTAGTAAATTTTTCTCCTCGTCCTGCGAGCCACCGCGCGCATGGGCGAGGGAGCGGGCGTAAGGCGAAGCAAGCTTCACCTCATCCTGCGAGCCACCGTGCCCGTGGGCGGGGGAGACGGCATACTAAGCAAGCTTCTCCTTGTTCTGCGAGTTGACGGGACACATCAAAAGTACTCCAGTGTATAGAGACTTGCCTCTAAGGTAGGCCCCACATGGTTTGCCTCTTTTTTTAATTTAACATAACGCGTCAAGTCGCAATTTGTTTGTTCACCCGTGGTAGACGATCCTCCCTCCACCAAGTGGACAACCAGTACACGTGCCAAATTACCATGTGGGCTGCCTTTTTCGTACAGAAATGAGCTCCATCGTGTACCCGCGCGGGTGTGGTTGGGAAAGAGACGGGAGTACGTGCTCCGTGCATGCACCTCTTCTCTTCGTGCACGTCCCCCACCTACGTGGGTGTGTGTGAGAGATACAAACCGCGTTCGTGAGTGTTTTTGTTTTGGGGTGGGGTGGGGTGGGGGGTTGATTTCGTGAATTATTTGTGGGAATATGTGTCGATGACATCTCAAACAAAATTTTGCATGCAATGTGTGTGAAATGGAGGCCTATCCATATCATACATAGAGGGTCGGGCAATCCACGAGAACAGAGGAGGGGTCATAGCTATCGATAGAGTCGAAGAGAGGATCAAGTGGGTGGGTGCGAGATCGATGAAGAGAGCCATTGAAATGTGTGTGTGTGTGTGTGTGTGTGTGTGTGTGTGTGTGTGTGTGTGTGTGTGTGTGTGTGTGTGTGTGTGTGTGTGTGTGTGCAAGTCAAAGATATAGGGCGACTGGCCTACCGGAACGTTAGAGGGCACATGTCAAGTTTGTGTGTGGCAGGGAGACATGACTAGTGTGCTCGATGTATCGGTGTGTGTGGGGGGGAGGGGGTGGGGGGAGGGGAAGGCAGAGGCCTAACTATAGAGGTAAAACGACTCGTATATGTGTTGAGAAGGAGAGACCCAGCTATGTCTTGAGGGAGATCGGTCGACATCCATACATAATTGAAGGGCGGGAAATATGATGGGACAGAGAGAGAGAGAGGAGAGAGAGAGGGAGAGGAAGGGAGGGAGAGGGGTAGAGTGCTGGATGGGTGATGGAGTTGCTTCTCGGAGATGGTGGGAGAGGCCTACTAGACAAACTAAGGGTGGAACTGCAATGTTATCAATAAGAGTGGGGATGTGTTTCTGTGTGTTCCTGTGCGTGATAGATCTGTCGGGACGCATCCATGGATGATGAAGGGGAACCATGTGTTTGGTAAGCAAACCTAACTAGATCGGTAGATCAATTGTTGTTTGTCGGAGGAAGGGAGAGACACAATTAATGAGGTAGATCGATCAACGCGTGGGTATAAACGAGTTATAAGGACCTAGCTAGCTATATGTATAGCGAGAGATCGGTCGGTGTATGTCCATTTGTTAGAGGCAAATAAGGCCCAGCGAGACGGACAGACAGAGAGAATGGAGCTAGGAGGTGGTGCGAGAGGCCAACTACTAGCTAGATAGGGGGAGGAGTGTGCGGTTGTGAGATCGATGAAAAGAGGGGCAAAAGTTTACACATGTGTGTGACCGTATGAGAGACACGAGGCAAGGACACATAAAGGAGGAGATTGAAGGTGTGTGTGTATGTTGTAGGCAGGCATCGCTGGAGAGGTTTATCGATCGGTGTGTGTTAGAAAGGAGTTGTGGAGACTCTGGGAGAACGACCTAAAGAAAAAAAATGAATGTGCCCGGTGGATAAAATGCCGAGGGAGGGGGAGGGCGAGGAGGGTGTGTGCATGCATGAGAGAAAGTTAGTGGTAGCTACAAAGGTTAGAGGATTGTGTGGGTGTAAGAGACTAACAAAGATCATACTTTGATATGAAAGCGGATTCATATATTTGAATAGGAGATCATAGTGTTTTAAACATTACATGCATGAATATAGCGGTGATACACGTGTTGTGCACATGTTATACCATAATGTGATAATGCATGGCGTTTGCAACTCACAGCTAAATGCCGAACAATCTAAACCATACTATACATCAAACAATCTCACATTTTATTTGAATTTGTGATAATGTGTGGCGTTTGCAGCTTACAACTAAATATCAAACAATCTAAACAATACTATATATCTAACATTCTCACATTTTATTTGAATTTGTGGTAATGTATGGTGTTTGCAACTCACATCTAAATACTTGTAGGCGTAGGGGGCGGGGCACCATACATAATGTGATAAACACATTATACATATGAGACATGGTTTAGATTATGAAGATCTAGCTAGAGCTAGAAATGTAATGTGATTTGAAATCAAAATAAAGTGGATTCAAAAAATCGAGTTCGAGTTCATATAGTAGACATAGTTCATATGTAACTCGAGACTAATCATGTGGTGTGCTGTGAAGATAATACACAAACGATGGTTTAACTTGACAATAATGATGATTGTAGATCTTATTAAAACAGAGAAACGAATTCAAATGCTTTTACTTCACAACAATCATTACTGTAGATCTTATTCAAATAGAGAAACGAATCCAAATTTTGTTCATATTGAAGCGGTAGTATATACGTTTGGAATGCACTAAAACGTTCATTTGAGTAGTAGGTTGCATGCATTATACACGTAGCGAATTATTTTAATTGAACATAACATGAATTCAAAGTTTTGAATGTCATTTGTAGTGCGCATTGATTTGGTACAGTACACGTTAGGCTTGTCTGGAAATTTCAACCCGCGCCTTGTTATCCCGAAATATTTAAGATATATCTTTGTCTCATTGTGCTCCGACAACTCCCTCCATCTCAACCCACGCCTTGCTATTCCGAAATTACAACGCGCGCGAAAACTCCCACCTCCTGTGAAATCCCGACACGCGAAATGCCCATGGTACCCCTGAACCGAAAGAACCGCCTCAAATCGGTGGGGGTACTTTCGTAACTTACCCCACATTTCAGACAAGCGCGTCTCTAAACTGCCATCCCATCCGCCCACCCATTCGTACACTGAGGCCGTGAAAACCCACGACAAAACCCCACACCCTGCTCCGTCCGCCACCCAGCCGGAGCCTCTTCCCCGACGATGTTGTCAACAACAACACCTCGACGTCCCTCATCCACCGTACCGGATGAGGATCCGTCGTCGATCTCGTCGTCCCGCCGGTTCAGCCACCCCGTCCTCCACCTCCAAGGAGTTGCCCCGACGTTCCCCTCGTCTTTTCCACCACATCCATTCCCACACCGCCGTCTTCACCTGCACCACCGAAAGAGCATCATCATCACCATTTCCTCGGATGAAGCTGCGGCCTAATCGGCGCCACCAAAGAGGTTGTACACTAATCGCCGCATTTTCTGCTTGATTCGATCTCACGGTGCTGCCGGCGCTCGGTCCCGAGCCGACACGGCGCGGCTCCATCCACGGCGGCGGCGCCGACCACTTCCTCCGCGGCGTCGCTCCCTCGGCGGCGACGTCCACATCAGTAGGAGCTGCTGCTGCTTTAGCTCTCGTCATGCTGTTGCTCGATGTTGCTCTCGGTCCCCCGCTGGTGCTCTTTCTATTGCTCTTGCTCGCGATGCTGCTCTCGCTCTTGCTCTTGCTTGCGATGCTGCTCGATTGCTACACTTGATCGATGAATTGACTTTTGGGTCGGTCGATTTTCAGGGGTGGGGGCTCGCCAGGTGAAGGAGGAACCACCAGATGGGGAGGGGGCTCACCGAGAGGTACCCCACTATCTATCTTAAGGTTCGAGGATGGGGCGGTGGTCGCGGTGGTGGTGGGGTGTTGGCGGGCGGTGGCGTGGGATCACGGAGAAAAGCTCGCACGGGGGCCTAGAGGATGGCGGGCGGCGGCCGACCGGCGGTGGGGAGTGTTTTGGGCGGGCGGGCGGCGACCGCCGCCGCATGGCGGCGGGGCTGCTGTTTGGCCGGTGGTGGCTAGCGGCTCGGGGTGGAGGTTGAAGATGAACCGCAGGCCCTTGATTTCGTATCCAACGGCTGCAAAATCGACTCTCCAGAGATTAAAAAGTCAGTCGACTGATGTGTAGCCTCACCTTGCTAGTGCGTTCAGTTTCGACAGCAAAATTCAGTTTCGACAGTTAAGTTCAGTTTCGACAGTTAAATTCAGTTTCGACAGTTAAGTTTAGAGATGAGCGGCTGATGTATTTTACATCTAGTGTGGTGTATTTTACGTCATGTATTGGAGATGCTATTAGAATTCCACTCAGGTTAACGTTGTTCGTTGTCTCTCTTGTCCTGCTTCAGCCTCGGCGTCGTACAACTTACCGGAGCTGCTCCAACAATGAAACCCTCCATCACAGCGGAGCAGTACCTCGGGCTCCATCTCCATACGCCTAAGATCTTCTTCCCCTGCTCCGACAGCCAAGTCAGCCGGAGCATCCTCACCGGCCAACCTAATCACGCCGAGATCGACATGGCTTCGCCAAAGAGGTTGTACACTTGTTGCATCTCTTTTTTACTCTACATGTTATATATCCACTAAGCACACGGATTTGTTCCTTTAGTGTCTCCTTGAAAGAAAAAACGTAGGAATTTTAATTTTCACTTGTCCTGCTTTTCAAATTCCTATTCATGAAGCACAAGACTAAGAGATAGTAGCATAATAGCATTATAACCGTACATTTTCTTGTGCTTTGACTTAATCTCACCATGCTTCTTTGCATCATGTGATCTTCCAATTGTTGTGAATCAAACACCCAGATTGGCAGAGATCCTGTGTTTTTAAATTCTCTGTTTTGCACGTGCATTCCTATCCTATTCCTGTCTATTTCCTATCCCTGCATTGTTGGAATCCTCCAATTCAAACGAGCCCTTACAGAATTACTTCTCTTACAGATAGTTGTCAAAGAAAACCTTGGGTGGTTTGTCCCGCTCTTGTTGCGCCGTCGTCCACCCCAGCTCAGCTGCTCCAACGACAGAAGGGTCCAGCACAGCAGGGATCCGGCCTCCAGACTGTCTTTTGCTGCCTCAGATCTTCTTCCCTGTTGCCGGCAGCCATGAAAACTGCATTACCATCATCAACCGAGCAGATGACCTCGAGGACTACAAGGGTCCGCAAGATAGGTCGCACTCTTTCGTGTCTACTTATGTTATGCATCGCTTAATATTACATGCTACTTTATCGTCTTGTTCACTGATTAGACTCTGAGTCAGCTCCAAACTAATGGTCAAACTTGAGTTTTAAAATGGTTGTGGGGTACATATCGGGGCCGCTATCAATAGTATCTATCTACTATTTGGTTAATCTCCGGTGTCTACTATGAGTTTCATGTTGGGTGGGAAACAAACAGTAAAGAAGCCATTATCTGTATTTTTTAACTAAAGCCATTATCTGCCTGCTATTATTGGTTTTGGGTCTATCCACAGGTTGCTACCATCACTCTGGATTTGTGCATGCACTCCTTACATAATCTCACTAAACAATGGAACTGAACATGTAGAGCAAAAGAGACGAGCCTTGCGTGGCAATAAAATTTCATGCAGACGTCGCTCCATGGTAGGCGCAAAGGTAGCCCCCCCCCCCTCCACGCATTTCGGATTGTAATCGAGTGGAAGATATCTGTTCTGAGGGGGATTCAGAAGGAGAAGACAACTCCTATTTACCCCCTGAGGTCTTCGCTCTAACTTGGCATGCTGATGTTGGTTATATCATGCATATGGTGTCTTGCATTGCTTACTTTATACATCAAATATGTCATCTGCTTAGTTTAGACATCCTTTGTGTGAATGCCATCTGTTTAGTTTATTCTTCGTTTATGTGAATTATGCAACGCCATCTTGTTTAGCCAGCATCATATATGTGAATTTTGCAATGCCATCACGCTTAGCCACCATCTTATCGTAAATTATATCAGCCATCCTTTTTTTCGTTACATATTACATTTGTCAACAATATTAGTACATTCGACTTCTCTTCGTGTGCATCAGCCATTTGACACGGTGATGGCAAATTCTGGAGTGAAAACAAGGTCTTGAGCAGACTATGCTATCTCGACGGCGCATATCTCGCTGGTTACGGATAGCTCCTTAGAGGAGGATTCAAAGACGATGACCAGTCCTATTCCCCCACCCCGAGGTGTATGTTTGTAACTTGGCAGGGGTTATGTTGCTCATATCGTGCGTATGGTGTCTCGCATTGCTATGTCATTTGATTAGTTTAGACATGCCTTGTGTGAATGCCACCTGTTCAATGTCTAATTACCATATATATGAATTATGCATTGCCATCTTGTTGCAAGACATTATATATGTGAATTATATAATGTTATCTTGTTGCAAAGGCATTATATATGTGAATTATGCAATGCCATGTTGTTTAGCCAATCATCATGTATGTGAATTATATCAAGCTATCATTTTTTTGTATTACGTGTTCCATCTGTCGACAATGTTTGTATATTCAACTACTCTTCTTGTGCATCAGCCATTTGAAGCGGTGATGGAAGTATCTGGAGTGAAAACAAGGTATTGAGAGATAATGCTACTTGCCAAGCAGACATCTTCTTTGGTTACAGTGCTCCTCGAGGAGGATTGAGACTGATGACCAGTCCTATTTCCCCCCTGAGGTCTATGCTCAAACTTGGCAGGGTTATATTACCCATGTCATGCATGTTGTCTTGCATTGCTTAGTTTTTACATCATATAGGGATTGCCATCTCCTTACTTGCTTACTATATAAATCATATATTTGAATTATATCATGCCATCATGTTTACATAGTACATACACATCATCTATCTGAATTATGGCATGGCAACCCATTTAATAAAGACATCATATAGTTATATCATCTCGTCCTGTTTAGTGTTTACAGTCATCATATTTTGAATTATGGCATTCTATCCGTGAATGTATGTGAATTATGGCATGTCAACCTATTTAATAAACACATTATATAGTTATGTCATGCCATCATGTTTACATAGTCTCATATTTTGAACTATGTATTTCCATCTTTTTTAGTTAGCCATCATAATGTGAAATTGTGTCATGCTATCCTGTTTAGTTAGCCATCATATATGTGAAATTGTGTCATGCTATCCTGTTAGTTAGACAACATAAATATGAATTATTTCATGCCCTCTTTTATTCCCCACTATCCATTGCACCTATCTATCATACAATGTCTATACTTTCAATTACTTTTCTTGTTTATCAGCCATTTGAATTGGAGAGCGTGATGGCAGTATCTAAGGGAGTAACAACACGGTCTTCGGAAAAGATAGTGCTACCAGTTGATGCAGATAGAACCACGGTTGTATTTTCCCAAGGACCAGATCCACCACACATAACCTAGACTCTCGCAGATTGTACCCCTACCCAGTTGGACAGAGAACCAGCTACACCCCTTCTAACCCCAACCTCGGCAGATAGTAACCTAGTTCTAGTTGACACAGCACTGTCTCCACCACAGAGCACCCAAACACGAGCAGTTAGTAAGGGAACTGCAGTGCCCAAAGCACGAGGACCACCACTCCGAATCCCAACTCTACGCTTAAAGGAGAAGAAGATTTGTTCTCAGGTCAGGTTCTGTAGCTATGGTTCATACTCCTTTGCTCTTGCATTACTGTATTTACTCATACCAACTATTTTCAAATTTGAAGGATGGAATTGAAACTCCAATGGCGCAACAGGTATGTTTTAAACCTGTTTCTTTAACTGGTTTGCTATTGTAACCTGCTCTATGTTGATTTCAGTTTCAATTGAATAAACAGTTATGTTCTCATGTCATGCACATTACAAGTGTTGTTATTGCTCTATAGTTACCCACACTTATATTCTGTCTATTCTGCTTTGTCTTGAACAAATATTATTTGAACTGTGTCTCTATCTTGATTTGGCAACAAAAACTAGAATGATATATACCATAAAGTGACCATGGTACATAGATATATGTTTGTTTCATCTTTGTTATCCTGTCCACTTTACTCTTGAACTCATTTACCAAAATGAGTTTCATATACAACATGGTAAACATGTGATGTGTGCGCTTGTTTCTCTTTTAGAATGAGGACAAAATATTGGAGAACAAGATCTGCGTTATCTTATGGTAAAGGAAGTAATGCAGATAAGGTTCAAGATAGTGAGACATCCCTGTTGGTCTCCAAGAAAGCTGATAAAAACTATCTTGACGACAGTGAGAGAACCCAAAAGTCCTGTCTTGGTGTAGTATTCGAGTTATCGCCACTATCGCCGCACAAGCTCTTGAACTCATTGCTGAATTAGTTCGTCTTCTTGAGTCCCAACTTCAAGTTGAAAGACATCGATCGAGATGTCTTTGCGACAGAAGTCAAGGACTAAGGAAGTCCCTGCAGAATTCGGATGCATATTTCTGGTGCAACAAAGTTATTTGGAGGATTTAAGCGCCAAACAAGAGAAAGTTAATAAGCTTGCTAAGCATCTTGCCAGCATTATGGGTACCTGTGATATTGTTTCTTGAGATCTTCTGAAGAGGTTTCAGTTCTGGATTTGTTTTGCTGCGACGTTTATTTGCGCTGGTCGCCAACTTTGACAACCAGTGTATATGATATGCTGCTTTGTTCCCTATATTTGCACTGGTGGCGAACTTTGATGCCCAGTGGATGTCATATGTGTAATAGCCGTGATAGCCTAGCGTTAGTTGCTTGCTTATTTATTTCCTTGTTGTCTTGTTTATTTGTTTGCTTGTAGTCATTGCAGTTCTTTTTCCGCAGTTTGCTAGTGGATGCAATAACCTATTTTTTAAAACTAGGCCACAATAACCATGGGCTAATATTTACTGTAGTGACATTGGGCCTCCTACTGGCCGTAGAAAGAGTGGGCCTTCTACGGGCCGTAGAAACAATGGGCCTTCTATGGGTCGTAGAAACAATGGGCCTTCTGCGGGCCGTATCATCAATGGGCCTTATACAGGCCGTATGATCGATTGGCCAAACATGAGCCAAACAGACCGCATTATGGCCGTAAACGGGCTAGAGTTAGAATCGTCCGTTCATGGGCCGACCATAACGAGCCATGTTAATAGGCCGTATTTGATGACGCTATGAAAACGGCCCAACGTATTAACGGACCACAAACGGGTTGACTGTAACCACGGGCTGAATTTGGCCCACAAGCAGAAAATGACAGTAATGGGTCATAAGTAAATGAATGCTGGAAATGAGCCCAACAATAAATGGGCTCTGAGAAGGCCGAAAGATAACATGGGCTGGAAACGGCCCAACAGAATAACGGTCCATTAATGGGTTTAAGGTGATACACTGTTCATTACGGGCCAGTTTCACCATGGGCCGCTAATGGGTGTAAAGTGATACACTGTTCATTACAGGCCAGTTTCACCACGGGTCGTTAATAGGCCAAGAGTTACAAAGGGCCTCATATGGGCCGAAAGACGTCATGGGCCATGCATGGCCAAGAAGTGAAAACGGGCTGGAATCATATTGGATGGCCCAGATGACGCTACTGGGTCTAATTCGGATAGGGCGTAACGGGCGTTGGGTTAGCGGGCTGTAAATGGGCTATATGCGAACAGGCTGTTAAAAGGCTTTCCATGGGCCGTCCCGCCACCTTTTGACCAAGCCAAACGGGTCGGCCTTTTCACAGGAATGGGCCTCTGTTGGGCCGTGCCACATGTCGACGTATCATAGGCGCCGTCCGTCCAATGAGTGGATGACATCTGTCCCAATGATGAGCCGACACGTGTTTCCTCCAGCCAATGATGATTTTACATGTGGAAAATCCCCATTGGTCGGGGCTGTTAACGGTTTATCGGATCCAAAACCCGACCCGATAGCTTAATGGCATTCCGTTATGGTGGATGCCACGTTTCGGTCACCCTTGACGAAAGCACTTATGTGACGCAAGATTTATCGTCATGGAAGTGGACACTTCCGTGATGATAATTTTGGTAATCTCATGGAACACTTCTACGACATCACAGGTATGACTATCTGATTCTGTCATAAAATCATCATGGATGTACATGCATGACAAAAAACGCGACCTACTGTGACAAACACGTATCATCACGGAAGTGTATTTTTTTTGTAGTGTACATTTCCCTCTCGGGGCCCACGGGACCGAACTTCAGTGGCTTAGTGCCCGACCTATGAGTCAATGACATGCGGACCTTAAATGCGGCTGGCCCACTGATACATCTCCAACGTATCTACTTTTCCAAACACTTTTGCCCTTGTTTTGGACTCTAACTTGCATGATTTGAATTAAACTAACCCGGACTGACGCTGTTTTCAACAGAACTGCCATGATGTTGTTTATTGTGCAGAAAACAAAAGTTCTCAGAATGACCTGAAAATCCACAGAGATAATTTTTGGAAAATATAAAAAATACTGGCGAAAGAATCAAGGCCAGGGGGCCCATACCCTATCCACGAGGGTGGGGGCGCGCCCTCCCCCCCTAGGCGTGCCCCCTGTCTCTTGGGCCCTTGTGTCGAATCAATAAATTTGGGTTGAATACTCTACCCTCGAAAGCTGTTACGATGCCCTACACTTGTGGGTTATCAAGACTAATTTCTAGCGCCGTTGCCGGGGAGCATAGCTCTATTCTTTGAGTCACTTGGGATTTATATCTGTTGATCACTATGAGGAACTTGAAAGACGAAAGAACTAAGATTTTTCCCTCAACTACGAGGGGAGATAAGGAACTGCCATCTAGCTCTGCACTAGATTCTCCTTCCGTTATTAGTAAGCTTGCGACACCTAAACCTGCTACTGCTATGAATTCTGATATGTCGCATGTTATTGATGATGCCATACGCTATGCATGATACTTATGATGAAACTACTTACGTGTGTGATACTACTTTGCCATTAGGTGAATTTCTTGATGAACAACTTGCTAGGGTTAGAGAGAATGAAATTTTTGAAGATGCTATTATTGATGATAGTGATGATGAAAGTTCTCCCCGATTATGAATTACTGTTGTTCCGGGGTTATGTTATGAATGAGGAAGTTGCTAGAGCTATCTTTGCTTGCAAAGATAGATATGATCTTAAGAAGTTATTAGCTAAATGGAAGCAACAATCTCTTAATGCTAGAATGAAACCCGACCCGCTTTTGCTACTTCACCTATCGTATTCTTGATAAGGATTATGAATTCTCTGTTGATCCTGAAATAATTACTTTGGTTGAATCTGATCCTTTTTATGGCCTTGAATCTGAAACTGTTGTGGCACATCTTACCAAGTTAAATGATATAGCCACCCTGTTTACTAATGATGAGAAGTCTCGTTATTATTATATCCTTAGATATTTCTGTTCTCATTAAAGAGTGATGCTAAGACTTGGTTTAATTCTCTTGATCCTGGTTGTGTGCGTAGTCCCCAGGATATGATTTATTACTTCTCTACTAAATATTTTCCTGCTCATAAGAAACAAGTTGCCTTGCGGGAAATATATAATTTTGTGCAAATCAAAGAAGAGAGTCTCCCAAAAGCTTGGGGGAGGCTTCTCTGATTACTTAATGCTTTGCCTGATCATCCTCTTAAGAAAAATGAAATACTTGATATCTTTTATAGTGGACTAACCGATGCTTCCAAGGACTACTTGGATAGTTGTCTTTGGTTGTGTTTTCGAGGAAAGAACAGTCGACCAAGCTGAATTACTATTGAATAATATGTTGACTAATGAAAATAATTGGACTCTTCCTGAGCCAATTCCAGAGGCAATTCCTGAACCAATTGAGCCAACTCTTGAGCCTATTCCTAAACCTACTCCGAAGCAGAGGGGAGTTCTATTTCTCAGTCCTGGAGATATGCAAGAGGCAAAGAAATCAATGAAAGAAAAAGGCATTAAAGTTGAAGATGTTAAGAATTTACCACCTATTGAAGAAATACATGGTCTTAATATACCGACTATTGAAGAAACACATTGTCTTGATAACTCGACACAGGTAGTAAAGGTAAATTCTCTCTATAGATATGATAAAGTTGAAATTCCTTCTACTAAATTTCATAGCCCGTGCTTAGATGAATTTGATGACTTTATGGCTAGGCAAGAAAGTTTTAATGCTTATGTTGGTAGATAATTAAAGAATAATGCTTTCGAGATAGGACGCTTGAGTGATTATATGGCTAGAGTTAAAGGTGAACTTAAACTTATTAGCAAATATGCTTCTATGGTTACCACAAAAGCTGAGCAAGTACTTAAAGCTCAAAGTGATTTGCTTGATGAATTAAATAATAAATATGACTTTGCTGTTAGAGTGGCTACTAGAACTGGTAGAATGACTCAGGAACCTTTGTATCCTGAAGGCCACCCTAAGAGGATCGAGCAGGATTCTTAGAGGAATAATTTAGAGGCACCTAGTTCTTCCGAAAAGAAGAAAAAGAAAAACGATAGGACTTTGAATGCTTCTAGTGAACCTGTTGTACACACACCTGAGAATCCCAATGATATTTCTATTTCTGATGTTGAAACACAATCAGGTGATGAACATGAACCTAGTGATAATGTTAATGATAATGTTCATGTTGATGCTCAACCTAGCAATAATACTAATGTAGAGATTGAACCTGCTGTTGATCTTGATAACCCACAATCAAAGAATCAACATTATGATAAAAGAGATTTTGTTGCTAGGAAGCACGGTAGAGTAAGAGAACCATGGGTTTAGAAACCCATGCCCTTTCCTCCTAAACCATCCAAGACGAAGGATGATGAGGATTTTGAGCGCTTTGCTGAAATGATTAGACCTATCTTCTTACATATGTGCTTAACTGATATGCTTAAAGTAAATCTGTATGCTAAGTATATGAAGGATATCATTACAAATAAAAGAAAGATACCAGAAGCTGAAATTTCCACCATGCTTGCTAATTATACTTTTAAGGGTGGAATACCAAAGAAACTTGGAGACCCAGGGGTACCAACTATACCATAAAGAAATTATGTTAAAACTGCTTTATGCGATCTTGGAGCCGGTGTTAGTGTTATGCCTCTCTCTTTATATCATAGACTTGAATTGAATAAGTTGACACCTACTGAAATATCTTTGCAAATGGCCGATAAATCAACTGCTATACCTGTCGGTATTTGTGAGGATGTGCCTGTTGTGGTTGCAAATGTCACTATCTTAACGGAATTTGTTATTCTTGATATTCCCGAGGACGATAGTATGTAGATTATCCTTGGTAGACCCTTTTTGAATACTGCAAGGGCTGTTATTGATTGCAACAAAGGCAATGTCACTTTTCATGTTAATGGTAATGAGCATACGATACACTTTCCGAGGAAACAACCTCAAGTTCATAGCATCAATTCTATTGGAAAAATTCCAACTATCATTACTGGAGGTTTTGAATTTCCTCTTCCTACTGTCAAGAAAAAGTATGATATTCTTATTATTGGGGATGTTCATATCCCCGTTGAGGTAACCTAGTGTTATTTGAAATTTCTCTGGTTCCGTGTTATTCGGAATGAGTTTGTTAACAAGACTTGATCAACCTTGTTAGTGGATTCATTTTGATGATCATGAGATGGATGAAACTAGAAGGCACAACCTTCTGTACCCTCTTTTTATTTTCTATTATTTAGAATAAATAAAGCAAAAATAGTATTATCTGTCTGTTTTCCGAATTATCCGTGCAATAGAAAAATATCCCGAAAATAAAAGTGCTCCAAATGCCCTGCAAATTTAGTATGATTTTTTATGGAATATTTGAGGATTTTAGGCACTGAAAAAACTGCAGGAGGGGCAAGCACCAGGCCACGAGGGTGGAGGGCGCGCCCACACCCCCTGGGCGCGCCCCCCTGTCTTGTTGGCCCAGGGTGGCCCCCCTCCACTTATTCCTGCACCCACACACTCCATCTTCTTCCCAAAAAAATCCCCATCCAGCTCAAGCACGAGTTCTAGCTCATTTTGCTACGATTTTCGATCTCCTTGCTCAAAGCTCCATTCACAAAACTGCTTTGTGAGATTGTTGCTTGGTATGTGACTCCTCCATTGGTCCTATTAGTTTTTGTTCTAGTGCTTTATTCATTGCAAATTTTTGCTACATAGGTGACCCTGTTCTTGAGCTTGCATGTTAAATTTATGAGGTCCCAAGTAATTCTAATGCATGATATAGGCTCTAGGCACTTGTAGGAGTAGTTGCTACCAATCTTGTTTAGTTCTATTCACTTTTATTTTGAAGTTACTAAAATTTCAGAAATTTTCAGAAAATGTTAAGGAGATTTTTGAGGGGCTCTTCTAGCCAAGGCTCTCGGGAAAAACAAGCTAAAGAGAAGGAAAAGGCCAAGTATAATCTTCCTCGCATAGCGGAAGTACGGCCGTGTGAATGGCCCTGTGATGATTTCTTGAGAGAAGCAGGAATTTATGAAGACTTTTATTCTTTGATCGAGAATGCAGGCCTAACCGATTTCCTCCGCGACCAGATCGATCAGTATCTCTTACTCACCAATATTTTCGTGCAAAACTTTTATTATTATCCTAAGAAGTCACTGCCTCCAGTATCATTTCATTTATATGATGAATTCAAGGAAATGTCTTAACGTAATTTTTGCGCGGTATGTAAAATACCGTTTGAGGGTAAATTAGATGAACCACATCGTAAAGATGTGGCTGGATTTGTTAACACCATTACTGTAGGGGATCCAAAGAAGGGTTCTGATGCGAGAATCTCTAGCATACACTTTCCTGTTTTACGCTACTTTGCCTTATTTGCTAGTTGATGCTTAATTGGTCGTGGAAATAGTGGAAACTTCAATGTTCCTGATATCATTATTCTTCTCCATGCCTTGTTTGGTGATAATAGTTTTAGTATGGGTGTCGTCATTGCTAAACGGCTAAGCCTGAATCGTACAAAAGGCCCGATCTTTGGAGGTATCTATGTTGCACGTCTTGCTAAACATTTTGAGATACCTATTAGGCACCATGAGAAAGAGGAGACAATATTGCCTCCTTACATTTTAGATTACAGGAGCATGGTAGCACATGAGTTTATTGTTCATAATTATGATAAGATGCTCCTGTATAACTTGAGATTTAATAAGAAACACAATGAGACTATTATTCTGCCTGCGCCTCTGTTGTTTGATTTGACTGCAATTAATTATCTTGTCACGCCGGAAGTGGTGTACGCTCATCAAGGCCAAGCATCCACTCCAGAGCCTGAGCCTGAGCCAGAACCTTCACTGGACCCTTATCGTGCATCATCTTACCAGTGGGATCCGGAGGAGATGGCTAGCCAATGGTATCCTGATTACACCCCTCAGTACACCGGGGAGAGTAGCCGCGGTCCTTGGCATTAGACCAACTTAGGCCAAAAGCCTAATCTTGGGGGAGTACGTATTTCTCACCGACTTTACATTCATGTTCACACACTATTCTGGCTGTCGGTGCTCATACTCTTTCATTGTATTATCCATGTTAGTTTAATTTCCTTTTTCTCGCTTTCTTCTTATGTGTTTGATAAACCTTAAGAAAAACAAAAAAAATTAGTTAGTTTAATTTCCATGCTTGTAGTAGTAATTAAAATGAAAACCCAAAAAGATTTCTCGTTCTTCTTCTTGCTTGTTGGGAGCTTTCCCGTGTAAATAGTTTTATTTTATTTTCTTTCCTTTGGGGGTCGAGAGTAGAAGACCATATTGAAAATGTTTAGTGGCTCTCATATGCATGATTGTTTATTTAACTTAGAGCCCATATTACTTTGTCTTCTCTCTTGAGTTGAATGCTTGCAGATCCCAGCTTAGTCCAATGCACGTTCACTATTATTATTATACACACCGTTCGGTCGTGCAAGTAAAAGGCAATAATGACGATATATGATGGACTGATTGAGATGAGAAAAGCTGGTATGAACTCGACCTCTCTTGTCTTTGTAGAGTTCATCGTTCCTAATTCAGCTTATTATGAAGTAAACATATTTGCAATGACATTTAGAGATTATAGTTGCTTGTGCCATGCTTAATTAGCTATGAGTTATAATGGTTTACCTTGCATGCCAACATGCTATTAAAATGATTGTGATGTGGTATGATGGGATGGTATCCTCCTTTGAATGAATTGAGTGACTCGACTTGGTACATGTTCACGCATGTAGTTGAAACAAAATCAACATAGCCTTCGTGATATTTATGTTCATGGTAGATTATATCCTACTCATGCTTGTACTCGGTGTGAATTAATTTTAATGCATGTTCATGACTGTTGTCGCTCTCTCAGTTGGTCGCTTCCCAGTCTTTTGCTAGCCTTCACTTGTACTAAGCGGGAATACTGCTTGTGCATCCAAACTCCTTAAACCCCAAAGTTGTTCCATATGAGTCCACCATACCTTCCTATATGTGGTATCTACCTGCCGTTCCAAGTAAATTTGTATGTGCCAAACTCCAAACCTTCAAATGAAATTCTGTTTTGTATGCTCGAGCAGCTCATGTTTCAACTAGGGTTGTCTGTATCTTCCATGCTAGGTGGGTTATTCTTAAGAGGAGTGGACTCCGCTCCTCATTCACGAGAAAGGGCCGGTAACCGGGATGCCCAGTCCCATGATCCAAAAGCCTCAGAAAGGGCTAGTGAGATACCATCTCGTTATATCATATTATGATTGTTTTGAGAAAGTGTTGTCATCCGAGTTTTATTATTATTGCTCGCTAGCTGATTATGCCATTGATATGAGTAATTGTGAGACCTAAGTGTTATTGTGAGTATCGTTAGTTCATAATCTTTGCTGAAAACTTGAATGCTGGCTTTAGATATTTACAACAACAAGAGCAAATAGAGTTTGTAGAAGTTTCTTTATCACTTTCAGTTTATCAACTGAATTGCTTGAGGACAAGCAAAGGTTTAAGCTTGGGGGAGTTGATACGTGATGACCCACAAGTGTAGGGGATCTATCGTAGTCCTTTTGATAAGTAAGAGTGTCGAACCCAACGAGGAGCAGAAGGAAATGATAAGCGGTTTTCAGTAAGGTTTTCTCTGCAAGCACTGAAATTGTAGGTAATAGATAGTTTTGTGATAAGATAAATAGTAACAAGTAACAAGTAAATAAAGTAAATAAAGTGCAGCAAGGTGGCCCAATCCTTTACGTAGCAAAGGATAAGCCTGGACAATTTCTTATGATGAGAAAGGAGCTCCCGAGGACACATGGGAATTATCGTCAAGCTAGTTTTCATCACGCTCATATGATTCGCGTTCGGTACTTTGATAATTTGATATGTGGGTGGACCGGTGCTTGGGTACTGCCCTTACTTGGACAAGCATCCCACTTATGATTAACCCCTATTGCAAGCGTCCGCAACTACAAAAGAAGTATTAAGGTAAACCTAACCACATCATTAAACATATGGATCCAAATCAGCCCCTAACGAAGCAACGCATAAACTAGGGTTTAAGCTTCTGTCACTCTAGCAACCCATCATCTACTTATTACTTCCCAATACCTTCCTCTAGGCCCAAATAATGGTGAAGTGTCATGTAGTCGACGTTCACATAACACCACTAGAGGAAAGACAACATACATCTCATCAAAATGTCGAACGAATACCAAATTCACATGACTACTAATAGCAAGACTTCACCCATGTCCTCAGGAACAAACGTAGCTACTAACAAAGCATATACATGTTCATAATCATAGGAGTAATAATATGCATTAAGGATCTGAACATATGATCTTCCACCAAGTAAACCAATTAGCATCAACTACAAGGAGTAATCAACACTACTAGCAACCCACATGTACCAATTTGTGGTTTGGATACAAGATTGGATACAAGAGATGAACTAGGGTTTTGAGAGGAGGTGGTGCTGGTGAAGATGTTGATGGAGATTGACCCCCTCCCAATGAGAGGATCGTTGGTGATGACGATGGTGATGATTTCCCCCCGAGGGAAGTATCCCAGCAGAACAGCTCTGACGGAGCTCTAGATTGGTTCCGCCAAGGTTCCGCCTCGTGGCGGCGGAGTTTCGTCCCGTAAGCTTGCCCACGATTTTTTCCAGTGTAAAAGCCTTCATATAGTAGAAGATGGACACCGGGGGGCCACCAGGGGGCCTAGGAGACAGGGGGGCGTGCCTAGTAAACCTTGTAAAATAAGAGAGAATAGCCATAAGTATTGAGATATAATGTGTAATAACAGCCCATAATGCAATAAATATTGATATAAAAGCATGATGCAAAATGGACGTATCAACTCCCCCAAGCTTAGACCTCGCTTGTCCTCAAGCGAAAGCCGAAATCGAAAAATATGTCCACATCTAGTCTTCTACAATTGCTAACACTCACGCAATACTTGTGGTTATGGAGTTTCAGCCGGACACTGAGAAAGATAGGGGCTTATTGTGTTGCCTCCCAACGTATTCACGTTTAGGTGATGTCAACAATAATAGCCCATGCTAAGTTACATCCAATTGGATATATATATATATATCTTGATCTTTCAAACACGAGGAGCTTGCCAAAAGATAAAATAAAAAAGGGAAAGGTGAGGATGACCTTGACTCAAGCATAAAGTAAAAACATAAAGTAAAAGATAGGCCCTTCGTAGAGGGAAGCAGAGGTTGTCATGTGCGTTTAGGGTTGGATGCACAAAATCTTAATGCAAAAGAACGTCACTTTATATTGCCCCTTGTATGTGGACCTTATGCAGTCCGTCGCTTTTATTGCTTCCACAACAAGATTGTATAAAGCTTATTTTCTCTGCACTAATAAGTCATACATATTTAGATAGCAATTTTTATTGTCTGCAACATGACAACTTACTTGAAGGATGATCGATTGTAAGTACAGTGGGGTTTTACGCCCAAACTACGAGTGTCGTGTTCTCCACAGGGACTAGGCGAACAACAGCTATGCTCGGCTAAAGCTAGGTAACATGATATCGGGTGATGAAAGCAGAAAATTAAACCTAAGCTAACGAAGATTGATGACAAAAAAAAAATACAAACAAGAAAGGGAGATTAAGATTGCAATCATCGTCTTTTTGGTGTTTTCATATTACTTGCGAAACTAAAATGCTAACACAGGGGATCAACACTAAAAAAAGGGTAAACAAGATATGATACTGGGACAGAAATATACCACAACACAAACATATATATATATTCACATGAACGTAATTAACACAAGGACTACAGAACACACATAAGCACACATAAGCGAACAGGGCACTACACCATGATTCAGGTTACACAAGTAAACAAATTATACAAGCCACTTGACTAGTATCACAGATCAACAGAGTAGTATTGAACAACTAAAAAATAGATAGTAGAAGTAACTAGTACATGGAGCAAGTACTCTTAGAATCTGAATGTTACAGACTACACGTCTCAGACTACAGAAAATTCAGAGAAGGAGAAAGAGAGATGGCAGCAGGAGGTTAGAGAAAGAAGAAGCAGCAACTGGGGCATGGAGAAAGGAGCAGCAGCAGTACGGGATTCAGAGAAGAGCAACAGAGAGGGAGAGAGCAGCAGCAAGGACGAGGGAAGGAGGAGCAACACCAGGGGCGCAAGACGAGCAGCAGTAGCAGGAACGTGAGAAGGAGCAGTGCTAGGGGCGTGAGAGGGGAAGCAGCAGCGTGGTGAGGAGAAGGAGAAGAGCAACAACGGGTAAGGGAAGAGCAGCGAGCAGCAGGGAGGCGCTGGATGTGGTGGTGCTGTGGCAACGGCGCGGTGGTGTTGGAGGCCCGAGGTGGTGGATGGCGCTGGTGATGGATGGCGTGAGTGATGGATGGCGCGAGGTAGTGATGCGGTGGGAGGTGCTGGTGGCGCGCCGGCACGCCGGCCTGGCCGCGGCGGCCGCCGGAGGTGGAGAAGGGGTCGGGTGAGGGCATTGGAGATGCCAGGCCTAATGGGGAATGGAGGCGATCTAGGGATTTTGATCCCTTCCCTGATCTGCAAACTTTACACATTAGCCCTCCTCCTTCTCTTCTTTCTTCACTAGAAGGTCCCTTCTCTCTTTCTTTTGCCCCTCGGTTACTTCATTCCTTCACGCTCGGGTCCCATGACTCCATCACTTGTTCATTTGTAGTAGAGAAATTTTGTGCCTTGTCGCACTTTTCTGCAAAATAAACAAGTGACTAGTCAACAATCCCTTTATGTGATTTTCATTCAATTTTTCTATATTTCATAGCAAGAATTGGTGGCCAGAACTCAAGAAATGGTAAATTTGTATGCCAAAATTATATATATGAAATGCACTTATCATGTTCCCCCACACTCAAATCTTTGCTTGTCCTCAAGCAAAGGCATATGACAAGAGCAAGAATATGAACAGTGAACTGAGTAAAGAATGTCCTAGTAAAATAGATCTCCAAACAAGGCATGCTTCAGACTTAGCTAGTGAAAATTAATGGTTAGGAGTGCATCAAAGCAATAGGATACTAGTAGACTTGACCATTAACTTTTACAATGATAAAAGAGGAAGTTTAAATGATGACTGCGCCAAATGGTTCCTAAAGAGAGCATGATCTCGAGAACAAAAAGAACTGGAATTAAATCTCTTATTTGCAGAAATATAACTTTGTGGTTGAACCACTTATTGAATTTCAAGGAAGTAATGATAATATTTTATTGATCCCACCAAAGGAACATACCACCGATCCCGAGAACATGGCATACACCCGGCTCGACCAATTATATAATTTTTTTTGTTTGTCTCCCCAAAGGAACATACCACCGATCCCGAGAACATGGTATACACCTGGTTCAACAATTACATTTTTTTATTAATAATTACTGCCCAAGCTAACCCAATTTCACATGCCACCAATCTCGGGAACATGACATGCTACTGTAGGTAGCCAGACTTATTTATTCATTATTACTTATCTTAAATGAACAACGCATAAGAACAAAAACAGGAATCATCACTTCTCCATGTCTGGTTCACATGCTACCAATCCAGGGAACATAGCATGCTAATCCATAGTGGTTAGGTGATTGCTCTCAATGGGAAGACACTTGGCACAAATACAGCATCTAAACGTGGTGATCTAGGTGTATCGAAGTAAAAGCAGAAAATGATTAAGTTTTCTAGTGTACTAGGGATTTGAGCACTCAAAACTAATAACTTTCACTAATTTCAGCAAAGCAAGCAATATGTAGATCACTAGTTTACATGGCATTCAACAATCAGTTCGCATATTCTCATCAAGCACCATATGTCAAATAAAATTCAGTGGGGCAACATTTAAGACATGGCTTAAGCAACCCAAATAACATTTGATTTCAGCATGTATCAATGGATGATATACTCAGAATGGGTCATGAAACAGCTCACCGGGCTTATATGATGTAGGTCTCGCACAATCACTCTCTGAACTGCAACTCTTCTCTTTTTGCTTATGCCTGCTCCAGCTTCTCTCTTCATGTGTGCTCCTTGCTTCTCCTCATCCCCATGCCATAGGTCCACCGGGGTCCCAAGGAATGTCATCTCGAACTTGGTCAGCATGTAGTGGATCGTGCACAAGCAAGAACCTGAAAGAGCACTCAACGAAAGAGACAATGCAAGTGGTAGGGATAATACCCTCCAAGTCATCAATCGAATATCCAATTACATAAGCATAGCTATAAAGCACATGTTTAGGAAGGTAGAAATCAGTAAGCTCAATGCTAACATGAGGATGATATTTATCATTAAGCTCAAGACTAGCATGGGAATGATATGTTTCATTAAGCATAGAACTAGCACGAGGAAAGTAACTGTGATCATCACTAATGTGAGTAATGCCACTAACAGGGTATATATGATCATATCCAAGCAAATACTTTTTCAAATCTACTTTAACAGATGGCATCATGCAATGCAAGGTAGTAGCAAACAATTCATATGGGGACATGCCATTGAAAGGATTAGATAAACCTGCAATGTCACACTCTTGTATGATGATAGGCAATTGAATTTCTGGTTCTTCATCTTCAACTACAACAGCTTCTTCTACTTCGTCGGGAGTGGTAGACATTGAATCTTCAACTTGTTCATTTGGGTATTCAAGCTCTGGATCATCTTGTGCCTTGGCTTCGAGAATTTCTTCTTGGATCTGAAGTATCTCTTCCTCTGGACTCTCGCTATCTTGCTCAGCTGAATGTGAAGGTGTTGGGACCTCACATGTATCAAGGGGTATCCCAGAAATACTCAACTCAAGGAGGGAAGAGATAGTACTGCCAGCGTTGATGTTCTTCTCAATCTTCCTTACTTCTTCCACTAGCTCCTTTCCACTCTTAATCTTCTTCATTTCCTCAAGTATCACCTTCCTAATAGGATCATCCTCGGCACTCCAAGTGAACTCGAGACTCAAAAGTGTGAGCTTGTCTATGTCATCGAACTCATCTTGTGTGGGCACTTGCACATGAGATTGCACAACAGGTGCTGGAGTTGTTGGTTGACCAAATGGAGGACCATTTAACTCCATTGGACACATCTCCTGGTGCTGCGATATATGAGTAGGAGGTGAATACAATTGTTGTGGTGCATGGTTGTGGCTCTCCTCTTCATTTCTAAATCCCTGCATTGGATAACTAGAAGCAAACGGTGAGATCTCAGGGTTGTTGTTCTTATATGACATATTCTGGTTTTCAGGCCACCCATATGAGTAATTGTTTTGGTATGAGCTAGGCTGTGGGGCGAAGCTCATGCCATAACAATCGGGAGGGTGAGAGTAACCACGCTGACATTCAGCGGGCGAATGGCCCTGAAATCCACAAATATGGCATGTAGGAGCAACATAAGGATTGCCTCCGGAATAAGGATAATAAGAAATAGGCCTATCCTCAAAAACTACTCCTCGCTGCCGAGCTAAATCATCTAATTGATGGGAAATCTTACTTATCAGTTCTTGAATACTTTCTGTGTTGTTTGTAGTGTTGCTCGCATAAGCCTGATGATCTGAATAGTAAGCCATAACCGAGAAGATAGTTCTAACCTGCAAAAAGGAAAAGAAAACAAAAAAGATACTAACTAGAACAGGGGTTAGTGGTTAGAGATATATCACAAATATATGGCACAAACTAGAAAAAGAAGAAAAACCTAGTCTATAGCCTAACACAGTCACACGACGCTAGTCCCCGGCAACGGCGCCAAAATGATCAATTGTAAGTACAGTGGGGTTTTACGCCCAAACTGCGAGTGTCGTGCTCCATAGGGACTAGGCGAACAACAGCTATGCTTGGCTAAAGCTAGGTAACATGATATCGGGTGATGAAAGCAGAAAATTAAACCTAAGCTAACGAAGATTGATGACAAAAAAAATACAAACAAGAAAGGGAGATTAAGATTGCAATCACCGTCTTTTTAGTGTTTTCATATTACTTGCGAAACTAAAATGCTAACACAAGGGATCAACACTAAAAAAAGGGTAAACAAGATATGATACTGGGACAGAAATATATCACAACACAAACATATATATTTTCACATGAACGTAATAACACAGGGACTACAGAACACACATAAGCACACATAAGCGAACATGGCACTACAACATGATTCAGGTTACACAAGTAAACAAATTATACAAGCCACTTGACTAGTATCACAGATCAACAGAGTAGTATTGAACAACTAAAAAATAGATAGTAGAAGTAACTAGTACATGGAGTAAGTACTCTTAGAATCTGAATGTTACAGACTACACGTCTCAGACTACAGAAAATTCAGAGAAGGAGAAAGAGAGATGGCAGCAGGAGGTTAGAGAAAGAAGAAGCAGCAACTGGGGCATGGAGAAAGGAGCAACAGCAGTACGGGATTCAGAGAAGAGCAACAGAGAGGGAGAGAGCAGCAGCAAGGATGAGGGAAGGAGGAGCAGCACCAGGGGCGCAAGACGAGCAGCAGCAGCAGGAACGTGAGAAGGAGCGGTACCAGGGGCGTGAGAGGGGAAGCAGCAGCGTGGTGAGGAGAAGGAGAAGAGCAACAGCGAGGTAAGGGAAGAGCAGCGAGCAGCAGGGAGGCGCTGGATGTGGTGGTGCTGTGGCGACGGCGCGGTGGTGTTGGAGGCGCGAGGTGGTGGATGGCGCTGGTGATGGATGGCGTGAGTGATGGATGGCGCGAGGTAGTGATGCGGTGGGAGGTGCTGGCGCGCCGCCACGCCAGCCTGGCCGCGGCGGCGGCCGGAGGTGGAGAAGGGGTCGGGTGAGGGAGATGGAGATGCCAAGCCTAATGGGAATGGATGCGATCTAGGGATTTTGATCCCTTCCCTGATCTGCAAACTTTACACATTAGCCCTCCTCCTTCTCTTCTTTCTTCACAAGAAGGTCCCTTCTCTCTTTCTTTTGCTTACTTCATTCCTTCACGCTCGGGTCCCATGACCCCATCACTTGTTCATTTGTAGTAGAGAAATTGTGTGCCTTGTCACACTTTTCTGCAAAATAAACAAGTGACTAGTCAACAATCCCTTTATGTGATTTTCATTCAATTATTCTACTCCCTCCGTCCGGAAATACTCGTCGGAGGAATGGATGTATTTAGATGTATTTTAATTCTAGATACATTCATTTTTATGCATTTCTCCGATGAGTATTTCCGGACAGAGGGAGTATATTTCATAGCAAGAATTGGTGGCCAGAACTCAAGAAATGGTAAATTTGTATGCCAAAATTATATATATGAAATGCACTTATCAAAGGATCTTACTCAATCCATAGGTAGGTATGGTGGACTCTCATGGCAAAACTGGGTTTAAGGATATTTGGAAGCACAAGTAGTATCTCTACTTGGTGCAAGGAATTTGGCTAGCATGAGGGGGAAAGGCAAGCTCAACATGTTTGGAAGGTCAATGACAATATGCTTTAACTGAGATGTGAGAAAACATAAACCATTACATTGTCTTCCTTGTCCAACGTCAACTCTTTTAGCATGTCTTACCTAATGAGTGCTCCCAATCTTAAAAGATGTCCAAGATAATATATTTGTATGTGAACCTCTCTTTCCTTATCACTTCCCATTAATTGCAACGATGACCAAAACTACGTTTGCCAACTCTCAACAACTTTTATGCCTCATACTTTCTATGTGTGAAGTCATCACTAACCATAAGATCAATATGAACTCTTTTATTCTTTCTACTTTCTCAAGATCATAGAAACATAGCAAAGCCCTTGACTCAACACTAATCTTTATTATAGATAGCTCATGGACTCGGTTACATAAAGAGATCACAAAGCAAAACTCAAAACTACTTGATATCAAAACTTCAATCTACTAGATCAAGATACTACTAAAAGGATCGAACTAAATAAAACGGTAAAGATAGAAGTGTGATGGTGATACGATACCGGGGCACCTCCCCCAAGCTTGGCAGTTGCCAAGGGGAGTGCCCATACCCATGTGATTATGTCCTCGGAGGTGGTGAAGTGGGAGTTGTTGATGATGTAGGCTTGTTGTCCGTCTTCCAAGGCATAGGCTCACCATCATAGAAGGATGATCGAGTCTCCGGGATCCTTAAATCTGCAGCCAAACTCATCCTCTTGAATCTATATTCATACTCACAGTTCGGTTTTGCGGTCATAGATCCGGGCTTGGAGGTGCTCGATTTTCTCTTGAAGCTTGAAGATGGTCTCCCCAATGACCTTGGCATCTAGCTTGTGGTTGTTGGTGAACTCCGTGATCATCATCTGGTTGGCGTTGAGGCCACGCTCTACCATCCCTTGGCACTTGAAAACTTGCTGCTCCACGGCTTCGAGCTTTGTCTCCATGCTTCCGGTACACCTTGGTCCCTCCACATCGCGGATATGCAGCACCCCCTCGCGCATCTCAATGGTTTGAGGTTGTTGCAACACCTCCGCAAGATAGGGGTTGATAACCCTCTCAAAAAACTTGTCCTTGGGAGCGCTTGGAGACGCCATGATGCTCTAGATCTAAAACAGAAACAGCTCGAAACGAAAACAGAGGATATTTGCGTGATACGGTGATCAAAACCTTTGGGAGTTTATATAATGAATTTTTATCGACTAAAATACGTAATGTGCAAGAAAACGGAGTCCGAGAGGCACACGAGGTGTCCACGAGACTGGGGGCGCGCCCAGTAGGGGTGGGCGCGCCCTCCACCCTCGTGGAGGCCTCGTGTCCCTCTCGGACTACTTCTTTCTTCCTAAAATTCTTAAATATTCCAAAACTGATAAAAATTGCCGTTGGAGTTGCTTTGGAGTCGGTTTACTTACCGTACCACATACCTATTCCTTTTCGGAGTCTGGATCGTTCTGGAAAGTGTCCCTTATGTATTCCTCCGGGGTTACGGTTTCAATAATATTAGTTTCAACATTGATAGGATTACTTGAAATATAATCTTTAATTCTTTGACCGTTCACCACCCTCGGACTCGTGCCTTCGAAGTTGTTGATTTTTATGGCTCCAGAACAATAGACCTCCTTGATAACGTAAGGACCTTCCCATTTAGAGAGAATTTTTACTGCAAAAAATCTTAAACGAGAGTTGAATAATAACACATAATCACCTACGTTAAACTCACGCTTTTGTATCCTTTTATCATGCCAACGTTTGACTTTTTCTTTGAATAGCTTGGCATTCTCATAGGCTTGGGTTCTCCATTCATCAAGTGAGCTAATGTTAAACAACCTCTACTCACAGGCAAGTTTGAAGTCATAGTTGAGCTCTTTGATAGCCCAATATGCTTTCTGTTCAAGTTCAAGAGGTAAATGACAAGCTTTTCCATAAACCATCTTATATGGAGACATACCCATAGGATTTTTGTATGCAGTTCTATAGGCCCATAATGCATCATCAAGTTTCTTGGACCAATTCTTTCTAGATCTATTGATGTCTTTTGCAAAATTAATTTGAGCTCTCTATTGCTCAACTCTACTTGACCACTAGATCATGGATGATAAGGAGATGTGATTCTATGATTAACATCATACTTAGCAAGCATCTTACGGAAAGCACCATGAATAAAATGTGAACCACCATCAGTCATAAGATATCTACGGACTCCAAACCTCGGAAAAATATCTTCTTTAAGCATTTTAATAGAAGTGTTATGATCAGCACTACTAGTTGGAATAGCTTCTACCCACTTAGTAACGTAATCAACATCAACTAAAATATGTGTGTAACCATTAGAGGCAGGAAAAGGTCCCATATAATCAAAGCCCCAAACATCAAACGGTTCAAAAACAAGAGAATAATTCATAGACATTTCTTGACGCTACTAATATTACCAATTCTTTGACATTCATCACAAGATAAGACAAACTTACGAGCATCTTTGAAGAGAGTAGGCCAATAAAAACCAGATTGTAGTACCTTATGTGCAGTTCTATCTCCAGCGTGGTGTCCTCCATAGGATTCAGAGTGACACTTGCGTAGGATCTGTTCCTGTTCATGCTTAGGTACACAACGTCTAATAACACCATCTACTCCTTTATAAAGGTGTGGGTCATCCCAGAAGTAATGTCTTAAATCATAAAAGAACTTTTTCTTTTGCTAGTATGTGAAACTAGGTGGTATAAATTTAGCAACAATATAATTAGCATAATCAGCATACCAAGGAGCAGTACGAGAAGCATTAATGACCGCTAATTGTTCATCAGGAAAGCTATCATCAATAGGCAGTGGGTCATCAAGAACATTCTCTAACCTAGACAAGTTGTCTGCAACGGGGTTCTCAGCTCCCTTTATATCAATAATATGCAAATCAAATTCTTGGAGCAAGAGAACCCATCTAATGAGTCTAGGCTTAGCATCTTTCTTTTCCATAAGATATTTAATAGCAGCATGATTAGTGTGAATAGTAACTTTGGAATCAACAATATAAGATCTAAACTTATCACATGCAAACACAACTACTAAGAATTCTTTTTCAGTGGTAGCATAATTTCTTTGGGCAGTATCAAGAGTCTTACTAGCATACTGGATAACATTCAATTTCTTATCAACTCTTTGCCCTAGAACAGCACCTACAGCATAATCACTAGCATCACACATAATTTCAAAAGGTAAATTCCAATCAGGTGGCTGAACAATAGGTGCAGTGATCAAAGCTTTCTTAAGTATTTCAAATGCTTCTACACAATCATCATCACAGACAAAAGGAATATCTTTTTGCAATAGATTAGTCAGAGGCCTAGAGATTTTAGAAAAGTCCTTAATGAACCTCCTATAAAAACCGGCATGACCAAGAAAACTTTTCTTATACCTTTTATGTCCTTGGGACATGGCATATTTTCAATAGCATCAACTTTAGCTTTATCAACTTCAATACCTCTCTCGGAAATCTTGTGCCCCAAAACAATGCCTTCATTAACCATAAAGTGACACTTTTCCCAATTCAAGACGAGACTAGTGTCTTCGCATCTTTGCAAAACTCGATCAAGGTTGCTCAAGCAATCATCAAAAGAGGATCCATAAACGGAGAAATCATCCATGAATACCTCAAAATCTTTTCACAAAAGTCAGAGAATATAGCCATCATACATCTTTGGAAGGTAGCAGGTGCATTACATAAACCAAAAGGCATACGTCAAGTACCAAAAGGGCAAGTAAAAGTAGTTTTTAATTGATCCTTAGCTGATACGGGTATTTGAGAGAAACCAGAATAACCATCTAGAAAGCAGAAATGTGTATGTTTGGATAGTCTTTCTAGCATTTGATCAATAAAAGGTAAAGGGTAATGATCTTTCTTAGTAGCTTTATTTAATTTACGGAAATCAATTACCATCCTAGAACCTGTAACAATTCTTTGTGGGATCAATTCATCTTTATCATTAGGAACAACGGTAATACCTCCCTTTTTAGGAACATAGTGGACAGGGATTACCCATTCACTATCAGCAACGGGATAAATTATACCTGCCTCAAGGAGCTTTAGTATCTCCTTTCTTACCACTTCTTTCATTTGGGATTCAGTCGTTGTTGAGGATCTCTAACTGGTTTAGCATCGGCCTTCAAATTAATTTTGTGTTGGCATAACGTGGGACTAATGCCCTTAAGATCATCCAGAGTATATCCAATAGCAGCGAAGTGCTTCTTTAGAGTTTTCAATAATCTTTCTTCTTCTTGCTTTGAAAGGTTAGCACTAATAATAACATGATATATTTTCTTTTCATCAAGATAAGCATACTTAAGATTATCAGGTAATGGTTTGAGTTCAAACACAGGATCACCCTTGGGTGTAGGGGGATCCCCAAGAATTTCAACGGGAAGGTTGTGTTTCAACATAGGTTCCTGTTTAAGGAACACTTCATCTATTTCCCTTCTTTCCTTCATAAACATATCATTTTCATGGTCAAGCAAATATTGTTCTGACGGATCAGTAGGAGGTACGGCAATGGAAGCAAGACCAATAATCTCATCCTTACTAGGTGATTCTCTATCACGAGGTTGTCTATGAAACTTAGCAAAATTAAACTCATGAGACATACCCTCTAAGCCAATTGTAACAGTATCCTGTTCACAATCAATCCTAGCATTAACGGTATTTAAGAAGGGTCTACCAAAAATAATGGGACAAAAGACATCTTGTGGGGAACCAAGAACAAGAAATCAGCAGGATATTTAACCTTCCCACACAAGACTTCAACATCTCTAACTATCTCAACTGGTTTAATGGTGTCTCTATTAGCAAGCTTAATAGTAACATCAATGTCTTCCAATTCAACGGGTGCAATGTCGTGCATAATTTCTTTATATAAATCATAGGGTATCGCACTAGCACTAGCACCCATATCACATAAGCCATGATAACAATGATCTCCTATTTTAACGGAAATAACAGGCATGCCTACCACAGGTCTATGTATCTTAGTATCTGGTCTAGCAATATTAGCAGTCTCACCACGGAAAAAAAATAACATGCCCAATCATCATCCAAGAGATCTTTAACCATAGCAATACTAGGTTCAACTTTGATTTCTAAGGAGGTGTATAAGTCCTAGTATTACTCTTACGAACAACAGTCGAAGTTTTAGCATGATCCTTTATCCTAACAGGAAAAGGAGGTTTCTCAACATAAGTAGTAGGAACAATAGGATCACTATAAGTGACAGTCTTTTCTTCAACTGTAATAGGTGCAACTACTTTTACTTCAATGGGAGGATTATATTTATATCACTTCTCTTTAGGGAGATCAACATGAGTAGCAAAAGATTCACATAAAAAAGATACTATCTCAGAGTCAAGTCCATACTTAGCGCTAAATCCACGAAAAGCACCGGTATCCATAAAAGATTTAACACAATCGAACTTATGTGTCATACCTGACTCCTTACCATCGTCGGAACCCCAATCTTTAGAGTTGCCTTTAATTCTTTCCAATAATTCCCATTTGAAATCAATAGTCTTCAGCATATAAGAACTAGCACAGGAAGTATCGAGCAGGTTGCGATCATTGAGAGAAAGCCTACCATAAAAATTTTGAATAGTCATTTCTCTGGAGAGCTCATGATTGGGGCATGAATATAACATTGACTTAAGCCTCCCCCAAGCTTGAGCGATGCTTTCTCCTTCGTGAGACCAGAAATTATATATGTAATTACGATCACGATGAACAAGATGCATAGGATAGAACTTCTGGTGAAATTCCAACTTCAATCGTTTATAATTCCAAGATCTCGTATCATCACAAAGCCTATACAATGTCAATGCATCTCCCTTCAAAGATAAAGGGAAGACCTTCCTTTTGACAACATCATCAGGAATACCTGCAAGCTTAAATAATCCACAAACTTCATTCACAAAGATAAGGTGTAAATCGGGACGCAATGTTCCATCTCCTACAAATGGATTAGCTAGCAATTTCTCTGTCATACCCGAAGGAATCTCAAAGTAAATATTTTCAAAAAGTTCAGTAGGTTGAGGAGCAACTCTTTGCTCTTCTGGAACAAGCCCCTCAAAGGATTAGTTTCCAAAGTGAAAAGTAACAGAAAATTACAGCACACTATATAAATATTTCCTTACTAAGTTCCACTCACCAAAAGCGCTACACTCCCCGACAACGGCGCCAGAAAAGAGTCTTGATGACCCACAAGTGTAGGGGATCTATTGTAGTCCTTTTGATAAGTAAGAGTGTCGAACCCAACGAGGAGCAGAAGGAAATGATAAGCGGTTTTCAGTAAGGTTTTCTCTGCAAGCACTGAAATTGTAGATAATAGATAGTTTTGTGATAAGATAAATAGTAACAAGTAACAAGTAAATAAAGTAAATAAAGTGCAGCAAGGTGGCCCAATCCTTTATGTAGCAAAGGATAAGCCTGGACAATTTCTTATAATGAGAAAGGAGCTCCCAAGGACACATGGGAATTATCGTCAAGCTAGTTTTCATCACGCTCATATGATTCACATTCGGTACTGTGATAATTTGATATGTGGGTGGACCGATGCTTGGGTACTGCCCTTACTTGGACAAGAATCCCACTTATGATTAACCCCTATTGCAAGCGTCCACAACTACAAAAGAAGTATTAAGGTAAACCTAACCACAGCATTAAACATATGGATCCAAATCAGCCCTAACGAGCAACGATAAACTAGGGTTTAAGCTTCATCACTCTAGCAACCCATCATCTACTTATTACTTCCCAATACCTTCCTCTAGGCCCAAATAATGGTGAAGTGTCATGTAGTCGACATTCACATAACACCACTAGAGGAAAGACAACATACATCTCATCAAAATATCGAACGAATACCAAATTCACATGACTACTAACAGGAAGACTTCACCCATGTCCTCAGGAACAAACGTAACTACTCACAAAGCATATTCATGTTCATAATCAGAGGAGTAATAATATGCATTAAGGATCTGAACATATGATCTTCCACCAAGTAACCAATTAGCATCAACTACAAGGAGTAATCAACACTACTAGCAACCCACAGGTACCAATTTGTGGTTTGGATACAATATTGGATACAAGAGATGAACTAGGGTTTTGAGAGGAGGTGGTGCTGGTGAAGATGTTGATGGAGATTGACCCCCTCCCGATGAGAGGATCGTTGGTGATGACGATGGTGATGATTTCCCCCTCCCGGAGGGAAGTATCCCCGGCAGAACAGCTCTGTCGGCGCTCTAGATTGGTTCCGCCAAGGTTCCCGTAAGCTTGCCCACGATTTTTTCCAGGGTAAAAGCCTTCATATAGCAGAAGGACAACGGGGGGCAACTAGGGGTCCGAGGAGACAGGGGGCGCGCCTAGTAGGGGTGGGCGCGCCCCCCACCCTCCTGGCCAGGGTGTGGGCCCCCTGAGGTGTTTATTCCGCTCAATAATTCTTATTAATTCCAAAAATAAGTTTCGTGGAGTTTCAGGATTTTTGGAGCGGTGCAGAATAGCTTTCCAATGTTTGCTCCTTTTCCAGCCAGAATTCCAGCTGCCGGCATTCCCCCTCTTCATGGTAAACCTTGTAAAATAAGAGAGAATAGCCATAAGTATTGAGATATAATGTGTAATAACAGCCCATAAATCAATAAATATTGATATAAAAGCATGATGCAAAATGGACGTATCAATACGTCTCCAACGTATCTACTTTTCCAAATGCTTTTGCCCTTGTTTTGGACTCTAACTTGCATGATTTGAATGAAACTAACCCGATCGATCTTTGTTTTCAGCAGAACTGCCATGATGTTGTTTATTGTGCAGAAAACAGAAGTTCTCGGAATGACCTGAAAATCCACGGAGATAAGTTTTGGAAAATATAAAAGATACTGGCGAAAGAATCAAGGCCAGGGGGCCCATACCCTATCCACGAGGGTGGGGGCGTGCCCCCTGTCTCTTGGGCCCCCTGATGCTCTACCAACCTCAACTCCAACTCCATATATTCCGTTTCATGGAGAAAAAAATCAGAGAGAAAGTTTAATCGCGTTTTACGATAAGGAGCCGCCGCCAAGCCCTAATCTCTCTCGGGAGGGCTGATCTGGAGTCCGTTCAGGGCTTCGGAGAGGGGGATTCGTCGTCGTCGTCATCATCAACCATCCTCCATCAGCAATCTCATGATGCTCACTGCCGTGCATGAGTAATTCCATCGTAGGCTTGCTGGACGGTGATGGGTTGGATGAGATTTACCATGTAATCAAGTTTCTTTTGTTATGGTTTGATCCCTAGTATCCACTATGTTCTGAGATTGATGTTGCTATGACTTTGCTATGCTTAATGCTTGTCACTAGGGCTCGAGTGCCATGATTTCAGATCTGAACCTATTATGTTTTCATGAATATATGTGAGTTCTTGATCCTTTCTTGCAAGTCTATAGTCACCTATTATGTGTTATGATCCGACAACCCCGAAGTGACAATAATCGGGATACTTCTCGGTGATGACCATAGTTTGAGGAGTTCATGTATTCACTATGTGCTAATGCTTTGTTCCGGTTCTCTATTAAAAGGAGGCCTTAATATCCCTTAGTTTCCACTAGGACCCCGCTACCACGGCAGGGTAGGACAAAAGATGTCATGCAAGTTCTTTTCCATAAGCACGTATGACTATATTCGGAATACATGCCTACATTACATTGATGAATTGGAGCTAGTTCTGTGTCACCCTATGTTATAGCTATTACATGAGGAATCGCATCCGACATAATTATCCATCACTTATCCAATGCCTATGAGCTTTTCACATCTTGTGTTTCGCTTATTTACTTTTCCATTGCTACTGTTACAACTACTACAAAACTATTATCTTTACTTTTGTCACTGTTACCATTACTATCATACTACTTTGCTACTAAATACTTTGCTGCAGATACTAAGTTATCCAGGTGTGGTTGAATTGACAACTCAACTGCTAATACTTAAGAATATTCTTTGGTTCCCCTTGTGTCAAATCAATAAATTTGGGTTGAATACTCTACCCTCGAAAGCTGTCGCAATCCCCTACACTTGTGGGTTATCACCCACATGTCATTCCCATGGTGGTGGTGTGGTTCGCGACTCACTCGTTCGAGATGAACCGGCCGGTGGTGGCGTGGCCGTGGCGAGGGTGCCACAGCTGGGCGTCGGGCGTTAGGCGAGATGGCCACATCGTGGTACTACGTAGTCTGTAGTACTCGGTGAGGATTGATGCGGGACGAAATGTGTCATAGCCATTTGGATGAAAATTGGACAAGGGAGTACGGATCGGAGCACACCAGCGGAGCAGGCAAACCGCGTCCAATCGGGTGTGTCTGTGGTAGAAAGTTGATGGTCTCCGCAGTTCAGCTGGCCCGCATGTCATGCACACAAAGGTAGAGGAGTGGTGGGGCCGAGAGGGATGAGGGGCACGTCGGGGGGATGAGGATCCCCTGACGCGAACAATCCTACCATTCTGTCTCTGACATGTGGGAACCACAAGCGTGGGTCCCACCTATCAACGAAGGAAAGGCAGGGCAAGGCAGTGATAGCCACGTCAGAGGATCCATGTCCACGTCGCGGGAAGTCGTGCCGTGGGTTGGAGCGGCGTCGTGGGAATCGCGTGTGGGTGTGGCAGTGGTAGAAACAAGAAACGTGATGGTCGCCGTGGTTCAACTTCCATAGACAAGCTGTCATGTTTGCTGACACATGTATATCAAAACAAGAGTGCTTATATTTCAAGCACGTGAACAAGTATTATTCTACTACTTTGAATCCATTGCAACGCACGGGCCAGCATGTTGGTAGTAGTAGTGTCCATCTCTATCTCTAGAGGCCTTCCCTCGTTCATCCTTTTCTCTCACAATATAAACTACTCATACAAATGCATCTTGATGTTCCATGGAATGCACGAGGATGTTTCCTTGGGGTCTCTCGGTAGCGACGTGGCCGTGAAGTTGCAAGTTGGCGCCCTTGAGATGCCGACGTTGAGGGCACTCGGTTTCCTCCGATGAGCAGGTAAGATGAGTTTGATCACATAGTAAATGCATTCTAAAGACTACTTCCGTGTCCATTTCCTAATTATCCCCCGCCCTTTGTTCCACGAGTTAGGCTCGGTCAAGCAGTGGAGATTGGCTTGCATATGTACGGGAGGGTACCAACATCAATTTGCACAACATTTACAACGGTGACACCGTTACCGTAGAACCTTTGTCCAACATTGGGATCAGCCATGCAACGGGCCACTGCATGAATTGGTACGATGGAACCACGGTGAGATTGAATAAGATAGCACGAACCTTGCACATGGCGGTCAAAGGCGGACCATGCTGTCTGCGGCCGATTTGTTGTCGTACGAGTACGAAGACGTTGTGCTCCTTTCTAACCGCATCTTCGTGGTGACAAACCAGGGGACTTATTTTGTACGGCACACATCCTACAATATACTCCCTCTCTCCCAGTTTATTTGTTTTGAATCTTTTCGTTTTATAAGTTTCAAATTCAAATTTAGAGCTCCCCATCACATGTTGAGATTACAATGTCCATTAAATCGTTGCGTGCATGTATAGTAAAGAAACAAATCTTGAGTTTGGCACGAGTTCGTGCAGCGGTAGCACCACAAGCCCTGGTGCATGAGTTACATTTCCCTCTCACGGCCGTCGGGACTGAGCTTCAGCGCCTTACTACACCTACGTTTGAGTCAATAACATGTGGACTCGATAGGTGACTGGTCCACATGTAATGCTCCCGAAGGCAGAGGGGCAGTGGGGCCAAGAGGGGTGAGCCACAGGTCGGGGGACATGTGGTGTCATGGGTTCGAGTGGCGTCGTGGGAATCGCATGTGGCTGTGGTAGAAACTTGATGCTCGCCGCATTTTAGGTGGTCCACATGTCATGCACACAAAGACAGAGTGGCGGTGTGGCTGAGAGGGGTGAGGCGCACGTCGGGGGACGTGGTGCCGTGGGTTGGAGAGGCGTCGTGGGAATCGCGAGATGAAACGTGATGGTCGCCGTAGTTGAACTTCCATGGACAAGCTGTGATGTCTACGGACACATGCACTGCATACCGATCACTAGAAGGAGTAGCAGAGAAAGCTATATATGCGGATAAATAGTTCCTTATAGTCAAGCGGACCCATGCTACTACTCTGTTCCAAAGACATGCACACCATCGAAATAGTCCATCTATATAAATATACACCAAGAGGGAATACGTTTTTTTACAAGAGAGGAAATGGTTCATCCATCCATAATGCCCTCCCGCTGGTGCAGCCTTTTCTTCTTCTTCTTATTCTTCTTCTTCTTGTTCTCATTTTCTGTGGGAGACGGCTTCACAACAAGCTCTTTGGACATTGCAGCTATCTCGAAACTCACACGGGCATCGAGGGCAGCATATTTTATCTGCTCGTACGTCAAGGGATAATTCTCCCATCCAGACGACCTTAATGCCAGCGTCTCGTCACCCTTCTGAAGATTTGTACCGAGCACAAAATTTGCTACATCGAATAGGGATGGTGTCTGTTTATCACAATCTTCTACAGGAATTTTGATCCTGGTTTGTAGGTCAGGATGCTTTTCAAATCGAGGTTGTACGGCTCCAGCTTCTATTTGTCCCCTTCGATGGCTACCCCACAGAAGTATACGTCCTCCCGAGACAAGAAATCATGAAGCTCACCTGGTATGGAGGGCGAGTGTATGATGTGGTCCACCAAAGCATCATCTTCGAGGCACATCTGAAGGACGGTGGCGCGTTGGATCTTCCCAGGGGCACGCTCCATGTACTCTGCGTCAAGACCGATGACCCTCGTCTCTACCTTTTCGAGGGAGTTGGATACATTGTTGATCCACTGCCGAACAACCCTTGGGTGGACGGTGACGGTGGCAACTATGCTCATCGAGCCTTCAACGAGGACATGTTGGACGCTAAAAACCTGCATCTCGATCTCTTTCGCCATTTGGAACCGCTGGAACGGAGGGCTATGGTTTGGAAAATTAGGATTAGATGGCTAGTCTAACTGAAGTGGTAGATGATTATTTAAAGAGGTTAAAACAATGTGAACGCAGTGGGGTTTGGATGCAAATGAAGACGAAGGGGAGGTGAAGAAGCCGAGGAAAATTGGTTCCCGATGGAGAAGTAAATGGGAGAAGTGGCATGCAGGCAGTTGATTAGACGGCTAGGTAGACTAAACGAAAAGGCTATGCGGGTAGACTGATGAGTCGTGCCTGTTCGTGTACGTGCCCATCCTTTTTGATAGGTGGGACCTATGCAAACAGATAAAAAAATGTGTCATAGCTGGTTCAGATGGATATTGGCGCGTGAGTGGGAGACACAACATTCTATGGTTAAGGAATACTCCCTCCGTTTAGGTGAGTATAAGTCACCTTATGAAAATCAGGTTCTCCCAAAACCTTTAGGCGTGGAGCATTAACTTCCTGCTCAATCCCCTCCCAGCCTCGTTAGCCAGCGTTCTGTTCCTCTGCTGCCGCGTTCTACCTTTCCATTTTTCCTCTTCTCAAGTGTGGAGCGATCGCATGCCGTCCTTGATGCACCGTAAGCGACCCTTTGCATGCATCGCGGCAGGGCATTGATTGGGCATCACGAGAATTTGGTTCTGCTTGCAATAAGGATGATACCTGAACGATGAAGTGAACAGGCATGCTAGCACGGGAGACCTATTTCCGCTATACAACACAGGGTACTCATGTTCCTACTACTACTAGTAGTAGTAGTAGTACAACTGTGGTACACTTGATGGTCAAAATACTATTCATCCGGTCCTCACAGTGAAGTGACAACACCCTGTGCCTGACACTAGTCCAGGCGGCGTGTTCGGTTTACCAAAGTCAGCCTCACCCAGTGCACCATGCAGTCTGTCACCGCCGCTCTACAGCACATTGGCGCCTCGCCTCATCTCCCTCTCCCCTTCCATAGCACCACTCCATCTCCATCTTCTTCTCCGTCTCCGTCTCCATCTCACTGTACTCGCGTGTACCGTCGCCTCACTCACCTCCCCCAGTACCACTATTCCCTCGCTAGCCTCTCCAGCACCGACAGGCTTCTCCCCCGTAAATCAAGCCCCCAAAAACCCCACCTTCCAAACTCCACCATGGTCGAACGCGAACCGCACAGCATCCATATGAGCCGCGATTGGAGCAATCTCCCCAGTGACATCCTCGACCTCTGTTGTTCGTGTATGGATATGTTGAGCGCCCTGCGGCTAGCTGCATGCTCGAGGGACATGCACACGACCATCATCGAAGCGAGGCCTAAGCTTTTCAAGACACCCTGCTTGTTGTTATCTGGTCTTGCGAGATTGGCTCACCATGATACGGAGGCGTACATGATGCCCCTCGACTTCAATCCGATCTCCATTAGCCGAAACTTTTTTGCAGGTATGTAGTGGGTCGCCGTACATCATTTCCCTCGACATTGATCCGATCACCATCGCCTCAAACTTCTTGGCAGGTATGTCTGGTCGGCATGAACTCCCATCGGATGGCTGCCTTGAGAGAAGACGGTAAAAAGTTGGTGCTCGTGAACTTCCAGACCTTCCATGAGATTATCCTTCCTCCATTGGATTATATAGAGAATTACCATCGTGGTCCAAGTCATCTAGATTAGCACGTCAGTTGGACGGACCTTGTTTTGCAGAAGATTGTAATCTGCCAAGTGCCCACACGACATGCAATTACGCAGACTTCAAGCTAATTGCCTTGTTCGACCGCGGACTCACCTATCTTTCGCGGTGCCTTCTTTAGGCGGAGACAACTCAGCTCACGGTGGATCATCGTCAAAGATGATACACACTTCTGTGATGCTATTGAACACAATGGCATCATCTACGTGATCGACAAAGCAGATGGCACCACGTATTGCTGGGACGGCGCGTGTAAGTTGTTTCCGTCTCATGTTAATGATGACGCCATGACACTGTTTGAACTTTTTGTGATGATTGGCATATCCCTCTTTGAGCAGAATTTAGTAATCTATATACTACTACTAAATATGAGTGTGTCAATGGCCATGTTAGTTTCCTCATTTTCATGATGTAGAAACATGCACCACACTGTTGGTTTCTTATAACCATACATTAGGGAAGTAAATGTGCATATGGAGAACTCTATATTTGGAAGTAGTGAAATCCCGCAATGCTTACCACGTGTACATACCTATATTCGCCCTTCAGCAATCAATGGCTAGAATAATATCCTCACAAAATTTTTGCCTACAGAAGACAAGTATATAACAATGCATGGTATGTTAGTTACCTTGAAGAATTTTTTTGTGAGGACAGAACATGATTACATAACATGCATGACATGGTAGTTTCCTGTGAAGAATCGATTGCAAGATAACATGAGTATAACCATGCATGGCACTTCTATATTTTCGAACCCGGTATACATTTCCTGTATTTTCCTCCCAGCCCAACAGGACATATCAATGTTGTTTCTTGCATTATCCTACTCATACTCTGAACAATGCTGATCTTACATTAACAATGCCTGTCCTTTTTTATATGATGCAGTGTCCCTACAGTTACTGCCCTTTGTAATCATACCACCTTTGCCAAAAACAGGGAAGCACAACTGGTTCCTCGCTCGATCAAACGACGGCAAAAGACTGATGATCATTTGGACACATGAGCCGGAAAAGTTATATTGCAAAAAACCCATGTATACAAGCACCATGTAATACGTGAGTATTCAGACAGTGGTTGTTATGTCTATGAGCAGGATACCAGCTTGTTGAGGCCTTTAGGACTTTTTAGTTGGAGACGGGTAAACAGCCTTGGTTCACACTCTCTGTTTCTCGGACTCAATTATCCAATTAACCAGTAGATCACCGTTGGCAAGGACCATGATGGCAGAGAGGCTCTGTTTGCTATGGAAAAATGTGTCTACACGGCGAGCCCTATTAGTTTGGGAGCAAACTCCCCTGATTGTCAACGATACAGCCTGCAGCCAAAAGAAGGTGAGAATGACAAAGGCATCCGGATTAACTTTGATCCTTGGATGTCTCAATTACGACAGGGCGGTGATGTGGTTCAAGCCTTAAGTTGATAGGTAATTGGGTTGTTGCATCAAAAGGGTGGAATCTTGGTGTCTCCGGATCACCGGTCATTGAAGCGGGGCTACAAATTATGATGGTGTTGGATCATCTCTTGAATGACTTTGTTGTCTTTCTTTGCTGGTTACGGATGGGTAGTTCTTTCTTTTGTTATGCATATTCCTTGTCATTTGGTCATCCTTGTCTATGTCACTCTTACTATGTAATAGTTGCTACATTTAGAATGTCATTCTCGCACGGATCACGAGAGTCGGCCTGCTGAGATGGGTGCATTTTGGTGGTGTAGCAAGACTTCTTATTAACTATCATGTCTTCTTTGTTTATGTCGATAGTAGTCACTAGTCGGTGTTTGAATGTTGTATATATCGTTGTTTGAACTGTTTATTGTCTCGAACTCTTGGTGGGCTAAATGAGGCATCACCATTCTCCGGTGTTCAAGTATATCTCCTTTTTTCAAGTTATATAATTTGAGCTCAGTGTCTTTTCGATGATGTACACTTGTTTGGGCCAGTGAGGTGTCGTTGAATATGGGCCGAGTAGTAACGCAATGCCAAACAGCTCAATTATGACTCTCAGGCCGGGCTCTCAAAAGAACCTGAAAAAAGGCCGGGCTCTCAAAAGAAAGAATGAGGACTCTTAGGCCAACATGTGGGCGCCAACGGTGTTTTCGTGCGCTTGCGCGCCGAGAGCATATTGGCGCGTGCTTGAAATTCATGCTACCTTTTCATCCCCAGTCTCCCGCCCCTCCCCCACCTCCGGAATCTCGATTCCTACTCCAGTTCCCCCAAATCCCCCTCTTGTACTCCCTATACTCAAGCGCACTATCATGTCGCCGATCAACGCGGATCTCCGAGCCGGATATCCCGAGTCCGCCCCGCCTTGATCGCTACGTCTTTGTCGCTCAATAGTGGCATGGCGGCGCTTGACGACGGTTCTTGCGGCAAAGTCTTGATGGTAACCATCAACGGCGGCCGGCCTCCCACCTCGCCGGACGACCTTGTCAAAGCTCTTAGCATTGCGCACGACATCCAAATAAGTGACTTGCTCGTGAAGTCCGTCATCCGCCACCGGCTGATTTCTTCGTCGAGTTAGGACAACTTTCATTGCGATCGTGTGTTCGAATCTTCCCGGCGTTTGTTCTAAGATGGCGCGCTGGTGAGCTTTGATCGGTGGCACCAAGATGGGGCTCGGTGCCCTCTGAGCTTGAGTTTTTAACAAACCTTACCTTCCACGGCATGCCTCGACGAGCTTGGAACGGCGAGTCCATGAACGAGCTTATCAACGACCTTGGAGGTGAGCTCGTAAGTATGTTTGTTCCTCCAGACAGTTGGGCTCTGACGGTTATGGCATGGATGAAGAAGCCGTCCACCATACCTAAGGTGATTGGTGTTGAGATACCGGTGTAGGAACCGGGGTTGTAATATTCGTCACCACCAAGGCCGCCGCGGACCATGTTAGGGATGTACCTGTATCGAGTGTTCGTGCATGTCGAAGAAGTGGTCAATCCATCAATCGAAGTCCTGCCGCCGCCGCTGGTGCCAGGGTCCATCGACGACGTCCATTATAGGAGTCAACGTCAGACTTTCCATGTGTTGCTCGGAACGATGGATGGCACAGGGCCTACTCCATCGCGCGGCGGAGGCCACTGCTTCTTTGGGAGAAGAGGAAGGGCTGGCTGCCTGGATGTGCTCTAATTTGAGGTAACAACTAAATCTTGTCAGATACTAGTTAAATCCGAGCTATGGGTGTGAAGCACTGATATGCCAGTACATTTGATTGTGACCTATTCTAATTTTGTACCTGAACTTTTTTAGAAAGGGTTGTACGTCAACTTAATGTGCCAACAAAACTTATTGTGTTGTCTGTCTGTTTTCTTTGCACAGCATTCAAGATATTTCCCCGTCATTGATAAAGACGATGAACCATTATGTACGACTTCATTGGTTTTAACATAGCCCTACCCGTAGCGATCCACTACTTCCATCCTGATTGTGCCACCTGCGTGAAATTTTTATATGCAAGTTGTAACATCCCAAATTTTCAATTTGGAATGTTATACATTAGAACATCATTGCATATCATATTTTATTGCATTTTGGTTTGATCCTAGAAATTCCACGCAACTCAAGGACCCACGAAGAGAGTTGGGGATTTCGTTATTTTCGTATTTGAGTTTTTCTCAAATTTTGAAAAAAAAGGATCATTTGATTTTAATTATTTTATCTTCGAATATTTCAATTATAAAAAAATAAGAGAGAGGGAATAAAATGACTTTCCCAAAATAAAGAAATATTGGGGATTTAATAATAAAATCAAATAAGATTTTATTTCAAAGTTTTTATCACTATTTTATTTGAATTAGGAAAAATACACGTTTTTCAAAATTGTATTTTAGGCCCAAATAAATTTTCATCTTGTCCGTCTTATTTTTAGAGTACGGGGAAAATTTATTTCAGGATTTTTGGAGTCCGTTTAGTATTTCTTTTCTTTCTTTTTCTGCACGTCGTATTTATTTTAAAAAAAGGAAACCGACTTTGGGCGTGCCAGCGGGACTCATTGGGGGCTTTATAAGCCGCCACCCGGCGCCCAAGCCACCCCCTTGCCCAATTAACGCCGTCGCCGTCGGAACCCTACCGCCGCCCGCCGTCATTGCCCGCCGTCGCCCGCCGCCCAGCGCCGCCGCCGCCCGCCGCCTGCCGCCCCTGCCGCCCGGACCCGCCTCGCCTCGCCGCCTCGCCGAAGACCTCACCGGACACAAGGTAGCCGCCGTCGGTTTTTTTAAGAACCCTAGATCCGTTTTTTTAAGATCGATTCGTCGGTTTTTCTCGGCTTAGTTATTTAACGGACGTTCGTCCCTACGTTCGTTTTAACAAACGGTTTTCATCTTTTAGCATGATCGTGACGTTAGATTCGTTAGCCTGTTAAATCCGCGTTTTCTTTTTCTCGGATTTTCCGTGATTATTTTCGATCGTGATTTCTGATCCGATTTTTGTTTTAGTATATCTTTTCGCTCGTTTATCGAAATCAGGCGATTCAAGCGCCTAGAGTTTCGTCTCGAAACCCTATTTCCGTTTAACCAACTCAAACAAGTTTCTGCTACTGTAAAATTTTACTTAGGTCCAGATTAGTAAACAAAGCTTGTTTCTTTCGCCGTTTGAGTTTCGTTGCTTCGTTTGATTTGATTCTTTTTGCAAACCGGAGCTCACTCAGTTGATCCAGCAGCAAAATGCATTGATGCAGATGCTAGTCCAGAATCAGAATCAGGGAAACAACAACAACAACAACCCACCACCACCACCTGTTGATCACTTAGCCCGTTTCTTGAGGCTGAATCCGCCGGTGTTCTCCAGTAGCACCGAGCCGATAGTTGCGGATGATTGGCTCCGCAAGGTGGGAAGGGAGTTGACCGCTGCAGGATGCACAGATGCGGAGAAGGTGCGTTTTGCCGCACATCAGCTTGATGGACCCGCAGACATCATGGTGGGAGAATTTCACGACCACTTATCCCATCGACAACATCACATGGGACCGCCATGAGCTTCCGTCTTGTCCATGTTTCAGCGGAGCTATGGCCATGAAGAAGCGTGAGTTTTGCAACTTGCGCCAAGGAGGACGTCTGATTGGCGATATGTGGATGATTTTAGTAAGCTAGCACGTTATGCCCGGATAGCGTTGCTACGGATGCGACCAAGCAAGAGAAGTTTCGAAGGGTGAATGATGAGTTGAGCATGCAGTTGATGGTGGCAACCTTCAACAACTACCAGGAGTTGGTAGACCGAGCTCTCATGATTGAAGGGAAGCAGCAGCAGATTGACAGCTGCAAGAGGAAGTATGGACAAGGGAAGTACAATTCTGGAGCTCAGCAGAAGCCTCATTTTACCCCGAATTCGAGAGGACCTTTTCGACATACCCATGGAGGTCACAACCACAATGGAGGGAGTTCGCACGACCATAGTGGCCCCAAGAATGGCAATGGGAATGGAGGAAGCAACGGACAGAACCATACCAACCCATCAACACCAGCCAAGAGGGATTTAAGCCACATCACCTGTTTCAAGTGCCAGAAGACTGGACATTATGCCACTGAATGTCCTGAAGCTAAGAATGGAAATGGCAATGGAAGCTCTAAGAAGAAGCCTAACTCTTTCAACAGGGGACAGGTGAACCACGTTAACATGGAGGAGGTTGAAGCCCAGCCAGATGCAGTAATAGGTAAGTTTTTGGTTAAGTCATTTACTGCAATCGTTCTTTTTGATACTGGTGCATCGCATTCATACCTATCAAGGGGATTTGTGGATAAGTATAAACTACCAGCCCAAGCCCTTAGGTCACCCATGTTAGTAACCTCACCAGGAGCAGAGTATATGGCTAGTCTATGGTGTGATCGGTTACCATTAAGGATTGGTAACTATGTGTTCCCCTCAGACCTAATACTATTGGAGTCGCAAGGACTAGATGTGATATTAGGCATGGACTGGTTATCGAAGTATGGAGGGAACATTGAATGCGCCAGTAAGTCGATTTTGCTTACCACCCCAGAAGGAAGAAGGATCAAGTATGTATCCCAGCATGTGCCGAAGAGGACTCAAGTAAATTCCTTATCAGGAGTTGTACAAGAGGAAGTACCAATGGTAAAGGATTTCCCTAACGTATTTCCAGAGGAGTTGCCAGGCATGCGATCGGATAGAGACATCGAGTTTTTAATTGAGCTTTTGCCAGGCATAGGGCCGATATCTAAGAGACTGTACAGGATGCCCGCAAAAGATTTGGAGGAAATTAAGAAGCAGATTAAGGAGTTACTGGATAAAGTCTATATTCGCCCAAGTTCGTCACCTTGGGGATCACCAGTGCTTCTACTGGAGAAGAAGGATGGATCATTGAGGATGGTTGTTGATTATCGTGGATTGAATGAAGTGACAATCAAGAACAAGTACCCACTGCCAATGATCAACGATTTGTTTGACCAGTTGCAAGGAGCTAAGGTATTTTCCAAGATCGATCTACGATCAAGATACCACCAACTGAAGATTCGAGAGCAGGATATACCTAAGACAGCTTTTACCACCAGGTACGGGCTATATGAGTATACTGTTATGTCATTTGGTCTGACTAACACACCTGCCTATTTCATGAACATGATGAACAAGGTGTTTATGGAGTTTCTGGATAAGTTCTCCGTGGTGTTCATTGATGATATTTTGGTCTACTCGAAGAATGAAGAGGAGCATAAGGAGCATTTGCGTTTGGTACTTGGGAAGCTCAGAGAACATCAGCTATATGCCAAGTTCAGCAAGTGTGAGTTTTGGTTGAAGGAAGTTGGATTCCTCGGACATGTTATATCCGGAGAAGGAATAGTAGTAGACCCCACCAAAGTTTTCACTGTGAAAAATTGGGAAGCACCCACGTCAGTTGGAGAGATCCAAAGTTTTCTTGGACTCGCAGGATACTACCGGAGGTTCATTGAGAATTTCTCGAAGAACCCATGACGGAGTTGTTGAAGAAGGACACCAAGCTCAAATGGACTCAGGAATGTGAGGCTAGTTTCCAGGAGTTGAAGAAACGTTTGGTTACATCAGCGGTATTGATTCTGCCCGATTAGCGCAAGGATTATGAAGTATATTGCGACGCTTCTCGTCAAGGACTTGGAGCAGTGCTTATGCAGGAAGGAAGAGTTGTTTCGTATGCCTCACGACAGCTTAAGCCCCATGAGTTGAATTATGACACACATGATTTGGAGTTAGCAGCCGTAGTGCATGCATTGAAGACATGGAGACATTTTCTCATCGGAAACCATTACGAGGTGTATACAGATCACAAGAGTTTGAAGTACATCTTCACGCAGAAGGACTTGAATCTCAGGCAAAGGAGATGGTTGGAGCTCATTAAGGATTATGATATGAGATTGCATTATCATCCCGGAAAGCTAACGTAGTAGCCGTTGCATTGAGCCGCAAGAGCCATGTCAACACTCTTGACCGGAGGATTACCAAAGGAGTTAGTCGAGGACCTCCGCGAGCTATGTTTGGAGATAGTTCTGAGAGGCTATGTAGCAGCATTGGAGATTCAGTCTACTTTGATGGATTAGATCAAAGAAGCTCAAAAGACAGACAAGGAGATTGCCAAGATAAAGGAGAAGATGAGCAAAGGAAAAGCTAAGGGATTTCGTGAGGATGAGCACGATACCCTATGGTTTGAGGACCGCGTTTATGTGCCTAATGACCCGGAGATCAGGAAGTTGATTCTGCAAGAGGCCCATGATTCACCGTATTCGATTCACCCAGGAAATACCAAGATGTATCTGGATTTGAAGGACACTTTCTGGTGGACCGGAATGAAGAAGGATATTGCGGAGTATGTAGCCGTTTGTGATGTATGTCAGAGAGTTAAGGCAGAGCTACAATTCTAGCATGAATAATAAACATTTATCATGATATGAGGAAATAAATAATAACTTTATTATTGCCTCTAGGGCATATTTCCTTCAGTCTCCCACTTGCACTAGAGTCAATAATCTAGTTCACATCGCCATGTGATTTAATACTAATATTCATATCTGTATATGATTAACACCCATAGTTCACATCGTCATGTGACTAACACCCAAAGTGTTTACTAAAGTCAATAATCTAGTTCACATAGCTATGCGATTAACACCCAAAGAGTACTGAGGTGTGATCATGTTTTGCTCGTGAGAGAAGCTTAGTCAATGGGTCTGTCACATTCAGAGCCGTATGTATTTTGCAAATATTCTATGTCTATAATGCTCTGCACGGAGCTACTCTAGCTAATTGCTCCCACTTTCAATATGTATCCAGATTTGAGACTTAGAGTCATCTGGATTGGTGTAAAAGCTTGTATCAACGTAACCCTTTACGACGAACCCTTTTGTCACCTCCATAATCGAGAAACATATCCTTATTCCACTAAGGATAATTTTGACCAATGTCCAGTGATCTACTCCTAGATCACTATTGTACTCTCTTGCCAAACCATGGCAGAGTATACAATAGGTCTGGTCTATAGCGTGCATACTTTTATAGAACCTATGATTGAAGCATAGGGAACGCCTTTCATTCTCTTTCTATCTTCTGCCGTGGTCTGGCTTTGAGTCTTACTCAATTTCACACCTTGTAACACAGGCAAGAACTCTTTCTTTGACTGTTCCATTTTGAACTACTTCAAAATCTTGTCAAGGTATGTATTCATTGAAAAACTTATTAAGCGTCTTGATCTATCTCTATAGATCTTGATGCTCAATATGTAAGCAGCTTCACCAAGGTCTTTCTTTGAAAAACTCCTTTCAAACACTCCTTTATGCTTTGCAGAATAATTCTACATTATTTCCGATCAACAATATGTCATTCACATATACTTATCAAAAATGTTGTAGTGCTCCCACTCACTTTCTTGTAAATCTGAGCTTCACCGTAAGTCTCAGACAAAACTATATGCTTTGATCAACTTATCAAAGCGTATATTCCAACTCGAGATGCTTGCACCAGTCCATAGATGGATCATTTGGAGCTTGCACATTTTGTTAGCACCTTTAGGATTGACAAAACCTTCTGGTTGCATCATATACAACTCTTCTTTAAGAAAACCATTAAGGAATGTAGTTTTGATATCCATTTGCCAGATTTCATAAAATGTGGCAATTGCTAACATGATTCGGACAGACTTAAGCATCGCTACAGTTGAGAAAATCTCATTGTAGTCAACACCTTGAACTTGTCAAAAACCTTTTGCGACAAGTCGAGCTTTGTAGATAGTCACACTACTATCAACGTCCGTCTTCCTCTTGAAGATCCATTTATTTCTTATGGTTTGCCGATCATCGGGCAAGTCCACCAAAGTCCACACTTTGTTCTCATATATGGATCCTTTCTCAGATTTCATGGCCTCCAGCCATTTCGCGGAATCTGGGCTCATCATCGCTTCCTCATAGTTCGTAGGTTTATCATGGTCTAGTAACATGATTTTCAGAACAGGATTACCGTACCACTCTAGTGTGGACCGTACTCTGGAAGACCTACGAGGTTCTGTAGTAACTTGATCTGAAGTTTCATGATCATCATCATTAGCTTCCTCACTAATTGGTGTAGGAATCACAGGAACTGATTTCTGTGATGAACTACTTTCCAATTCAGGAGAAGGTACAAATTACCTTATCAAGCTCTACTTTCCTCCCACTCACTTCTTTCGAGAGAAACTCCTTCTCTAGAAAGGATCCATTTTTAGCAATGAATATCTTGCCTTCGGATCTGTGATAGAAGGTGTACCCAACAGTTTCCTTTGGGTATTCTATGAGGACGCACTTCTCCGATTTGGGTTTGAGCTTATCAGGATGAAACTTTTTCACATAATCATCTTAGCCCCAAACTTTAAGAAACGACAACTTGCGTTTCTTGCTAAACCACAGTTCATATGGTGTCGTCTCAACAGATTTAGATGGTGCCCTTTTAACGTGAATGCAGTTGTCTCTAATGCATAACCCCAAAACAACAATGGTAAATCAATAACAGACATCATAGATCGCACCATATCCAATAAAGTGCGGTTACGACGTTCGGACACACCATAACGTTGTGGTGTTCCAGGTGGCGTGAGCTGTGAAACTATTCCACATTGTTTTAATTGAAGACCAAACTCGTAACTCAATTATTCGTCTCCACGATTAGATCGCAGAAACTTTATTTTCTTGTTATGATGATTTTTCCACTTCACTCTGAAATTCTTTGAACCTTTCAACTATTTCAGACTTATGTTTCATCAAGTAGATATACCCATATCTTCTCAAATCATCTTGTGAAGGTCAGAAAATAACGATACTTGCCACGAGCATCAACACTCATTGGATTTCATACATCGGTATGTATTATTTCCAATAAGTCAGTAGCTTGTTCCATTGTTCAGGAGAACGGAGTTTTAGTCATCTTGCCCAAAAGGCATGGTTCGCAAGCATCAAATGATTCATAACCAAGTGATTCCGAAAATCCATCTTTATGGAGTTTCTTCATGCGCTTTATACCGATATGACCCAAACGGCAGTGCCACAAATAAGTTGCACTATCATTATTAACTTTGCATCTTTTGGAATAAATATTATGAATATGTGTATCACTACGATCGAGATCCAACAAACTATTTTCATTGGGTGTATAACCATCGAAGGTCTTATTCATGTAAACAGAATAACAATTATTCTTTAACTTCAAATGAATAACTGTATCACAATAAACATGATCAAATCATATTCATGCTCAACGCTAACGCCAAATAACATTTATTTAGTTTTAACACTAATCCCGAAAGTATAGGGAGTGTGCGTTGATGATCATATCAATCTTGGAACTACTTCCAACACTCATCGTCACTTCCCTTCAACTAGTCTCTGTTTTATTCTCGTAACTCTGTTTGAGTTACTAATCTTAGCAACCGAACAAGTATCAAATACTCGGGGTTACTATAAACACTAGTAAGGCACACATCAATAATCAGTATATCAAATATACCCTTGTTCATTTTGCCATCCTTCTTATCCACCAAATATTCAGGGCATTTCCGCTTCTAGTGACCATTTCCTTTGCGATTGTAAGCACTCGGTTTGGGCTTTGGTCCAGCTTTGGTCTTCTTCACGGGAGTGACAACTTGTTTGCCATTCTACTTGAAGTTTCCCTTTCTTTCCCTTTGCCCTTTTCTTGAAACTAGTGGTCTTGTCAATCATCAACACTTGATGCTCTTTCTTGATTTCTACCTTCGTCGATTTCAACATCACGAAGAGCTTGGGAATCGTTTTCGTCATCCCTTGCATTATAGTTCATCACGAAGTTCCACTAACTTGGTGATGGTAACTAGAGAACTCTGCCAATCACTATCTTATCTGGAAGATTAACTCCCACTTGATTCAAGCGATTGTAGTACTCAGACAATCTGAGCACATGCTCACTAGTTGAGTGATTCTCCTCCATCTTTTAGCTATAGAACTTGTTGGAGACTTCATATCTCTCAACTTGGGTATTTGCTTGAAATATTAACTTCAATTCCTGGAACATCTCATATGGTCCATGATGTTCAAAACATCTTTGAAGTCCTGATTCTAAGCCATAAAGCATGGTGCACAAAACTATCAAGTAGTCATCATATTGAGCTAGCCAAACGCTCATAACGCGCATACGCTCCGCAATAGGTCCGTCACCAAGTGGTGCATTAAGGACATAATTCTTACGTGCAGCAATGAGGATAAACCTCGGATCGCGGATCCAATCCGCATCATTGCTACTAACATTTTTCAACACAATTTTTCTAGGAACATATCAAAATAAACATATAAAAGCAACAACGCAAGCTATTGATCTTACAACATAATTTGCAAAATACTACGGGACTAAGTTCATGATAAATTTAAGTTCAATTAATCATATTACTTAAGAACTCCCACTTAGGCAGACATCTCTCTAGTCATCTAAGTGATCACGTGATCCAAATCAACTAAACCGTAACCAATCATCACGTGAGATGGAGTAGTTTTCAATGGTGAACATCACTATGTTGATCATATCTACTATATGATTCACGCTCGACCTTTTGGTCTCCGTGCTCGAGGCCATATCTGCATATGCTAGGCTCTTCAAGTTTAACTCGAGTATTCTGCGTGTGCAAAAGCGGCTTGCACCCGTTGTAGATGGACGAGAGCTTATCACACCCGATCATCACGTGGTGTCTCGACACGACAAACTTTGGCAACGGTGCATACTCGGGAGAACACTACTTGATAATTTTAGTGAGAGATCATCTTAAAATGCTACCGTCAATCAAAGCAAGATAAGATGCATAAAGGATAAACATCACATGCAATCAATATAAGTGATATGATATGGCCATCATCATCTTGTGCTTGTGATCTTCATCTCCGAAGCACCGTCGTGATCACCATCGTCACCGGCGCGACACCTTGATCTCCATCGTAGCATCGTTGTCGTTTACGCCATTTATTGCTTCTACGACTATCGCTACCGCTTAGTGATAAAGTAAAGCATTACAGGGCGATTGCATTGCATACAATAAAGCGACAACCATATGGCTCCTGCCAGTTGCCGATAACTCGGTTACAAAACATGATCATCTCATACAATAAAATATAGCATCACGTATTGACCATATCACATCACAACATGCCCTGCAAAAACAAGTTAGACGTCCTCTACTTTGTTGTTGCAAGTTTTACGTGGCTGCTACGGGCTGAGCAAGAACCGTTCTTACCTACGCATCAAAACCACAACGATAGTTTGTCAAGTTGGTGCTGTTTTAACCTTCGCAAGGACCGGACGTAGCCACACTCGATTCAACTAAAGTTGGAGAAACTGACACCCGCCAGCCACCTGTGTGCAAAGCACGTCGGTAGAACCAATCTCGCGTAAGCGTACGCGTAATGTCGGTCCGGGCCGCTTCATCCAACAATACCGCCGAACCAAAGTATGACATCTTTGGTAAGCAAGATGACTTATATCGCCCACAACTCACTTGTGTTCTACTCGTGCATATAACATCAACGCATAAAACCTGGCTCGGATGCCACTGTTGGGGAACGTAGTAATTTCAAAAAAATTCCTACGCACACACAAGATCATGGTGATGACATAGCAACGAGAGGGGAGAGTGTTGTCTACGTACCCTCGTAGACCGTTAAGCGGAAGCGTTATGACAACGCGGTTGATGTAGTCGTACGTCTTCACGAATCGACCGATCCAAGCACCAAACGTACGGCACCTCCGTGTTCAGCACACGTCCAGCTCGATGACGTCCCCCGGACTCCAATCCAGTGAAGCGTCGGGGATGAGTTCCGTCAGCACGACGGCGTGGTGATGATGATGATGTTCTACCGGCGCAGGGCTTCGCCTAAACTCCGCGACGATATGATCGAGGTGGAATATGGTGGAGGGGGACACCGCACACGGCTAAGGAACGATCCGTAGATCAACTTGTGTGTCTATGGGGTGCCCCCCTCCCCCGTATATAAAGGGGAAGAGGAGGAGGGGGCCGGCCTAAGGGGAGGCGCGCCCTAGGAGGGGGAAACCTACTCCAAGTAGGTTTGCCCCCTCCCTTTCCTATTCCAAGAAGGAGGGGGGAGGAAGGAGTGGGAGAGGGGGAAGGCAAGGGCCCCCCTTCCTTGTCCTATTCGGAGTCAAGGGGAGGGGGGGCGCCTCTTGCCCTGGCCGGCCCCTCTCTCTCTCCACTAGGGCCCATCAAGGCCCATTACTTCCCGGGGGGGTTCCGGTAACCCTCCGGTACTCCGGTTTTTCTCCGGAAACACCCGGAACACTTCCAATGTCCGAATATAGTCATCCAATATATCAATCTTTATGTCTCGACCATTTCGAGACTCCTCGTCATGTCCCTGATCACATCCGGGACTCCGAACAACCTTTGGTACATCAAAACTTATAAACTCATAATAAAACTGTCATCGTAACGTTAAGCGTGCGGACCCTACGGGTTCGAGAACTATGTAGACATGACCTAGAACTATTCTCGGTCAATAACCAATAGCGGAACCTGGATGTTCATATTGGTTCCCACATATTCTACGAAGATCTTTATCGGTCAAACAGCATAACAACATACGTTGTTCCCTTTGTCATCGGTATGTTATTTGCCCGAGATTCGATCGTCGGTATCCAATACCTAGTTCAATCTCGTTACCGGCAAGTCTCTTTACTCGTTCCGTAATACATCATCTCATAACTAACTCATTAGTTACAATGCTTGCAAGGCTTAGGTGATGAGTATTACCGAGAGGGCCCAGAGATACCTCTCCGACAATCGGAGTGACAAAACCTAATCTCGAATTATGCCAACTCAACATGTACCTTTGGAGACACCTGTGGAGCAACTTTATAATCACCCAGTTACGTTGTGACATTTGGTAGCACACAAAGTGTTCCTCCGGTAAACGGGAGTTGCATAATCTCATAGTTGAAGGAACTTTGTATAAGTCATGAAGAAAGCAATAGCAACATACTAAACGATCAAGTGCTAAGCTAACGGAATGGGTCAAGTCAATCACATCATTCTCCTAATGATGTGATCCCATTAATCAAATGACAACACATGCCTATGGTTAGGAAACATAACCATCTTTGATCAATGAGCTAGTTCAAGTAGAGGCATACTAGTGACACTATGTTTGTCTATGTATTCACACATGTATCATGTTTCCGGTTAATACAATTCTAGCATGAATAATAAACATTTATCATGATATGAGGAAATAAATAGTAACTTTATTATTGCCACTAGGGCATATTTCCTTCACTTTGGGGCGGAGGATGACATGGCCTGTACGCCACAAAGTCGGGCCGGCTGATCACAGGTTGATGCATCAGCCGTCGGATTACGAGTATTAGTTTCTTTGGGGGAAGCACGCGAGAGATGCTATGGCAAGTAGAGCGTCACCGGTTGAGGGGCGACATTGGTTGCTCTTGGCGGGGCTTCAGGGATCTCATCGTTGAACTCTATTTCCTTTCGTTGCCACTGGATGTGATGTAACAGTGTTTCTCCCAAGGTCCTTTGCTCATGAAGGTCTCCTAGGACATTCTTGAGGGCAAATTCATTAAATCTAGGCTTTACTTCAGTCATGTAGCACTTCACACAGCCCGGCTTCAATGGCACATTGTCCAACTAGAGTCCCTCTTCCAAGAAGGGTGGGCAAACCCAGGCTGTTGTACATTTTAATGTACCTTCATAATGTGTAAGCACGCCCTTCAGTCTGTCGTTCATTCCAGATAGATCAGATATAGCATCATCACGAGCAGCTGTAGTCTTGGTGTCGCTGGGGTCAGCTCATGCACAACTACTCTTGTGTTGTGTTGTCGGGCAATAAGCATCATCCTCCATGCCCGCCTTCCCTCCCATCTGCTGGCTATCTGTCAGTGTTACAGTCTTCCCAATCGTCATTGACTGCTCAACATCCTTTCGAATAGTCGGATACATTTCCTTCCTCGACCTTTCATACAATTCGTTCTTCTTCATTTCAACTTTTTTCATGCTGAGCCTCCCTTCTTTGCTGAGTGTGAAAGCCCTCTTGTGCGGGACATTAACACCTATACCCCTTGCACGGCCAGGGAGCTCTTTTGTTTCCAGAGCAATGGACAGAATGTCACATGGCCCTGAGTTCCTGTATAACCTTCCAAGGATCTTGGAAGCCTCTACCATCACTTGATACAGTTTTTCGTCATGTGAGTTTTTAAAGTAATAAGTTCCATCATCACGCCTCATTGCACGTGCCCGCAAGTAGTCTCTGGCGTGTTCGCCCCTGGTTTCACTAAAGGCCGGTTCCCCACCCGCCGCTACTGCTTCTTTGTCCTCCTGGTCCCATATCGGTTCCATGCCGTAGTATCCTGCCACACCCATACGGTGGGTGTGTGTGTTCTTCTTCTGAAGTTCCGATTGCTTGAAACTCTTCTCAGCAAACTCTTTAGTTGCCCTGACCCTTTTGAATTCTGCCCAGTCTGCCTTTGTAATTTGGGGGCATGCGGGGACTGGGTCTTTGCCTTCACTCAAGTACTTCTTGTACATCACATGCTTCCAGTTTCTCCAAACATCCCTAGCCTTCGTCAGTGCAGCGTGTTCCACCTGCATTCTCCACTACTCTGGAACATTGAAGTGATCCATGATCTCCCGGACTATCTGTCGCCATGTTTCTGTGCCAGCCTTCCGAAACCCCGGCAGATTTATGTTGAGCCTTGCCCTGCCAACAAATCCACACACACTCCTGAACCTCGTGCGTGTTTTATCTGGTTTAGTTGGAGCCCAAGACTTTATATCGATCTCAGTTACTTCATATACACCTTTAGGCTAGTGTGTGGGCTTCCTTGGAGCGTACCTCCGTGTCCTGACCGGAAGGGTAATTGCTGCAGCTCTATCCCATTCAAGATTCTTAATCCCTCACCATTTTCTAAAGACATAGGGTTGTCGGAATCAGATGAAGATACATCGCCTAAAGCATGAGTTTTGTCGCTGCTATTCGGCATCTACAGAGAACACATGCGAAACTCAGGAAAGTGGATAAGCATAAAACTAACAACTTGGTATCAAGCTTTCTAAACATGTCATGCAATAATTTAGAAAATGTACGACTAATTTGTTAAGTGTGTGTGACTCATCCACCCGCGATCCATAAATCGGCAGTAACTTAGAACAAATACAGCTTATATGTACTAGTTAGGAAGGTAGATAATTAACATATATACGCTCTCCATTATGTTATAGCCAATTTGGGAACATACGGAACGAAATAGGAAGAGGGATTGCGAGGAAATATGCCTCACCGTGATGGAGAGCAGTAACTAACAGGCTTCTTTATGCAAACCCGGCCGGACCACAGGAGAGGCGAGGATTACAACATCGATATGCTCGAGGGTGGATGGCGAGCAAACAAAGACGACGAGGCGCGGGCAGCCGTGTGTTGGGAATGAAATTGGAGGTAGGCTTGATGCCGAAGAGCGGGCACACGACCGGGGTGAGCACGCCGGTGCCGGAGAGGGTTCTGATGTGGATCTGGGGGAGGGGGAGCTGGCGATGGAGATTGGGTGGACTAGTTGAGTGAAACACGGGCGGGCCGTGGGGGGTGTTGGCGGCCTAGGTGAAAAGGGTGGAAAATATCCCCGGTCGCCGCGTGAAAAGGCCTATGCAGATGGTTGCCTCTGAGCGCTCGTGTGCACAAAGAGAAAATTTTCGTTTGAAATGAAGACGTACTAATTTTGAAATGAAGACGTGAGTTCATCGTTTCGCCTCTAATTTTTTCCCATGTTAAGCAATCACCGTTATACCACGGGTTTGATTTGTTGGCGCATTTCAGGTCTCGTGTGCTATATGTAAGACATTTTTTTGGCATTTACCATGTATTTTGGCATATAAATAAATTCCTAGGCGGACTGCATTTCCTGTCGAAAGGGATTAGGATTATCGTTCGATCTGAAAGCATCCAACGCTGCAGACGTACGATCCATGGGGTTTGGGTTCTGGCCAATCAGAACGCACGACTCAGATCGTGCGTGCGGCAAGGAGGGCATCGGCCACGGTTTGGTAGGCACACAGCTTTCATGAGTGAACCGTGTGCTATTTGAAAACATTTACATTAACTAACTGTGTAACCGGGTGGTGAAGGAGTTGTCGGAGGAGGAGGAACCGCATAAAAAATCACAACCGGAACTGCATCTGCTGTCGAAAGGGATGAAGATCGTCGTTCGATCTGGGAGCATCCAATGGTGCAGACGTACGATCCGTGGGGTTTGGATTCTGGTCAATCAGAACGCACGACTCAGATCGCGCGCGTGGCAGGGGGGCACCGGCCACGGTTTAGTGGACACACGACTCTCGTGAGTGAACCGTGTGCTATTTGAAAACATTTACATTAACTAACATCATTTTTTTTGTTTGAATGAAAACATGAGTTCATCGTTTTGCCTCCAAATTTTTTTCCAACAGTAAGAAATCACGATTGTACCCTATGTTTCAATTTTCTGGTACATTTTACCAGGCAGCAGGCCTCGCTAGCAATCTCAAACTTTGAATATTTGCAAAAAGAAAAGAGATCTCGTTTAATTTCTATATATATTATAGTATCATGCATATGATACTATATAGTGTATGATACTATGTACGTACCTTCTTATAGTGCATATATATAGTATCATAGAGCTAGTATATATATACCATAGATGACCGTATTTATGGCCATGTGCATGACACAAAGTAGTATAACATTTATATTATATATGTTACAATATCTATATATGTTACTGCTTCTTTGCCACACATAATCGTATTAGCTATTATCAAGTGCATGATACTGGCTATGATACCCCCACTATGGCGGCTCCAGAAATTTGCAACTGGGCATTCATGTGTATTCATTTTGTCAAAATCATTGTTGTTTTTCAAAAATTGTCACTGTTTTGCCAAAATCAATATTGTTTTGTAAAAATCATGGGTATTCACATGAAGACCCAAGAATACCCCTAGCACCGCCCCTGCCCCTAAGGTTGGTCTTAATGGGAGTATCAAGCGGCATCATATGCATGCCAACTAGACTTTTTGGATGATGTGGCACACAGTTAAATGAGGAAAGAGAGGATGTGGGTCAGGTATCATATCATGATATACTGTATCACATATTAAATGTTGTACTACTTTGTGTCATGCATGGCAATTAATAAGGCAACCTAAGATACTAAGACTAGCAACAATGGGTAGTGTAACATGCCCATGTTACTACTCCATGTTACTACCTCTATAGTGGGGAGTAACATATGTGTGGTAACATGCGCAACACTTCATTTATTAAGCTATAGACTCATCTTGCCTTGATATGTGCGATGTTACTCATACTATTAGACTAGCCACAATGGGAGTAACTTCAGCAATAACATCAAGTCCAACTAAGCAAATATGCTTATGTGGCAATGAGTTAATGAGGAGAGGTAGTTTGAGTAACTTAGCTAGTTACCGTAAAATCACATGTCTCAATGCACCATGAGTCTATAACCTAATAAATGAAGCTTTGCATGCATGACACCACACTTACGTTACTATCCACTATGAAGGTAGTAACATGGTCTAGGGATATGTGTATGTTACTATGCACTATGGCTAGTCTTAATTAGTAACTAGCTATGTTACCACATGCCTCTCTTTCTCCATTTATTGCTTGCCACATCATCTATTTTATCTAGATATGTGTGATGTTACTACCTATGTTACTCCCAGTGTGGGTATACGTAGTCTAACTTATGATACTATGCGCGCATTACAGAGGTAGCTAGCTAGTACTCCCTCCGTCCGGGTTTATTAGGCCTCTCAGCAACACAAGCATGCATGTCCCTTTTTATAAGGCCCCGCTTTGGAAAGGTGCATGCATGCAACCATTTCATTAGTTGCATTGAAAGCCATTGTTGTTGGTGCCATGGTTGGAAAATTTATACACTTTATGCATGCTTTTTCATTGGTTGCATGCATGTGAGAGAGTGCATTGGGAGTGGAATGGAATAATTAATGTGAGCAAATTACTTATGTGTCTTGGTCTAAGAGAGTTGTCTTTAGGCCTAATAACTTCTCTTAGACGGAGACATATCGAGCATATTCCATTTCACTCCCAATGCACTCTCTCACATGCATGCAGCCAATGAAAACACACACATGATGTGTATTAATTTCCCAACCATGGCACCAACAACAATGACTTTCAATGCAACCAATGAAATCATGCATGTACCTTTCCAAAACGAGGCCTTATAAAAAGGGACATGCTTGTGATGCTGAGAGACCTAATAAACCCGGACAAAGGGACTTTTTGGTGTAGGGAGTGTTTGTTTCTAGGGACTTTTTGGTGTAAGGACTAGAAAAAGTCCCTCTTAGAGACTTTTTAACCATACATGAGGGACTACTAGGGACTAAAAGTTGTTTTTTGGGACTAAATGAAGAAGACTCTCAAGGAGAGACTTTTTTGGGACTTTTCCAACAATGGCCCTCCCTGCACCCATGGCCCCGCCGCCCCATGGTGTTGTTTGGTTGTTGTTTTTATATACTAGGGGTAACATGGTCATTTAATAACCTCTAGGGAGGGACTAGGGACTTTTAGTCCCTGGAAACAAACAAGGAGGGACTTTTTAGGGACTAGGGACTTTTTAATTGGGACTATAGAAAGTCCTAGGACTTATGAACCAAACAGGGTCATAGTAGCATATATAGCATTTATTATGACACACGGTTTCATGATATGATACTTAACCCTCTATTTCTTCATTTAATGGGAATGAATATCAAACACCAGGGCACCGTTGATCCCCGGCAAAATGTTGAGATACTTTGTTTTTAAATTCTAGTAAATCCAAAACTCGTCTAAAATTCATGAAACTTGGCATGGTATCATGGAATGGCATCAACATGTCGTGGTAAAAAAATTATCCCATTTGGGGCAGGTTTGGGTATATGCTTCTCACAAACCAGAGCTTATCACAACAAGCATGATGGTTTCGATAGGGAACATCCCTCCTTTGGGGACGAAACGATATCCATTGCCTCTTATTGCTGTCAAATTTTTTCTCGTGTCAACATAGAATAACAGGAGTGTTGCATCAATTTTTATGATTTTTCGGGATTCGTTTGGACATTTTTATGCATTAACTAAGTTTTCAATGCATTTATGTGCATAATTCAAATTTGAACTACATGCACATACTCCAGTGCATATAAATTGGTTGAAAAATCAAATCTATGTCCTTAGGTGCATGTTGTCCCATGCAAGAAATGGGAATGAATTTCAAACACCAGGGCACCGTCGATTCCCGGCAAAACATTGAGATACTTTGATTTTAAATTCTAGTAAATCTAAAACTCGTCTGAAATTCATGAAACTTGGCATGCTATCATGGAATGGCACCAGACATGCTGTGGTATTTTTCGTGTCCATTTTGAGAGAAGGTGCACTCGAATAATGATAGCCAACAAAGGCATTTTGAAAAAATAGCTGCCACTTTAATATCTCAAACGTTTGTATAATTCGAACCGTGTGCTTCTGTTAACCATTCACGTGACGCCACGTGTCTTGGTTTTAGTGGCTATAGGAGGTGTCGTGTGGACATCTGCTTGACTAAACGGGAGGCGTGCGAGCACAGTCCGGTGCGCAGGCTCACCGGGAAGCGTACAAGTTGTTCAAAACATGATCTGTGCATCTCTTCAACGCAAGTGGTTCAGATTACGATATGCAAATTAAAGCCAGACTTCGACACTAAGCCAAGTGACACTGCGATTTGTCAAAATATGCAGCTAAAAATCAATAGAACTATCTATTTATTGCAACTAAAATTTAGTAATTAAGCATGGATTTCATTCATACTAGAGATTAAGCAGTCATTCTCACCGGGAAGCGAGACAGCCTTGGACCACCGCCCGCCTCACTCCCACTGGTCTATATTAATGGTGCCGCCGAGCGGCCGCACCCCCCATCCTCGCGGCACACACAATTTCTCTCTCTTCGCTCGCATCCTCGACGTCGCTCTGAGTCCTCAAAGCCGTCAGTGTACGAGGATGCCGCTGAAGTGCCCCATCGGAGGGAGTGGTGATGTCGGGGCTGCTGAAGCACCGGAGCACGGCGTGAATATAGAGACAGAGGTTTCTGTCGCCGCCGAGGTGGAGAACGAGGCTGCTAACAAGCGGAGGCGGGTCAAGAAAGAACCGCAAGCGACTCCAGCAGGCCTAGACTTCATCAACAACCTCCTCGATGATATGTTGATAGTCATCATATCCCTCCTCCCAATCAAATATCGGGCGAGGACAACCGCCCTTTCCCGGCGGTGGCGCCCCTATGGCTCCTCACCCCTGTTGACCTCCTCGACGCCCACAAGCTCTCCCATGGCTATCGCCGAAGCTTGGATGCGTTCTCCCAGATCCTCGGCAGTCACCATGGACCAATCAAAGGCGTTATCACGGGCAAGTTCTGTTCCAATGGCAAGGACCGAGCCAAGCTTGATGAGTGGTTCCGATCCCCTGCCATAGATCAGCTCGAGAAGCTCAGTTTTAATGATGGGCATATGCGCTTGCTGCCAACGTCCGCGCTCCGCTTCGCGCCCACGCTGCGCCTCGCCAAGTTCATGAACTGCCATCCCCCTTAATGACGCGCCCGCTCTTTTTCTACCACGACTGAAGCACCTCGAGCTCGTCGTCGTCCGCATCCCAAAGGATGACATGGAGCGCCTGCTCCGCGGCTGTACTGCACTCGAGTTCCTTCCTCTTCAGGTGATGAATTGGTCGAGTACCTTGCACATCACCTCCAGGACTCTCCGGACTATTTATGTGTGTTGCTAGTGCTGCAACGAGAAAGCACAAAAGGTGGACCAAAATATGGTCATCTAGGACACACCTTCACTTGAGAGATTACTTGTAGTTGATCAACAAGGTCCAACAAGAATCAATGCCATTTCTGCACCGAAATTGAAAGTGGTGGGCTACTCGTCTGTCAAATACTACAACTTTCAAGTACAACAGTCACCTTATACCTCTCCTTCTTGATATCAACGTTATTTCTAGTTTTGAAGATGTATGTTCGTCTGTCATCCATCGAAGCTTCACCCAGACTCTGGGCACAGTGAAGGTCTTGGCACTAGAATCTGTCGGCCCCAACCTGGACCAAGTTGTTAGTTGCCTGAGATGCTTTCCGTGCCTGAAGAAGCTGTATATCGAGGTGATGTTCCTTTCCTGTTAAATGTTAACCCTAAGGGAGTTCAATTTTTTGCACCTTTTCCCAAGTTTACAATGACAATGTACTACGATTTTTTAAGGAATTTTGGAGGATTTTAGGACATACACCCCCACCCCATATTGGTTGCTTCATTCATAGGGTTACAATCGTCCATAAGCATTTCTCCTTTGGATTCATCTATACTAGTTTTCTTAGGGAATTTTTCATCCAATCCGACCTCTTGTGAAGAAGGCTACATGTTTCTAGATTGTAATCAAATGCCCATGTTAATCATGCCAGATCGAAGATGGCACGTTGGTGCATTTTACAAATCCTGCAAACCAAATGGGCGTGTAGAAGTGTTCCAAACTGCATGTAGGCACTACCACGTTCTCTTCTTTTGTAGATAATAATAGGCCCGGAGGTGGATAATGTTTATAACGACAATCACATCGAATGCCTGGACCTGCATCTCTCAAATATTACTTTGAACTCCTACCGAGGGACCTTACCGGAGATTACACTCGCCAGGTTCTTTCTTGCTGAGTGTACTGAGGTTGAATACACATTTAATTAGGAAAGATGAATGGTATGATTATTAGAGCCGGCAGGTACTACGGAATGGAGGTGCCTCCAAAATGCCAAACTTTGTATTGGAAGAGCATATGGCAAAGCAATTGGAAGTCATTGTGTCAAACCCATACATGACTTGTCAGCGGCTGACCCCTTCTCAGAAATGACGCGGTTTGCAATGTTTGAATTTGGGCGTCGTAATATTTGAATTTGAACCTTGCAATATTTATGGTATTTGTTATATTGAACCATTTATGTTCTCTTGTCTCAACGCAAACAGTTCATCCGAGTTAACTGTATGCCGTATATCACACACACCTTCATCTGGCTGCCCATTTCTGTTGTTCCGCCTCATCACAAACAGTTCATCCGAGTGAAGCGTATGATGTGTATCGCACACGCCTTCATCTGGCTGCCCATTTCTTTTGTTCCTCCTCATCGCAAATAGTTAATTGAACTGAACCGTATGCCCTTCATCGTACACGGAACCAAAATCTGAACCGTGTTTGATGCATACGTCATCGCAAACGTTTTGGACATTTTTGACGGTTCTATGATACCATCGTTTGCGATTATTGCATCACACATAGTTTCTCGAAGGGTTTCTGATCATAGTGTCGTGTTAGCAGCATCCTGCAGTAGTGAGTAGATCACTGGACGGCGGTCAAAATTTATCCTTAGTTACCTAAGAAGACTAAGGAAATATTTCTCGGTTATGGAGGTGATAAAGAGTTCGTCGTAAAGGGTTACGCTGATGCAAGCTTTGACACCAATTCGGATGACTCAAAGTCTCAATCTGGATACATATTGATAGTGGGAGCAATTAGCTAGAGTAGCACCATGCAGAACATTGTAGACATAGAAATTTGCAAATATACATATGGATCTCAATGTGACAAACCCGTTGACTAAACTTCTCTCACAAGCAAAACATGATCACACCTTAGCACTCTTTGGGTGTTAATCACATGGCGATGTGAACTAGATTATTGACTCTAGTAAACCCTTTGGATGTTGGTCACATGGCGATGTGAACTATGGGTGTTAATCACATGGCGATGTTAACTATTGGTGTTAAATCACATGGCGATGTGAACTATTGGTGTTAAATCACATGGCGATGTGAACTAGATTATTGACTCTAGTGCAAGTGGGAGACTGAAGGAAATATGCCCTAGAGGCAATAATAAAGTTATTATTTTATATTTCCTTATTCATGATAAAGGTTTATTATTCATGCTAGAATTGTATTGATCGGAAACCTAAATACATGTGTGAATACATAAACAAACACCGTGTCCCTAGTGAGACTCTACTTGACTAACTCATTGATCAAAGATGGTTAAGGTGTCCTAACCATAGACATGAGTTGTCATTTGATAACAGGATCACATCATTAGGATAATGATGTGATGGACAATACCCATCCGTTAGCTTAGCATAATGATCGTTCAGTCTATTGCTATTGCTTTCTTCATGTCAAATACTTATTCCTTTGACTATGACATTATGCAACTCCCGGATACCGGAGGAATGCCTTGTGGTCTATCAAACGTCACAATGTAACTGTGTGATTATAAAGATGCTCTAGAGGTATCTCCGAAGATGTTTGTTGAGTTGGCATAGATCGAGATTAGGATTTGTCACTCCGAGTATCAGAGAGGTATCTCTGAGCCCTCTCGGTAATACACATCATAAGCTTGCAAGCATACAACTAAGGAGTTAGTCATGAGGTGGTGTATTATGGAATGAGTAAAGATACTTGCCGGTAACGAGATTGAACTAGGTATGAAGATACCAACGATCGAACCTCAGTCAAGTAACATACCGATAGACAAAGGGAATTATGTATGTTGTCATAACAGTTCGACCGATAAAGATCTTAGAATATGTAGGAGCCAATATGAGCATCTAGGTTCCGCTATTGGTTATTGACTAGAGAGGTGTCTCGGTCATGTCTACATAGTTCTCAAACCCGTAGGGTCCGCACGCTTAATGTTCGATGATGATATAGTATTATATGAGTTATGTGATTTGGTGACCGAATGTTGTTTGGAGTCTCGGATGAGATCATGGACATGACAAGGAGTCTTGAAATGGTCGATAGGTAAATATTGATATATAGGATGATAGTATTGGGATATCGAAAGTGTTCTAGAGTGCATCGGGTATTTATAGGAGTACTAGAGGGGTTACTAGAACCCCCCGGGGGGAATATATGGGCCATATGGGCCATGAGAGGGGAGCACACCATCCCACAAGGGGTGGCGCCCCCCTATGGAAGGAGGCCAAATTGGGAGAAGGAAAAAGGGGGTTCGGCCCCACTTTCCTTTCTCTCTTCCCCCTTCCCTTTCTTCTCCGGTAAAATAAGGAAGGGGGGTGCCACTTGGGGAAACCCCAAGTAGGATTAGGATCCTACTTGGGGCGTACCCTGGCTGCTTCCCTCCCCCTCCCACCTATATATATGACGAGTATAATGCATGAGGTTATGGGACTGATTCCATCCCATCACACTAATCCTGGATTACGTATGACATGGGAGGAAGGGTTGTGCGAGAGAGAAAACGAAAGGAGAAAAAAAGGCGAATCATGTACATGAGGGTGAGAGGAATCGTGAAAAATTTGGTGGTTTGCCCGTTAAAATTACCATAGATGCCATAGCTATCAAACTACTGCTAGCCCCTAATCCAAGGAAAACAAAAACTTTAGTTTGCAAATGTACCTCACCAACCAAACATATGACTAGGGTTGCAAGATTTGGCACAATGGATGGAAGATTCACACAATTGTAAATGAACGAGGTTACATTTGTAGGAATCTAGCACTTCTTAGGCCCTTTATTTGACATGTATTTCCAAGTAGAAGTTGTACTACGTTACCATCGATTTGAACGTCGCAAAGATTTGGAGCTTAATTATTTATCGCTTTCAGATCAACACAACTAGATAGAGCCAAGTAGTCGATCCTGTCTAGCGCCTATCAAGTCGGCAAGGTATCTTAAGGAAACCTATTTTTCTGCGGTCCTTGAGATCCAACTCTTCCATAGCTAGAGACAACGCCACTTGGTCAAGAACAATGTGTAAGAGTAGGATAATAGCAGTGGTGGCTCAACGTATACATTGAACAGAACCAACTCTCATTTTTGATTCCTCTCATTCCTATCGATAAGATTATAAACTTGAATTTTCCTCCCCTAGCTTGCTCTTTTTCCTGTATTTTGGCTAGGCACTGTCTCTTGCGTGGATGGAGATGAGGAGTGACAGGGGAAAGCAAAGCCACACTCATACATACATGTATCATGAGCTTCCGAGTAAATTAATATGAAGGCATGACATTCTGTAGGGCTATCTCACCCAATATATTGTAAACACATTAATGATATATGTACGCTATTGCATGCTCAAGTACACAAATTTAAATTATGTTTCAATGGTGCTTCATTTATACTCAAGTACTTTGAAATCCGTCTCAGACTACGGAGAGCTCAACAATCACAATTTAGTTAACGATCTTTCGACGTACTCCCTCCATTCCATATTTGTTGTCACTAATTTAGTATAACTTTGTACTAAATCAGTGCCAACTAATATGGAACAAAGGGAGTATTTATTAAACACAAGTCGAAAAATGTACATAAGTACATCGCAAATGCATAGAATGCATATCTGTTCCATCACATGTGCAGTAAGTATTCACAATATCATTACAGAGTGGGTACACCATAAGCATCAACTTTTCAACCACTACTATGTAGGTTGCTTCATGGAATGTGAAGGATGGTGGTAGGAACCCACCCAACACACACCGACTTACTTACTGCTGACTACCGCAGCATGTTGCTGACCATGAAAGCAAATGTTTCACTTATTTCACCAAATAGAAAAGAGAAAAGGAAATGACAGGAAGTCCCAACAATACGAAGAAGAAATGCATGGGCCAGATGATCCAAAGTTGTGTTGATTCACTTCTCCCACTAGTGAAGGAAACCACTGCGCCTGTTGATTTCTTTTGCAACTAGCGAACGCCATACAATAGGGTTTAAGTGGTTGGAGGGCACCCAGGGACGTAGATGCACAAAAGTTCAAGGCTGACTCCTGCCCGACCTCTTGAGCCACCTTTTTGACGAGCCTGGCCACCTCCTGAGAATCATCCAAGGTGTTGTTCCTTGGATTCCAGGAGTTAAGCTTGGTAGGAGGGGTCGGGGTGAAGGGGGTGACTATCACGGCCCGAGGAGATCCTCCAGTTGCACATCTGAGAGGTAGAACCACTCTTTCTGCCAGTTTTTGACAGTCTTGATGAAGGTTCCCTCCAGCCAGTCGACGCTCTAGATCTTGCTGATCGACGCGCCTTGCGCACTCACACGCCTCCAGGCCCTTGTTCTGAGGCTTCACTATGAAGAATTTGCATCAGAGCCCAAAGTTAGGCTCACGGCATAGGAATGCTTCACAAAATGCGACGAAGCAGACGATGTGGATTATATAATTCAGGGCCAGATGATGGAGTTGAAGGCCATAAAAATGAAGGAGGCCATGGATTGGGAACCCGAGGCTGCGCAGGAGATGGGAAAACAAAAGCATACTTGCTCGACGGCACGGGGCTTAGGCACCATGAAGAGTAGAAGCCTTCGCCCTATGCAACGAGGGAAGAACGGGCGGAGATGAGCTCTAGCGCGGGCATGTATCCAGCTGAAGATAGCCAGCGCAGCTGCTCCCGCGTCACCATGGAGGATCTCCACTTCCCCCTTGTTTGAGAGGCAGTCAAAGGCTACACCCTTGGCTTATTGTCGGCCTCCGAGGACTACGTCGCCTGACTTTGTCTATGCTCTCCGGCCATGGTCAAGTGGGGGTGGGGAAGGAGAAGGTGACGACTTTGGCTCAGGCGCGTGAAGGAAGCTTGGGCTTGAGGAGGAAGATGAATATTGGGAGGAATGGGAGTGTAAAACCCTGCTCCTCCTCGCCTCTGGCCTTTTATAGGAGGGGTAAAGCATGAAATGACGACGGGATTACCATGCCCCGTGGCAATAATTTACTCATTTTCTAGTGCGTCTTGTGTTAATCATGCATGGAAATTGAGGGGACAGTTGATTAATTATCGTATGTATCGAGGCACATGATCGCTTTCTTAATGGAACATGACAATGGTGGGGCCCTGACCCATGTCCGCACATTAGGCTGGTTATAGTGGGGAGTAACTTAGAGTAGTAACATGCATACGTTACTACTCTATATGTTACTACCCTTATAGTGGGAAGTGTCATATGTGTAGTAACATACTCATGTTCATTTATTGTCTTGTAGACTCATTTTGCATTGGAGAGCGCTATGTGATGGTAACATATTAGGTTACTCTATTTGCCTCTCTCCTCATTAACTACTTGCCACATCAACATTTTTGCTTATGTGGCATCTATGTTACTACCTATGTTACTCCCACTATGACCAGCCTTATGTTGACTGTCGAGACAGAGGCACCTTGCAGCCACATGGGCTGGCGGATGGGATCGGTTTGTGATGTAAAAGTCGGGCCATACCATCATCAGAAATCGAGCGCAAGAATACTTCATGGCATAGGAATAACTACGCGGAAGATTTCCAACATATGGTGCAACACGTAAATGTGCTTGTCAGAAACCAAGGTGGGCTTGAAGCCCCTCGGATGCAATCCAGCAAGACTTGGAGGGGAAGGATTCAATGAACTAGCTTTCAAGACCGACGACCGAAGAAGAACGACTTGGAGAAACCGAGGTATGCCCAAAGTTGAAGACCGGTTCAAGGTCTATTCACGATGTCCGGGCTAGGGGGTCTCTACCATGTGATCTCCCGCCCTGGTGGGCCAGACCGAGGACCCCATGTCGGTTCACTAGTGGGCCACATCGAGTGGCCCGTCGCATATGAAAGGAAGGTTCCCGAAGAATTGTTGTATACTCCAATATGTTAGAAATAGTCTACAACTCATTCTCCTTGTACGTAGCCGACTAGGATGTAACCATAGCCCCCCAGAACCTATATAAACCATGGGTTAGGGCTCGTAGAGGACACACAACGATCTCGAGGCAGATCATCTTGTAAGGGAATGTGCTACACGATCACACCTAGGACCACTATGAAGATGACGGTAACGATCAAACTCATTAACGAGCAGAGTAGCGGAAGCAATGAAGAGTCGGTGCAACGCGACGATTTTCCGCAGCTAGGTTACACTTTCCAGCCGCGAGAAAGTTCTCCGAGACGAGAGTCGAAGTAGATGACTCCTCCGATGCGACTTATTGACATGCGTAAGTGTTGATGTGGCATGGCTATTTAGGAATATAAGAGATGACATAAGTTTTATCACACACTTATTATTTACTAGGGTCAATTATATAATGCCATTACAATTCTTATATTTTAGAAATATGCCATTGTCATCACATTTTTCATCATTTTCAAAATATGCCAGTGTAATTCTTAGATTTTCTAAAATATCACCGTAGGGCTTTCAAAAAAATGCCACTATAGAGTTTGGAAAAATATCATTGCAGAGCTTTATGAAAATTACAGTGACATTTTTGGAATATACAAGAATTTCATCGACATATGTCCTTTTTTTAGCTCATACAATGGCATATTGATCAACCCTATTACTAATCAGAGAAAAGTATATTTTTTGTCTCTCAACTTCGAAGCAGACAACATGCACCCCCAACTACTGAAACCAAGCAAGGTTTGTCCTTGGTCTCGGTGTTAACCGGTTTCTGTGCTTACGGCCAGGAAAGGGAAGCCTCTGGTTCGTACTGGAAGGCTGGCACTTACAAACTGGGTCTTGATGTCTATTACAACTTACTTCCTCACCATCTTTGCACCAAATAAGTGGACAATCAAGAAGATTGATAAGCTGCAAAGATAATTTCCTTCGGGCTGGGATGAGCTGGCGCTTGGCGGAAAATTTCTCTTAAACCGGGCGATGATTTGTGATCCAAAAAGTATAGTGGGCTTTGTATCAAGGATTTTCAATGCTTGAGCTGAGCCTGAGATTTTGGTGGCCCTGGTTCGAATGGGATGTGCATGAGGGACCCCTGTTCCTTGCAACCAGTGGCAGAGCATGCAACAATACTAAGTCACAGTTCTTTTGGCCGATTCTTTCAGAATCTTGAGAATCGGACCTCCCCCATTCTCCCAGAATCTTGAAAAATAATAATAAAAAATAATAATAAAAATTGAACCAAATCTCGAGGGAGGTCTGATTCTCAAGATTTGGGACAATCGGCAAACGAACTGGGCCTAAGCATGGGCCAGATCAACACAACAACTAATAATGGGCTAACTCAACACATATAGTAGGCCATTTGTACTAGTGGACTAAAGAAAATACAGACCCTACGCTCCGCCACTGCTTGCAAACTCATTGACATTTAGCTATTTGCTGCCTGTACCTTGATCGAGGTTGGTAATGGCTCCTCTGCTGTTTTTGTGACAAGCACCTGCTTAGATGGCAAGGCGCCGGCCCACATCGCACCTGATATTTCCCCTCTTGCGAGGAGAAAGAATCTCTCGGTTAGCGCTGCTTTGAATGGTGGGAGTTGGATGAAAGGCCTCCATAATTATTTTTGAGGAGCAGCTTAGTCAGTTCATTACTCTATGGGAGCAGGTCCATAATAAGCAATGGTCACCTTACAATGACTCCATCAGTCCATCTCCTGGTCGGTGACGAGCAGCCGTGTTTACTACTTTACTCTGCAAAACCCACATATAATGTTCAGTTTATTGGCAGAATCCCCCAGCTGAACCTGAACCGTGTATGGAAGATTGTATAAGGAGGAGGGTAAGGTCATTCCCTGTTTGGTTGCTTCTTCTGAACAGATTGTGGACCTCTGATCGATTGCTCGCAAGAGATTGACCGCATAGTGACACTGATGCTGCCTCTTCGACCAAGTCTTGGATACTGCTGTGCACTTGACTATGCTGTGCCCCTTGAGGCTTGAGAGAAGTTCTGTGGAACAAGGGGACCGGGGCTCCACCCATACCATCTGATTCTTGCAATGAGATTCGAGCCATGCATGTCAAGTGAGCCGATTAAAGCAACCTCATACAGGAATCTTGTTAACTATCAGGAGAAGAACTGCACCACAATATTAGTCAACAGATTAGCCATCCACCATCTCCTTCGACATAGGCATAGTGTCGGTCTATAGGACTCTACTGTTGCCGATTTGTCGGTTTTTATTTCTTGAACTTTTGTCAGACTTTTGGATTTGGCTGTGTACATCGTAGTTATGTAGAGGCCGGGTGTTACTCATAATGCTTTGTATCAGCTTGATGCTACATTTTAAGATAATAAAATCGTCCTTTATCAAAAAATAAACAGACTAACCCATGTTAAAAAAAGAGCCACAATACTTGCTGCTGTTAGACGGCTGGCCAGCCGAAGCATCGGATTTCTTGCTAGTTCTTGAGGCAGGCGAGGAGTAGTTTTCTCGTTCCCTGTACAGCTGAGCTGCGGTTTGCCGCATCGGATTTCTTGTACATTCTTTGCTTCTGTTTTTTCCCACTGTATTCTTTCTTTCCACTAATGAAAAGGCAGAGCACCTGCTCGTTTCCACCAAAAATCATATAAGACATCGAGTTTAATAAAATGTAACACAGCGAGGTAAAAGCTTGCTCCACTGCATTTCTCTAGAGTAATACTACGGTTCTAGTCATACTTTAATTGCGCTATCTTGCTGCATTCTGAATAGACTGGTTTGTCACCTCTGAAACGTTGTATCATCCTTGTAATAGTGCTGTTTAGGTAACACTAGTTAACGTTTTCTTGGAAGGCCACTAATGACACTGTCAAGGAAAAACGATGCTCGATGCACTGCTTAATTTACCTACCGCAATCACATTTTGTTGTGCTATTTAACTATGTAATACAGCCTATGCAATTCCAGTGCTAACTTCTCTCCCATTCTTGTGTTTGCAGGGTATCTGGGATGATATATTGGCACTGCTGCCACTGCAAGATGCTCTCAGAGCTGGCTGTGTGTCTCACACATTACTAAGCTCCTGGAGATGCCGTCCCGACCTCACCTTCAGCAATGAAACACTGGGCCTGGATGGAAATGTGTATGGAAGCAATAAACTCGCAAGGATTTTGGCCAAGAGAGTTGACTGCATCATGAAAAAACACTCAGGCATTGGAGTGAAGAAATTTGAACTTCACTATGGTGGTTCTTCCCTCAAATCTAGTTATCTCGACAGGTGGCTTCGCATTGCAGTTACTCCAGGGATCGAAGAAGTCATACTTTTTGTGCCGGAACAACCCGACGAAACGTATCACAACTTCCCATGCTCACTTTTATCCAACGGGAGTGGGAGCTCGATTCAGCATCTCCGCCTCACCTCTTGTGCCTTCCATCCAGTGGCTGGTTTCGGCTGCTTGAGAAGGCTGCATCTCGATGAAGTGGATATTACGGGCGATGAGTTATGGCGCCTTCTTTCCAATTCTCTTGCTATGGAGGAGCTGGATCTCAACAATTGCGATAAAATAACTTCCCTCAAGATACCTTGCCTGCTGGACAGGCTCAACCACTTGTGTGTGTCTAGTTGTTCTGCTCTGAAGGCGATAGAGAATAAAGCTCCAAATCTTTGCAACATTGAAATCGATGGTAACCTAGTACAACTTATACTTGGGTATACATGGCAAGTGAAGGACCTAGAAGTGCTAGATTCCAACAAACGTAACCTCGTCCGTTATGCTTGTGTCGATCTTCCATACATCATGCCAAATCTTGAAACCCTCTACGTATCTTCAGTTGGTGAGGTATATTCTCAAACTACAGTTTTTTTTTCGTTGTTCTATCCACGTGCAACAACCATGAGCTGGTTTCGAGATCTTATGGGTTTCAGCTCTAGCATACCGAACTTGTCTGGGACTAAAGGCTTTGTTGTTGTTGTTGTTGTCGTCTTTTTTTTAAGGGGCTAGTGATCATTAATGACGGCATCATTATTCATATAGCAGTAGTTATGCCATGGAATATAGTGTAACCTTTTTTAGGCAATTCTATATTTAACATATAGACATATTATATGCAGGACTTCAGTACGCCCATCTTACATGGCAAATTCCGCTGCCTCAAGAACTTAGAGATTGATTTTGAGCATGAAGGACAGGGGGCTTTTCTCCAGGCTATGATTATTTTTCTCTAGTTAATTTTCTGGACACTTGTCCTCTCCTGGAGACTTTTGTCTTGGGTGTAAGTCACTTTTCTCCTCTAGCTTGCAACAACAACTGTATCATATCTCTGCATGTAACTATAGGGTGCAGGTTGTTCCTTCACACAGGTATTGCAGAGGAACGTAGAGCATGAGTTGATATCTGAAGACTCGGTGTTGAGACGGATGCCAGGACATCACCATGGCAACATCAAGGATGTGACCATCATAGGCTTCTGTGCAGCAAAGAGCATGGTCGAACTAACTTGCCATATTCTTGAGAATGCGACATCACTCGAGTGTCTCACTTTGGACGCGGTATATGATAATGGTATTGAGGAGGATGATCGGTCTTGTGTCAACAAAAGTTACAAGTGCAGCCCTCAGATTGGCAAGCGGATGATTGCTCAAGCCCACAAAGGCCTCTGGGCCATTGGAAAATATGTTGCGGACAAAGTTCCCTCCACCGTCAAGTTAAATGTCAAGAAGCTCTGTGAACGTTGCCATGCAATGGAATGATTGTGCTTGATGTTTCTCCGCTTCAATAAATTTAATGTTGCATAGATTGTGACTTTGTATTGTGTTAAGGCAACTCCAATGCAGATCACCAAATTGACGACACCAAATATCCGTGGACACGTCTGAACTTGTCGCGGGTGGGGCGCTGGCCATCCAACCATGGACAACAAATGTTTGACGCATTTGAAAGGAGCGAGCATGTTGAAATTGAACAAAGTTTGATTATTATAAACAAACGGATGAAATTTAACAAGTTGAAACTTAATTTAATCTAAACTAAACTATGTGAGATACTGGATGGTCACCTTGTATGCATGGATTTTGAGGCCATTGGACCTCTGTCATTGTTTGTGTTGTTGCTCGAGTTGCCGTCCGCGGCACCTTCTCTTGTGGCCGCGCTAGGGGCAGAATGCCTTCTAGGCATTGTAGCATGCCTGCTCGGCCGCCGCCTTGCGCTCACGCTTGAAATGTTTGGCTGCCTCTGTCGCTTGGCGCTGGGGCTTCATCAGTCCCACTTGGAGGAACTGGTGGTTGAGGCGGTGTTGATGGCAGGAGCCTGACTCGGCGATGGTCTTGGACCGGTCGAGGGCCTAGGTCGACACGACTTGGCTCTTCGCGAACACCGTCTGGCGACGCTCTGCCTTGGAGAGGCATTTGTTCGTCGTCGAGGAAGACACGTCGTCAGCTTGGAGGTAGTACTCCACACACGCTCGTGGCTTTGATGATTTGGGGGGGGGGGATGATTCCTCCTTCACAACGACGAATGGACGCCACCGGCTGCGAGCAAGGCGAGGAGGTCGGCTTCTCTTTCATGTGGTATTCGATTTGGATGCCACGACTCAACGGCAGGGAGGTCGACCCCCTCCTTTACACGGAGTCTGATTTGGAAGCTGCGGTTGTGTGGAGGGGATGGCGTTGTTGGACTGCGGTTGATCAACAACCACTAGAGCGCGATCTCCATCTGCAGCTTGAACTCCTCATCCATGGCAACCGCAGTGACGAGCAGGGGCGGATTCTACGCTTTTGCGTCGTTCGACGAGATCAGCTATGACTTGACATTGGACAGAGTTGTGGACGAGAGGGGCCCGAAGACCGTAGGCGACGGTGCCAAGATCTGGGGCACCCTCGCACGACTAAGATGCCGGAGGAGGAAACACATACATGCGAGCCATCAACCATCAACCCAACACACGATCCGTCTTTCAGATGTCGTCGATTCAGACGGCAATCTGCATCCGCTCTTGGACTACCTCCAAGCTCTATGTCGACGTTGGAACATACATCGTCGCAGCGGCGGAGCTCGAGGACATAAGTCCACCACAAGGATGGCGCCACCGCCATGACATCCCACTTAAACAAATTAGTTCCTAAATACATCACCGACCATAGAGATGATCACCACATTGGGGAAGGATCCGGAGTTTCTTTATTTAGCACCGCCCAAATGAAGACGTCAAACGACCCAAAACCTAAAGCTTGACTCTCCTCACCACCGACGACGAGAGGTCGTTGACGGAGGGGAGGGGGAGGGTTTCCAATCGCTGGCCACGAGAAAAAAAACTGTTACAAAACTTGTGTTTTTGTTTCATCCAAACACTAAACTGCAAAAACACTTTTTGCAAACAAACGCACCGTAATGATCAGTTGGCCCTGAAAGCAGCGTCCTCGTGATGCGCACATTCTTTCAAACGGATGATGTACTCACACCACAGTACGCGGCTCTTCTGTCACGGGAGGCCAAAGGGCAACGGATATCCACACGATAGCGCACGTCACCGAGCCCCGTCCCGGACAAGCAGCTTGCCCGGCATCATCGTCATCGACCCCCCGCCGGGCCGCCACCACACACTAGCCTAGCCTGCCCGACCGCTTCGCCTCCACCACAGCCCGCCGCGGCTCGGGCTAATCCGCTACGACTGCCGGGGCGCGCCTCCGCCCGGCGCCCCGTACTGCCACCATCCATGGAGATCTCCCTGGACGCGCTGCTGGGCGTGCAGCGGCACGGGCAGGACCTGGCCGACCGCCTCGCGCAGGGCGTCTCGGGCCTCCTCCTCCACCTCCACGTGCAGCCGCCGCAGCTCCCGTGGCCCGCCCCGCCGCTCAAGCTCATCCCCTTCGACATCGAGCTCCCAGCCGTCCCCTTCGCGGGCGGCGGCGGCGTCGACCTCCCGGCCGTGGCCGTCGCGTCCTTCGTCGAGATCGGCGGCCGGCTCGGCCAGGCCGGGTCCGACCTCGGCGCCTCCGTCGGCGGCGCCGTGCAGCAGCTGTCGCGGCAGCTTCCCGTGCCGTTCCGCGCGCGGCGCCGGAAGTGGGAGGGGGCCGCCGCGCCGCCGACGCCTGCGGCGGCGGTGGACGAGGGGGAGGCGGGGCTCGCTGCGGAGAGGGCTGCCGAGGGCGGGGTAGCTCTGGAGGGTGTCGGGGAAGGAGGCTCCCTCGAGGAGGTGGCTGCGGCGGTGGCGGCAGCCACTGGGAGTGCCGCTGCCGCCAGTGCGGTCGGGGTCGGGGCTGAGGGTGCGGATGGGTCGGATGAAGAGGAAGACGGGTTCGAGTTCGAGATTGGGACCCTGGGGAAATTTATGAAGCCTCAGGTACCAATGTTGGACTCGCATCTTGATTATTCATACTGCGCTTTCTGCTACGCACGCACCCTCTGTAACTTAACATTTGACACTGTCATAGACTCCAAAAACGTCTTATAAAAGTTACAGATGCAGTACCTGATTGTAGTTGACATGCACAGAAGCCCCGGCAGTTAGATGTTGCTTCAAAATGAGATATGATGTATCTTATGTATAGGGCGGGTTAGGGAAGCAACTTTTTAGATGCATGGATGATTTAGGTGTAGAACCGTGGCTTATGTGCTAGTTGCTGTAATTGTTTGTGTTCATTGTTGGAAATAATCAAGTTATGTCCTGTTACTCTGTTAGGAATGGTGTTGGTCAAGTCTGATGGTGCCGCGTCTGTTTCCATTGATTTAATTGTTTGTGTGTGTTGTTCGTGCACTTATTCATGTCCGGTTAGGAGTCGTGTTGGTCGAATCTGATTGTGACGTGTTCGAGTCCTACCTGGCTGTCCTAGTTGACATGTGCAGAAGGCGAGTCCGTGTACTGAGTGTGTGTCATGTAGCTTAATTGTCCATACATACACATAAAGGTTGTAATGTTGTGTGCTATTTTTGAGAGAAAAGATAAGAAGAACGGAAGCACGTTAGGTGTATTCAGTGAAATATGCCTATCTTGTGTATGCGTGGCTTGTTTGGGCGATTGATTCTGCCACTGCAAGCCTTGATTAGGGGGAGATCGTTAGAAATAATCAAGACTTAGTCTTGTCCGGTTAGGAACTGCCTTTGTCGAGAGTGATTCTCCCGTGTCCGAGTCCTACCTAGTTATGTGTTATTTGCCATGTAAGGCCTCCTTTGGTTCATAGGGTAGGAAAATTATAGGAATAGAGAAGTCATAGGAAATGAGATGACATGCATCTCAGATCCTATGAGTAGGAATATGAAAGGAGATGTCCTTTGTTTCACATCATAGGATTTTTTCCATTGATTCTAGGCTAATGTTTATTTTCCTATGAAATGTGGAGGATAGGAAGATTTCCTCCATAGGAATAGGATTCCATTCCTACAAACCAAAGAGCTGTATAGGAATTTTTCCTATAAAAATCCTACCCTATGAAATTCCTACAAAATTCCTCCAAACCAAAGGAGACTTGAACAAGCTGAGTCCGTGTATGAGTGTGAGTCGTGTAGCTTGATTGTCTATATATACAGATGCAGGTTATAATGTTGTGTAAGATCTGTGGAAAGAAAAAAGACATGACGTGGGGTGCCTTGGCGAAATATCCCAATTGTGTGTATGCATGGCTTGTTTGGGTGGTTGATTGTCGAGGCTAAAAGCTAACACTCTTAAATTTAATGACATGAGTTCTGCATGCTTATAAACATATTGTTGCTATATGGTTCGAGTTTAGTAGTACATGTAGTTCAGATATTATTTTCTTATACCAAAGGTTATGCCCTTTTTTTTCTCTGCAGATATATGATGGATTTCTGTACAGATTTTAAAGTGTCTAATTATATTGGGTGTGCGATGGTGAAAACACATTCAGTATGCTCAAGTACAAATCATAACACTTGTAATGATGATGATGCAGGGGACTGTAAATGTCTCGGCTACGTACAATACATGGCACCACACTGTTGATAGTTCAGTAGTTGCCCGTGGAGAGTTTTGGAGGTTAGAATCATCACGAGGTGGTTCAACTAATGGAAATAACAATGCACCTGGTTTCCTTATTCAGTTGGGTCCATTACTTTTTGTCCGAGACTCTACAACACTTCTTTTGCCTATTAATCTATCAAAGCAACACCTTATTTGGTATGCTTATGATCACAAGGTACTTTTCTTATCCTTGATATGTGATTTTTGCGCATGTTCATTACTTATTATTTCTTATCGTTCAGATAATCGATGAGAACAGTGCATTTTTTGTCTTCTTTTATGAGTGATAATCTCTGAAGCTGTATATATATATTGCAGTGTATATTAGTTAAATGTAAACTGTACTATGAGAGTGCAAATATTATGCAGAGAATCTACTTCAAACTGAACACACTTTTTTTCTGCTAGCTGACTGTTCATGTAATCATCATGTGATGTTATGTAATTAGGGAACGTTCAGCTTCTTTATCAATTCTAGATGATTTTGTTCTGTTAGCTAGTCTGATTTAGGACTGTTCTGTGGAAGCTTGCAATTGTAATGCACTCTCCTAGCTTTCTGAAGCTGTTGTATCATCCTTCTAATTAAGCTTAAGGCGTGAAAATGTTGGCCCTAAAATGCATGACCATATTTCTGTATCCAGATCAATAGAAGTGATTTAGATGATGGGTTCAACCATAGCAAGGTCATCGTTAAATTTTTTATGCATTCAAATATTCTCCATATTTGTAAGCATTGATTTTGCATACTTATTTTTGCTAAATTTTCTAACGTATCAAGTACTTGCTATAGCTATCACCATCTTTTGGAATTGTGCCCATTCAAGCTCTTTGTGTGCATGTATTGACCGATATTTTACTACATGCACATACTAAAAACTTTTCATTTCTTGTAGAATGGAGTGCATTCCTTATGTCCAGTGGTCTGGTCAAAACAGAAAAAATGGTTGCTGATGTCCATGATGTGCCTCAACCCGGTAGCTTGTGTAAGTAGACATGTTGGTTGCTCTTGCCTTGCCCTTTTGCCCTCTTCTTTCAGTTAACATTTATGTGTTTTTCCTAGTATCTATCCAGTGTCAGCTGTATTCCAATTTCATTGACCAAAGTTTGTGGATCATCAGTCCGTGTACTAAGTTGCCGGATAGTTTAGTTAGCTGTACAAATGTTTAGCTTTGCTTGCCCCCTGTATTTCGCCATCATGTGATGCATGTGTCTATGAAGGTTATTACTGTTCCAGTAGGCCTTGTCGTTAACATTTTTTCGACTATCAACCTTGCCATTAACTTTGTATGAGTTTTATAAGGAAATAAAAAAGAATGGAACCTGTCCATGCTTAGTGCAATCATCTAACCTTCTAATTCACTGGAAACATGTAAACCTAAAAGGAATGCGTCAATTTTTGGCATGACTGTTGTGGATGTACATTGATAGGAAACTGTATAGCTGGCAAATTTACCAGAGGCCATCATCCTACTGATGATATATAATCCTTGTTACCATCTTATCATCTTCCCTTGGTTGTTCTTTGTTGCAGGCTTTCATGGATGTGGAATTCTCAAATGGGCAATTGAGATATGTTGCTGGTGAGGGGATAACAGCAAGTGGTTTTTTCCCATTATTTGGTGGATTGCTTCAAGCCCATGGAAAATTTCCTGGAGAAACCAAACTGGGCTTCTCCTTCAAGGTTGGTCAATGCTAGCTATGTAACTGCACAAATTTTGTTTATGTTTGTAAATTCTTAAAGAAACAGTTTCAACTTTGCAGATTGTCAAGGACTATACTATTATGAAACAGCAATAACATGCATTACACATGCTATTCTTTTTATCTGTTTCAAAGCTTACATTACTCTATCTTCTTGCGGCGTGTTCCTAATTATTTCACTTGTCCTTTTATTTGCTGTTCTTTTTCCATTGAAGAGCACACAAGGCACATGGTTTACCCCTACGTATCAATGGCCTGACAATTCTCTGTCATTTGGAGTCGCCCACGCGGTAGCATGGAAAAAGTCTGGCCTTATGATGAGACCCAGCACCCAAGTCAGGTAGTTAACTGTACACGCTTGCTCATAGCCGTAACTGGTTTCTCAACTCGGTAAAAAGGTGGATTGGTCTTAACTCAGTAAAAAGCTGGATTGCTGTTAGTCACAATTCAAAATATTCATTGTGTAGTATTTGTTGGGCCCGTGTCCTTAGTCCTTACTGATATGATATCAAAAGTACTGGTAAATAGATTATCTGGGTTGGTCATTTAAAAATGGCAACGGCCATTGTGTGGGATGTTTACCCATAGTTAATGCCATATTAGCTAACATCATCGATGAAACAGTGTCCAAATATGCCGATTCGGATCATGCTCCATGCTTCACTAACTATATCATACTTGCATTTTTGTGTTTATTAGTTGGCATATGGCAGTCCATATTGCTTCAGTCATTTACTGTTTCTGCCAGCATAAGAAAATAATGGTAGCTGGTCAGTACTTCAGCTTCTTCCCAACTAGCTACTTTTGTTGATATCCTGTATTTCAAGTTTCTTTTTCTCGTTTACACAATCTGCTCGCAACTATGAATAATCTCATCCATGGAACCACCTGCACCAGTGTTTGCCCCACTCTTGGAGGCAGTGATCCGGGCATACGGGCGGAGATTATCCATTCACTGAAGGAAGAAATCGGTGTGTCATGCGGCTTCTCATGCTCGAGACATCCTTCGGCTTTCACATCTCTTTCTGTAAGCCCTCAAATTCTCATCATACGACCGTTTCTTCCTTATGGAAGTGCGCTTGCTGCAAAGCATAGACTGATTGATGCCCCTGTAATTATGGTGTGGTATGGCAGATTGGGCGATCCAAGTTGAACGGTGAAGTTGGCAGTTCTGGGGTAGTAGTCACCATGGAGAAACCCCTCGACAACGTGGGATCTCCATCTTTATCTGTTCAACTCAACGGAGGTCTCGAGTTCTGACGCCGCCCGTTGCCCGTCTGTACATATAGATAGTACGATAGTATACGATATATGTAGATATTGTAGGATGTTCATGTAGTATAAGATGTACACTTCCGGTTACCCATTTTATTCTGGAGGTAGCTTCTCATCCTGTGATCTGTGAAGCATCTATATATATAGGTGGAACTGTTCTGAATCTTTATCTGGCATTGTACTGACGCAAGCATTTCAGTTTGAAACAAAATTTCTTTTGAAACCCAGTATGAAAGTAATCTTAAAAGAAATTATTAGATCAGTTTGTTGTTGAGCCAGAGTCACACTTCACATGCCCTGGAGCTGATTGGGCAGAGAATCACGCTCTCGCTCGCTCGATATATACAGTGAAACCCGCGAATGATTCCAGTTAAGCCCCCGTGCGCAGAATTCTGCGTGACCAACTGCCTATATGTATCGTTTTTTTTCCGTTTTTTCGTTAATTAACCAGACAGTTCTTGTTTTCTTAATTTAATCGATGAGCCAAATCTGTTACCTCTGTTTAAAAAAAAAGCAGAAATCATCAGATCAGTTTGTTGTTGAGACCACAGCTATGCATGAAAGGCCCTGGTGATGAAACGACAAGCAGCAGTGTGCAATGCAGCTGCATGCAGCTGACATTGACGTGACAGGAGAGATAATACGACACCGGAGTTCTTTTCCAAGCGCGTTGATTAAGGTTCCAGCTGTTGTACATTATTTTCAGCCGGCTGTACATACTCAGAGTCTCAGATACACAATGACAAACCGCCCCCATCATTTCGTACGCCGCATATGAAAGCGAGAAGCTCATCAAGTCGAGGAGCGGACAAAAACGCGGCGCAGGATCCCGTTCCCCGCCGCAAAATGGGTAGAAGAACCATGGCTACTTGGCTAGCTAGTGCCCGGCGCCGGGGCTCGGCACGGACCCCATGGACCTCGCGGCCCTCGAGAACCCCCTCGCCGCCGCTGCCTCGCCGCCCTGGAGGTGGATCACGGCGGCCCTGCCGCCCTGTCGTTCCTCCTCCTCCGTCGGCAGGTTGCGCCCTTCGCACGGCGCGCATCGGAGCAGCACCAGCAACAGCAGCGCGCCGAGGAACAACGCCCGCGCGAGCTGCAGCCGCGGCGGCGGCCTCCTGTTGCTGCTGCTGCTGCGCGTCGGCGAAGGCGAAGCCATGCCGGAGCTGCGGGACGACGCGACGCCGCTCGATGATCTGCTGCTCTGGGAACGGGATGAGCTCAGGGAAGAAGAAATGGAGCTGGTGATTGGCTGGCTACCTGCTTTGCCAAAATGCTCGAGCTGGCGATGGGCAGACGGCAGAGGAGGCGTCTCCCGCTCTATATATGCAGCGCCGTTGCGTACGTGGACGATTGTGATTTGCCTGTGGAGAATTCATTTTTATTTTATTTTGAGCAGCCGTGGAGAATTCTTCCTGACCGACTGCCGGCCAAGTTAAAAGGCCTGTTCGGAGTCCCTCCCCTCCACAACTCCGCTCCCGCTCCCGAAGCTGGTGAAGCGGCAGTTAAAAATCAAAGAGGTGCTCCACAGATCTTAAAATTTCACGGAGCGGGAGGGTTACCGAACAGCTCCTAAGTTTAGCCAGTTTCGCGTGTTAGATTTCTTTTCTCACGTAAAGGAAGTAAAGTGCTTCTTGAAAAGTACTCACTCTATCCACAGTATGTCGTTTAGCTTCCAAAAACGTTTTATATTGTGGGACAGAGGAAGTAATTTACATCAGATCGGTTCGCGGATTGGATGGAGTAATGCGTAGTCTAAATGGTGTGACTAGGTCTCAGTTGACAGACTTAACTAAGTCTTAGTCTAGTGATATAAGTAGTGTGAAGAAGAAAAAGAAAAATTAATCTTTTTTATACTAATTTTCATGCAAGATCAAAGAAATATAGCATGGACTGAGACATAACAAAATTTCAGTCGACTGGGACTTAGCAAAACGGTAATCTAAATGTGCACTGGGGCTGACAACATAGGTGAGTGCTTATAAATCCAAGGGTCAACCAGCTGACTTCAGTGACCTGTTTGCATTGTTTTTTCAGTCGGCTCCAAACCTCCAACTGATTAATATGTGCGCCAAGCGTTTCGAGAGAGCTACATTTGGCAGTAGGTTAGAGAAAAAATCCTAGCAAAAGTCAGGAGCACTGTCAGGCTGCCAAGTGCCAACTCTGTTTTTATTTTAGTCGAAGTGCAACTCTGTTATACGAAGAGAATATGCAATCCACTTATGTGCCATTCTAGTCCTGATCTTAGATGCTCCTGCCACAAACGGTAAAATCCAAAAAGATAGCATACATTCAAAATTCTTCTTTTTTGCAACAAACATTGCTTAGTTTTCTAAGTGCAATTTTTATGTGATGGAATGGTATTGTGGGTATGGGCAAAAATAAAAATAAAAATCAGTGCATCAAAGAGCATTGAGAAAACAAACCCTTTTGGAGCATCAATTTTATTTTACCCATTGCATTACAAATATTTTCAGACGCATTTTTTCTTCTTAATTTGCCAAAAAATCATGTCCAACAATTCTTATTACCTCGAGGAATTAAGACCTAATAAACCTGAGTCACAGTGGAAATTCAGATATTAATCTATACAAATATTTTTTTTGAAAAGGGATAGCTCTGACCTCTGCATTATACGATGCACAAAGTCGTTATCTATCTACTATATCACTAAACTCCCTAGGGGTAAAAGGCCTCACAATCAATTGAAGTGTCTAACTGGAATTGGGTCATCCGATTTTGACCAAGTCAACAATTTCTCAAATCTCACGTTCAATTCTTTTATACTGTACAATATGTTTCCTAATTTTTAAGTCCTCACAGTTAATTGAGGTCTTCAGTTTAAAACTTGGTCACATGGTTTTGACCGGGTCAATAGTTTCTCAAGGAGCTCTCCCATTTAATTATTTTAATTCGCCACATTTCCCTAATTTTGAAGCTCTTTTATTCGATTAAGATATTCAATTTTGAGTTTGGTTTACGATTTTGATCGGGTCAACAATTTTTCAAATCAATCAACACCAACCAACCGGTTAAAAAAACATATCAACCCCGTGCACGCTCTTACCAGCTAGAAAAAGAAGCGCCATCATGTGATGATATTATAACACCAATATAGTACATGTAGTCACCAACGTAAAAATTTACCCAGAGAAGTATGAGTTGATTAGCGCATAACACATAATCACACCATGAAAGGCCCACCAAATAAGTGCATTATAAATAAACATAAAACACAGTCCACCGTCTACCCCATCCGCCAAACTAAATATTCCATCAGTTTCAAAATACAAGGGGTATTAATTAGTTCTTTGAAAAGTCAAATTTATTTAACTTTGACCAAGTTTGGAGCCAAAAATATCGACATCCACAATATTAAGCCCAAAAAATTATGGAAATTCATTCATGATGAATCTAATAACACCAATTTGATATTATGAATTTTGATATATTTCTTCATAAATTTGATCAAACTAAAGTGGTTGGACTTTTCAGAAAAGTAATACACCTTATATTTTAAAACAAAATGAGTAATTTCTTTTAAGAATCTCAACAACACCACTATAGAGAGTGTGGATTGAGTTGATGCAACAAACGAGGAAACAAGTTACAATTTACACCGCATAATTACTTTTTTTTACTTGTGTGATAGTTTTTCCACTCGTTAGCTGAAAAATTGCGCGCCCACTCAACATTTTAGTAGATACTTTCTTCTCTCTTGTACTCCATTTGTTCCATGCACAACACATATATCAGTAAGCATATTACGTCATTTCTTTGAAACAAACACATATTGTGTGATATATATACATGCTCCTCCTTTTAGTCGCATGCATATGCGAGCGTCTATCTGAAGAAACTGTGCACCCCACGTGACGACTAGTAGTAGCACTTTTCAAAATGTGCGGCCAAACTTTTGTGGTGAAGGAAAGTGGTTGTCACTCTTTGTTTGGTGAACCTCATGTGAGATTTGATCCGTCCATGCATGTGCGCGCCATTGTCTTCAGGGCTAGTAGAACACAAGTCTTTTCTCCCCCCAAAAAAGAAGAAGGCAATTCATTTCTACTTCCTTTTTCTTAATTAATTACTCCCTTCGTCCGAAAATACTTGTCATCAAAATAGATAAAAAGGGATGTATCTAGAACTAATATACATCTAGATACATCCCCTTCTATTTATTTTGATGACAAGTATTTCCAGACGGAGGGAGTAATAAATACTCCTACATTGAGATCGAGTCAATTTGCAACGTGAGGGTGATGCTAGGCTCATTTAGCGATAGAGAACAAAATAGTTTAGAGTTTTGCTTTGGTACATCCCCTTTAAAAGTTTATATGCTCATCACAATCAAGCCGAGATTGATTGAGCACGTGTGCTGGTCGAAAACATCATGAAGAAATTCACAACAACAACAAAAGCATCATTGAGAAGACGACAAAGCAGTAAAGTGTGCAACGGAACGGCACGGGACACTTGGCTCATGCAGCCGACGTGAGTGACAGGGGAACGGCGACATCGTCGACACTGAAATTTCCATCAATCGACCAAACCTCGTTAAAATTCAGGACGCATCACTCACACAACTTCTTACACCATATTCACCGCGGTTCACACTCACACACAAGCACACCTGGCCCTTCCAAATCAAGAAGGACCGTTCATTCATTCACTCAATATACTCAAGCCGAGGAACAAAGCGACGACGACGCACGAGCAGAGCTCCGATCTCGGGCGGAAAAACTGGCGGCTCTGCCTAATGCCCGACGCCGGGGCTGGGCACGGACCGCATGGACCGCGCGGCCCTCGAGAACCCCCTCGGCGCCGCCGCTGCTGCCGCCACCTCGCCGCCATCGTTGTTTTCGCCATGGGGGCTCGGCGACACCCTGAGCACCAGGCCGCCTTCGAAGGGCATCACCTTGCCGCCCCGGCCCTGGTCTGCCACCGGCAGCTCGCGGCCTTGGCACAGCGAGCAGCAGAGCAGGACCAGCAGCAGCAGCACGGCGAGGAACGCCCACGCGCCCCTCTTGTTACGGCTGGTACGAGTAGGAGGAGAACCCATGAATGATGGAACCGTAGGACGACGCTGCTCTGCTTCTGCAACTGCTCAGCTCGGGGAAGAGCCCAAGGAGGAAATGGAGCTCGTGTTGCTTGGAGAAATGGAGCTTCTGAAGTAGCTACGCTGCCTGCCTGACTTGCTCTGGAGCTGATGGGGCAGAGACGCGCGCTCTCGCTCGATATATATAGTGAAGGGCACCCGCAAATGATCCCAGTTAAGCTCCCCGTGTGTGCGTGTGGAGAATTCTTCGTGACCAACTGCCGGCGGCCGGCCGGAGAAAGCACCTTTCTTTTCTCTGGAACGGCGCAAGTAGTGGTCTAGTTTGATTCCATGTTTTGTTAAAGCGATAGTCAATGAGTTCCTTCCTTTTGCTCCATGTCATGTGGAGAACCTGTCCTGCCTGCTGCTGAAATCCCGTTGTATTGGCGCTCCAAGTACGTTCGATTAACGAGAATCGAAATGTGTTATATGCCGGCGATGACATGCATGTATGAGTTAACTAGTTCTGACCTTATGATCAAGAACTTGTCAACCAGCTGACTAATGTATTTTCTATGTCCAAATTTACCCGGGGATTAGCATGTAGGGGTAACTGATTGCTGGTTCTTTAAACCAACAGTTTCCAGAGACTACATTTGGAAGCATCAGAGCAACTCTAGCATATCTCGTAAAAACACGTCCTGTAAAAACGGTGTACAGTTCCCTCTAAAACGGATTTAGGGTATCATTTGTATGTCGGGATCAGGGCGGCCAGATCAGAGCGTTTGAACTCTTTGATCGGAGCTGAGTGGGCCGACATGCTGTGGGCCGGCCCGCGGACCATGCATGGGCATGAGGCCCATCATGGGGGTGTAGCGGCAGGCTTAGATGGTGATGATTCCAATGGGTATGTGGCCCAGGAGGAATCCATCCAGCCTGTTCGGCCCGACGACGGCGCATGCACGGACGTAGATCGCCCCTCCGCCTTGCTCGATCTGCTGCGGGTAGGGTTCGCAGCGAGGCACGAGGGTTTCCGTCTGCGGGTTCGACGACGAGACGCAGCCGGACCGAGGCGGCCATGGCGGTCGAGGAGGTTCCACCCGCGAAAAGGCCCATGCTCGAGCTGCGGGTCGGGTGGGCGCCTCCACCACCGGCCGCGAACGCCGGGCGGGGGTCTGTGCAGATCGGGCAAAGGCCACCGGCTGAGGCGGCGGCGTCGCCGGTGCAGCGCGGGACGTGGACATCCAGCAGGGCGCGACTGCCGGGCAAGCACTGTTGCCGGCTCTTGGGAAGAATGGCACGAGGCCGCCGGCCCGATCTCGCTCGGCCGCGGCGCCTTCGGCTGGTCGGGGATCGGGAGACCCGCGCCCCCAGCTTCACAGTTGCGCGGACGAGGCGGGCCGAGGCCCCGCGCCAGTGCTGCTGGTGTTGGTCATCTTGGCGCGGCGATGGTCGAGACAGATTCGAGTGAGCCGCCACTACGGGAAAACCACCTCCGCATTATGTTGCGGGCCGGTGCGAACAGATCCACTCAGCCTAACGCCTCCCGAGGCGGTGGGAGACGACGGATACGATGCATACGGCGAGGGACATCACCGTGGCTCCTCGTCCACGGGAGGAGGGCGTGGTTACGCTTGGCAGAGTGACGGGTCGGCCGAGAGACCCTTTCTCGGGCCGGCTGGTGGTTTTGTTGAGGGAGCCTCCGGCCCGGACAATCGTCAGAGAGGTGGTTTTCGTGGTAACCGAGGGGGTCGAGGCTGGGGTCGCGGGCGATTTCGCCGCCAACAACCTCGGGGGACTATTCATGCAGATGCTACGGTTGAGACTCAGCTTTCCTCAGAGCTACCTCCACAGGCGATGGAGGTGGTGAAGGAGTTGGCCAATGTTGATGTTTCTGAGGCTGGGACGGTGGATGAGGCCACTGACAGATCTGATGCAGAGAGGGCGTCCAAGTATGCTCGTAAGAAGGAGAGGATGATTTGCTATCGATGTGGGGACAAGGGTCACTTTATTGCTGAGTGTGTGGCCCAGTTGTGTGAGTCGTGTGGCAAACTTGCCCATGAGTCGGGTGAGTGCCCGATTTTGCGTGATGTTCCTCCGACTCTAAACATTTATGGAGTCTACTGTGCTGAGCTCATGTTTTTTGAGTCCCCGGAGGCAAGAGAGGTCCCGGAGGAGAACCAGGTTACGACTACTGGGATTGTCAGAGCGACACAGGGAGCGGTGACTGAGGCACAGATTGTGAGGGGGTTGCAGGAGTTAGCTCCGGGTGATTTTGTTTGGGAGCTCGTACCCATTGAGGAGAGAGTGTTTAAGGTTGATTTCCCGTCAGTTGAGGACCTGCAGAAATTGTTAAGTTTTGGCTTGTGTAAAGTTCCTGGTACTAAGTGTATTCTGGAGTTTAACGAGTGGAAACAGGTTGAGCCATGCCTAAGAGGTCATCGTCCGGTACCTCTCGTAGTTTAGACTATTTTTTACTTAGTTTGGTTTAAGTAATTTTTTTAAAATTATTACTTTTGGTTGTATAAGAAATTTAACAAATATCATCCGGTTTGCATAAATTTCATCCACTTTTGTTAAATATCCGGTCGAATTTGACCAGAATTTGGTGACTTCGATTGAATGAAGGTCGCCCCTATTTCTGTCTGGTCGTGGACATTTTATAGTGTCCGCTTTGATGAACTACGATGGAGATGCCCTGACATATTATTTGTCATGCCAAGGTTTTTAATTGCCGAAACAAAAAGCTTTCAGACATCACCGAAGTATGTGAAATTTCAGAAATCCTTTCAGATTTTGAGGTTTTTTTTTTGCGAGGGATTCAGATTTTGAGTTTTAAAAATTCGATAAACATTGATGAATGTTAACCTAATTTAAATTTTAGATTGAATCTTTCTCGAAATTTGAGGGTTACAAGTATTTCGGACCCCCACCGAAATATGTGAAATATCGGAAATTTAATTGAAATTTCGTTGAAATTATTTTCTTTTAGTTGCACATGTTAGTGAGAAACTATGCGCCCCACACGTGCGACTACTAGTACCTTTCAAAGTGTCCTACCAAACGTAAGCAAAATGGACATTCTCTTGTGGCCAGGCAACGACGAAAGTTCTTTTTCTCTTTTTTCTTAATAATTATACAATAATCGTACTTGTTGATTCATTAATTTTGCTTCTGTATTGAAATATCTAAAACATCTTTTAGTTGAGAACAGAAGGAGTACTAGTCGTCTTGCAAAGATTACGCCAGGATTGGACACATGTGTAGGAAACATCATTGAGAAGACGACAAAAGCTGTAGAGTGTGCAACAGAATGCCACGGAACACTTGGCTCATGCAGCTGACACTGACATTTCCTTGAACCAATCGACCTCGTTAAAACTCAGGATGCATCACGCAGCTGGTTACAGTACATGCACAAACACACGCGAGACCCTTCCCTCCCCGTTCGAAGGACCATTCATTCATACACGCCCTATACACAGAGTGAAATGGTTCAAGCCGATGAACAAAGCGACGAAGACGACGACGACGACGCAGAGGCAGAGAGCACCCCTGCAAAGATGCAAAACTTGAACCGGCGAAGGACCAAGCAATCCCAGTTAATGCCCGACGCCGGGGCTGGGCACGGACCGCATCGACCGCGCGGCCCTCGAGAACCCTCTCCGCGCCGCCGATGCCACCTTGCTGCCGCCAGGGCTCGGCGACACTTTGAGCACCAGGCCGCCTTCGAAGTGCATCACCTCGCCGCCGCCCTGCTCCTCCGCCAGCAGCTTGCGCCCTTGGCCCGGCGGGCAGCAGAGCAGGACCAGCAGCAGCACGGCGAGGAACACCCACACGAGCCGCGTCGACGGCGCGCCGCCCCTCTTGCTGCTGGTGGTGCTTGGACGAGTGCGAGTAGGAGAACCCATGCCGAAACCTTAGGTCGACGCTGCTCTACTTCTGTACTGGACACGAGCTGAAGGAAGAAGTGGATGTCGGTGACCTGCTCTGGAGCTAATGGGGCAGAGCGGCGCGCTCTCGCTCGACATATATAGCCCTGCCGCTGCGGATGATTCCAGCTAAGGCCCCGTGTGGAGAATTCACCGTGACCAACTGCCGGCGGCCGGCTGGAGAGAAGAGAGCGCCTTTGTTTATTATTTATAAGAAACGGCGCAAGTAGTCTAGATTTATTCCATGTCTTGTTAAAGCGATAGTCAATGAGTTCCTCCTAAATATAGGGTATGGCTTTGCTCCATGCATGTCATGTGGAGAAAAGGCTGTCTCCTGCCGCCGAAATGGCATTTTGTTACTATGCGCCGGCGATGACATGCATGGATTAGCTAGTTACTTAACTGGTTCTGACCTTGTGATCAAGAACTTGTCAACCAGCTGACTTGTTGTATTTTCTATGTCCAAATTAACCGGGGGATTAGTGCGTAGGAAGGAGTAACAGATTACTTGGTTTTTTTACTACGCGGAGAATTTCGAGAGACTACATTTGGCAGCATAAGGCTGGCATAGAGTTGGTATCTTAGCTGGTATCATGCACTCAGGAATAACAAACGCGCTGATGTGGCAGAGAATTAAAAAAGAATGAGAGGGTTAGAGTAAACATAGGTAGATACAATAACATGTCAAATGCTATGCCACTTTGTGTCATGCATGACAATAAATTTGATCATCATCTATGATACTACTCCATAAGGCTGCCTGTAAATATTATAGGTAGTATCATGTATGCCAACTAGACAATTTTGATGAGGTGACATAGAATTAAATGAAGAAAGAGAGGCTTAAGTATCATATCATGATACCGTATCATATTAAATGATGTACTATTTTGTGTTATGCATGACAATAAATGAAGTTCTCTATAATACCAAGATATAATACCATGCATTACAGATGTAGTATTATATACATGACACTATTATATGATACTCTCCATTACAACCAGCCTAATACTATGCACTTCATATGAAGGTAATATCATACACTAGTATCATGTATATGATACTAGTATACGATACTCCCTGAGTAGCCTAAAGCATATTCTTCTCTGCTTAACTAACAAACTGCACGAATCATCGATTTAATTACATGCTACACCGGAGTCGAGTCATAGCCTTTAGTAGCACCGGTTGAATACATGAACTCCCAGCCCCACGTAGAGTAGCGTTCTTGACCTAGCTATAAAAATCAATAGAAATACCTAGGCTATTTGGCATCGGAATGTGGGCATGTCAGCCAATGGTTAGCGAGCAAAAACCCAAGGAACCGACCGAGATGTAGACACCTTTCTGGACGGACGGCGAAGAGCGAAAGTGAAGCCAGAATCTGACTCGAGGAGGCCAAGGCTCTGTGCCGAGCGGAGGAAGCCGAGCGGCTCCGCCACGAGCGCACAGCGGCGGCCGATCAGTACTGCCGTGACGCCTGACTGGCCTTTTCACCGCTGGAGGTGCCAGCGGCTACAAAAGGCCATGCTTACTAGGTCACCGGCCGTTAACTTGTGTAGGTTAGACTATTTTTTTAAAAAGTCGTTTGGTTTAAGTGAAACTTTGTGAAATTCGTAGTTTTGGTTGTAAAATATACCAAAATTAATAAATATCATCCCGTTTGCAAGAATTTCGTCCATTTTTTGTTAAACATTCGTTTAAATTTGACCAGACATTTGGTGACTCCGATTGGATGAAGGCTACCCCTATTTCTGTTCATGTAAATTTTTTGGTGTCCGTTTTGGTGAACCGCGACGGAGTTGGCCTAGCATATTATTTATCATGTGATAATACGTACATTCCTTTTGGTTGCACACATGTCCTTTTCAAAATGTCCTGCCAAACGTAAGCAAAGTGGAAGTGGGCACTCCTCTTGTGTCCAGGCAACGACCAAAGTGCAACGGTCCATGCGTGTGGGCACTCCTCGGGGTACATGACATCTCTTCTCTTTCATGTTTTCCTTCATTAATATAGGACTACAAGTTATCTTGCAAAGATTACGGCAAGGTTGGACACATGTGTCGAAAACATCATTGAGAGGACGACAAAGCACAAAGCTGTAGAGTATGCAACGGAATGCCACGTTGACACTGAGATTTCCTTGAATCAGTCGACCTCGTTAAAATTCAGGGCGCATCACGCAGCTGCTTACAATACATGCACAAACACACGCGAGACCAGTGGCGGAGCTATGTTGTAAGCTGCAGGTGCCGTGGCCCCCCCAGCTTTGGTATAATATGTGAAGGAAATTTTTTTGGGGAAGAAAGATTAGTGAAACTAGAGTCTTTTGGTCCCCCCCCCCAAACATTCATATTTATCTTTGGCCCCCCCAGAAGATGTTGCCTAGCTCCGCCACAGCGCGAGACCCTTCCCCATTGGAAAAGGACCATTCATTCATTCAAGCTCTATACCAGGACAGTATCTCAAAGCCAAAAAGTTCAAGCCGAGGAACAAACAAGCGACGACGACGACGACGGCGACGCAGAAGCAGAGCTCCGGTCCCTGTAAACATGCCAAACTTCTCTTCTCTGGAAGGAGACGGGGGAAGAAAGAGTTAATGCCCGACGCCGGGGCTGGGGACGGACCGCATCGACCGCGCGGCCCTCGAGAACCCTCTCGGCGCCGATGCCACGTTGCCGCCATCGTTGTCGCCGCCATGGGGGCTCGGCGACACCCTGAGCACCAGGCCGCCTTCGAAGTGCATCACCTTGCCCCCCTGCTCCTCCGCCACCAGCAGCTTGCGGCCCTGGCACGGCGAGCAGCGGAGCAGGACCAGCAGCAGCAGCAGCACGGCGAGGAACGGCCACGCGCCCCTCTTGCTACTGCTGGTACGAGTAGGAGAACCCATGAATGATGAAACTGTAGGACGATGCTGCTCTGCGTCTGTAGGAAGAAACGGAGCTCGTGTTGCAGAAATGGTGCTTGGCTAGCTAGTAGCTACGCTGCCTGCCTTGGCAAAAAGATGACTTTGCCCTGCAGCTGATCCGATGGGGCAGAGAGGCGCGCTCTCGCTCGATATATATAGTGAAACCCGCGAATGATTCCAGTCGGAGTAAGCTCCCCGTGTGGAGAATTCTTCGTGACCAACTGCCGGCGGCCGGCCTGAGAAAACACCTTTGTTTTCTCTGGAACGGCGCAAGTAGCAGTCTAGTTTTATTCCATGTTTTGCTAAAGCGATAGTCAATGAGTTCCTTGCAAACATAGTTTATAACTTTGCTCCACGTCATGTGGAGAAATCGCCCTGCCTGTTGCCGAAATGCCGTTTTATTAGTGCTCATTTAAGAGAATCGAACTGTCTTACATGCCGGCGATCATTTATTGGTGCTCATTTTATTAGAGAGATGCGTACTTAACTGGTTCGGATCTTATGATCAAGAACTTGTCAACCAGCTGACCAATGTATTTTCTACGTCCGAACTAACCCGGGGATTAGCATGTGGTAGGAGCAACCGATTACTTTTCCTTTTACACCGAGAGTTTTGATCGAGAGACTACATTTGGCGCAGTATAAAGCGTCTCCTCTGCTTAACTAACACAAACCGCACGATCCATCGATTCAAGTATATGTGCTAGTGCTACACCTGAGCCATAGGCTTTGGTAGCACTGATTATGTACTATATGAAGTTATGAACTCCCTTGTAATACCGCTCTTGACCTAGCTAGCTGCGAAAACTAATGGAAATACCCGGGCTATTTCGCATCGGAATGTGGGCATGTCAGCCAATGGCTGGCGACCAAAAACCCCAAGGAATCGACCGGGACGCAGACGCCTTTCTGGACGGACGGCGAAGAGCGAAAGCGAACCCAAAATCTGACTCGAGAACGCATTGTGCCTTTTTTTTGTTCCCCGTGCATGTGCTCTTCGTCTTGTTCGTGCGGCCGATCGAGCGAGGTCGACTAGGTTAGCTAGCTAGCTTCCTGACGGAAAAAGTATCCCGGCATATTCGTCGCCTCTGAATAGGGTTGTTAAACTACCTGATGTTTAGATTTCTAGGTTATCATGTATCCCCGGACGAACATTTCTAGGTTATCATCGCGGCCGGCCATGATGGATTTGCGAAAGGGAGGAACTATCCTGGTCAAAGTTCGTAGAAATGCATTTTTAAGCTCGTCGATTGGGTGCAAAGTTTTACCAGGACGACCCTATCAGCCTCGCGCAGAATATGCCAAAGCAGAGCACGGAAAAGCCATTGCCGAGGTGTCTCTGACGCGTGGGCCCAGAGAGATCCAATGGCAAAGGTGCGCCGCAGGGTTCAATCAAATCAAGCGTGTGTAAGGTTCCGTTCAACACAGGAGTACGTATGTAGAAGCGTCTTTTGCAAATCGACGCGCGAAAACCTTTGTAAGTTGGGTTGGATTCTGAACCTTGTCGTACGCATGCACCTCCGCTGTCAGTTGGCGGCGAACGGCTCTCCCGAGACGCCGGAGTCCAACGGCGGTGGGGCATCGGTACGATACAAACACGGCCATCCCTTTCCGCTCAGTCGCCGTCGCGCCTGCGCGCTCGCCGCGCGCCGCCGTGCACGTGTTCTTCGTTGCTGTCATGCATCATGCAGAGATTAGAAAGACAGACACAGGCTCGTCTCTCTCCTGTCGTCCGGAATCCAGACCAGTACATGACTCAGATCTATTAGAGCAATGCTACATCCAAGAAATGCTAGGTAGGTTTTACGGGGGGTGAACATAGTTGGCAATATATGATTGGAGAGAAGGCGGGAGGCGGGGCCCACCCTGGTGAAAATCAGACGGGCCGGTAGAATTAATAGGCAAGTCAGAGCATCTCCACTGTTCGCCCCCAGTAGAAAGATAAAATCGCCCCTAGGGCGAGCCGCGATTCTTTTCGGTGGCTGAGGCGGTTTTTGCCCAGTCGTCGATTTTGTCCCACTTTTGAAGCCCCATTTCGGCGAAAAAGGCCCATATGGGCGAGAATAGGCCCATATTCGGCATGGTTCGCCGTGCCTCGGCGTTCAATTATCAACATAAATATTTTTTATCACATATTTCATCACAGAAATTTCAAATATTTCAACAAAATAGTACAACAACAAATAGTTCAATACAAATTATATAGTTCAACAAATAAAAACTCATATTTCATCACACGTCGTCGCCGGTGTCGCCCTTGAGCCTCCATAGGTGCTCTATCGATCTTCTTTGCAGATTGATGATGCACTGTGGGTCTCGGATCTCCGACGATACCGAGGAGGGCGATCCAGTTGCCGTAGTGGTGATCAACTTGGGCAAGAGGACCTCGCCGGTGGTATGGTTCGATGTCAAACACCGGCTCTTCTCGCTCGCTCTCGGTGATCATCTTGTGCAAGATGACACAAAGAGGTCATGATCTTCCACATTTGATCTTTCGACCAGGTCCGGCGGGTGCGGACAATAGAAAATCGATATTGGAGCACACCAAATGCCCGCTCGACATCCTTCCTGCAGGCCTCCTAAATCTTCGCAAACCAGGCGTTCTTGCCTCCAGGCACAGGATTTTTGATGGTCTTGATAAATGTCGACCATCTCGGATAGATGCCATCAGCTAGATAGTACCCCTTGTTGTACTGCCGCCCATTGATCTCGAAGTTCACCGGAGGAGAATGACCTTCAACAAGCTTGGCAAAGACAGAGAGCACTGCAAAGACGTTGATGTCATTGTGAGTTCTGGCATACCAAAGAAGGAGTGCCAAATCCAGAGGTCCTGTGTGGCCACCGCCTCAAGTACCACACTGCAACCGCCTTTGGCGCCTTTGTACATCCCCTGCCAAGCAAATGGGCAATTCTTCCATTTCTAATGCATGCAGTCGATGCTTCCAAGCATCCCAGGAAATCTTCTTGCTGCATTCTGTGCTAGGATCCGAGCAGTGTCTTCCGCATTGGGTGTTCTCAATTATTGCAGTTCAAACACTGCCACCACTGCCCGACAGAACTTGTAGAAACACTCTAGGCTGGTCGACTCGGCCATGCGCCCATAGTCGTCGAGTGAGTCACCGGGAGCTCCGTATGCAAGCATCCTCATTGCTATCGTGCATTTCTGGATGGAGGTGAATCCAAGTGAACCTGTGCAATCCATCTTGCACTTGAAGTAGCTGTCGAACTCCCGGATGGAATTCACAATCTGGAGGAAAAGCTTTCGGCTCATCTGATAACGGCGCCGAAATGTTCTGTCGCCGTGAAGTGGAGCATCGGCGAAGTAGTCGGAGTAGGGCATGTAGTAGCCTTCGAGACGATGCCGGTTCTTTGCTTTCACCCGCCCCGGCGCCGATCCACCTCGCCGCGGCTTTTCATTGCTCGCCAGCAGCTGGGCGAGGGCGGCGAGCACCATGAGATGCTCTTCTTCTTGGACGTCGGCCTCGGCTTCCTCCTCCAGCAGCGCGCCAAGCACTTCCTCGTCATCCGAGTGTGAGGCAGGCAAATCACCGAACACCTTGCGCGTGGTGGGCGTGCACCCGTCGCTAAACTGCCCCTCTGCGGCCGGAAATGCCCAGCTGGTGTCGGAGGGGCTGTCGCGGCGAACCTATGCTATTTTTCCGGCGGGGAATGGCTATCTACCGGTGAAGGGCGGCGGGGCGGCGCCGGGATATACCTAGTTGCGGCCGAGAGCGCGGGGGTGGGAGGCGGTCGGGGAAGAAAATCTTGACTTTTCACCTGACGGCATGGGCCAGCGCTTTTCTTTGCGCCGAGCCCTAAGCGCCCCCAACGCGCGGGTTCGACTCTGTCGCCGGGCGGAAAAAGGGCCGAACCGGCGCTTTTCGTTGTCCTGGGGGCGCGACTGGGTCGTTTTTTTGGCGCCGGCGCCGAAAAAGTCGCCTGGGGGCGCCTCTTGGGCTGATGTCTACTACACAACCTTCTTCTTGTAGACGTTGTTGGGCCTGCAAGTGCACAGGTTTGTAGGACACAGTAGCAAATTTCCCTCAAGTGGATGACCTAAGGTTTATCAATCTGTGGGAGGCGTAGGATGAAGATGGTCTCTCTCAAGCAACCCTGCAACCAAATAACAAAGAGTCTCTTGTGTCCCCAACACACCCAATACAATGGTAAATTGTATATGTGCACTAGTTCGGCAAAGAGATGGTGATACAAGTGCAATATGGATGGTAGATATAGGTTTTTGTAATCTGAAATAATAAAAACAGAAAGGTAACAAGTGGTAACAGTGAGCGTAAACGGTATTGCAATGATAGGAAACAAGGCCTAGGGTTCATACTTTCACTAGTGCAAGTTCTCTCAACAATAATAACATAGATAGATCATATAACAAACCCTCAACATGCAACAAAGAGTCACTCCAAAGCCACTAATAGCAGAGAACAAACGTAGAGATTGTGGTAGGGTACGAAACCACCTCAAAGTTATTCTTTCGGATCAATCTATAAAAGAGTTTGTACTAGAATAACACTTTAAGATAAAAATCAACCAAAACCCTAATGTCACCTAGATACTCCATTGTCACCTCAAGTATCCGTGGGCATGATTATACGATATGCATCACACAATCTCATATTCATCCAACCAACATAAAAATACTTTAAAGAGTGCCCCAAAGTTTCTACCGGAGTCAAGAACGTGTGCCAACCCCTATGCATAGGTTCCCAATGTCATGAAACCCGCAAGTTGATCACCAAGACATACATCAAGTGTTCTCATAAAAGACTCAATCCGATAAGATAACTTCAAAGGGGAAACTCAATTCATCACAAGAGAGTAGAGGGGGAGAAACATCATAAGATCCAACTACAATAGCAAAGCTCGGGATACATCAAGATCGTGCCATGGGAACACGAGAGAGAACACGAGAGAGAGAGAGAGAGAGAGAGAGAGAGATCAAACACATAGCTACTGGTACATACCCTCAGCCCCGAGGGTGAACTACTCCCTCCTCGTCATGGATAGCACCGGGATGATGAAGATGGCCACCGGTGATGGGATCCCCCTCCGGCAAGGTGCCGGAATGGGCTCCCGAGAGGTTTTTGGTGGCTACAGAGGCTTGCAGCGGCGGAACTCCCGATCTATCTTCTGTTCTGGAAGTTTTAGGGTACGTAGGTATATATGGGTGCAGGGGGTACGTCGGTGGACCTCCGGGGTGCTCACGAGGCAGGGGGGCGTGCCCAGGGGGGTGGGCACGCCCCCCACCCTCGTGGGCAGCCAGGGACTCCCCTGACGTGCACTCCAAGTCTATCAGGTTGCTTTCCTCCCAAAAATAACTTCTCCAGTTGATTTCGTTCCGTTTTGACTCTGTCTGATATTCCTTTTCCTCGAAACACTGAAATAGGCATAAAACAGCAAATCTGGGCTGGGCCTCCGGTTAATAGGTTAGTCCCAAAAATAATATAAAAGTGGAAAATAAAGCCCAGTATTGCCTAAAACAGTAGATAAAGTAGCATGGAGCAATCAAAAATTATAGATACGTTGGAGACGTATTAGGGGCGCGACTGGAGATGCTCTTATGTAAGGCTTCGTAAAGACTTCCGTAGATGTGGGATATATTGGATCTACTATGTATTTTACCTCTCATGTGAAAAGAAAGGTAAGATGGTCCATGCTAATATTTGTCAAGAAAAATACCATCGTTCGTAACACTGCCAAAAACATTTAGGAGTACTAAGGGCATCTCCAGCGCCGACTTTCAAATCGGATATCGTATCTGTCTTTGGATCGATGGAGACCAGTACACGGAAAATGATGCTGGAGCCGGCCATCAAAAGCTAGCCACAAATGTCCGATCACATTTCGAATGAAATTTAACAGAAACGAACATAATTAATGTGAACTAAAAGATCAAACACCCAAAGTTTTACCAGGACGACCACCCAAGCAACCTCACGCAGAATATGCCAAAGTAGACCACGGAAAGCCATTGTTGATGTGTGTCTGAGTCCAAAGTCGAATGGCAAAGGTGCGTGCTGTTGGGGAACGTAGCAGAAATTCAAAAATTTTCCTACGTGTCACCAAGATCTATCTATGGAGAGACCAGCAACGAGTAGTAAGAGAGTGCATCTACATACCCTTGTAGATCGCTAAGCGGAAGCGTTCAAGTGAACGGGGTTGATGGAGTCGTACTCGTCGTGATTCAAATCACCGATGATCAAGTGCCGAACGGACGGCACCTCCGCGTTCAACACACGTACAGCCGGTGGCGTCTCCCCGCCTTGATCCAGCAAGGAGAGAGGAGAGGTTGAGGAAGACTCCTCCAGCAGCAGCACAACGGCGTGGTGGTGATGGAGGAGTGTGGCAATCCAGCAGGGCTTCGCTAAGCACCACGGGAGAGGAGGAGTACTTGGGAGAGAGGAGAGGGCTGCAACCAAAGGCAGAGACCGAATCACGTGTATTCTGTGTGTCCTCTGGGCAGCCCTATGCCTCACTATTTATAGGGGGAGAGGGGGGCTGCGCCCCCTTTAGAGTTTCCCACCCCCAAGGGGTGCGGCCAGCCTCCAGATCCAATCTGGGTGGCGGCCAGAGGGGGAGAGAGGGGGAGGCGCACCCAGGGTGGGCCTTAGGGCCCATCTGCCCTAGGGTTTGCCCCCTTCCCCACTTTCCACGCCTTGGGCCTTGGTGGGGCGCCCAGCCCACCTAGGGGCTGGTCCCTCCCACACTTGGCCCACGCAGCCTTCAGGGCAGGTGGCCCCACTTGGTGGACCCGGGACCCTCCGGTGGTCCCATGCTCTCGATAAACCCCAAACTTTTCCGGTGACCAAAAGGACTTCCCATATATAAATCTTTACCTCCGGACCATTCCGAACTCCTCGTGACGTCCGGGATCTCATCCGGACTCAACAACATTCGGTAACCACATACAAGCTTCCTTTATAACCCTAGCGCCATCGAACCTTAAGTGTGTAGACCCTACGGGTTCGGAGACATGTAGACATGACCGAGACGTTCTCGGTCAATAACCAACAGCGGGATCTGGATACCCATGTTGGCTCCCACATGTTCCACGATGATCTCATCGGATGAACCACGATGTCAAGGACTCAATCGATCCGTATACAATTCCCTTTGTCTAGCGGTATTTTACTTGCCCGAGATTCGATCGTCGGTATACCGATACCTTGTTCAATCTCGTTACGGCAAGTCTCTTTACTCGTTCCGCAACACATCATCCGTGATCAACCCCTTGGTCACATTGTGCACATTATGATGATGTCCTACCGAGTGGGCCCAGAGATACCTCTCCGTTTGCACGGAGTGACAAATCCAGCCTCGATCCGTGTCAACCCAATAGACACTTTCGGAGATACCGTAGTGCACCTTTATAGTCACCCGCCACGTTGTGACGTTTGATACACCCAAAGCACTCCTACGGTATCCGGAGTTACACGATCTCATGGTCTAAGGAAGAGATACTTGACATTAGAAAAGCTCTAGCAAACGAACTACACGATCTTTGTGCTATGCTTAGGATTGGGTCTTGTCCATCACATCATTCTCCTAATGATGTGATCCCGTTATCAATGACATCCAATGTCCATAGCCAGGAAACCATGACTATCTGTTGATCACAACGAGCTAGTCAACTAGAGGCTCACTAGGGACATATTGTGGTCTATGTATTCACACGTGTATTACGATTTCCGGATAATACAGCTTATAGCATGAATAAAAGACAATTATCATGAACAAGGAAATATAATAATAATACTTTTATTATTGCCTCTAGGGCATATTTCCAACAGTCTCCCACTTGCACTAGAGTCAATAATCTAGTTCACATCACCATGTGATTAACACTCACAGTCACATCGCCATGTGACTAACACCCAAGAGTTTACTAGAGTCAAGAGTCTAGTTCACATCACTATGTGATTAACACTCAATGAGTTTTAGGTTTGATCATGTTGCTTGTGAGAGAGGTTTTAGTCAACGGGTCTGAACCTTTCAGATCCGTGTGTGCTTTACAAATCTCTATGTCATCTCCTAGATGTAGCTACCACGCTCTATTTGGAGCTATTCCAAATGACTGTTCTACTTGGAGCTATTCTAAAAGTTGCTCCATTATACGTATCCGGTATCTCTACTCAGAGCTATCCGGATAGGTGTAAAGCTTGCATCGACGTAACCCTTTACGACGAACTCTTTTACCACCTCCATAATCGAGAAAATTTCTTAGTACACTAGTTACTAAGGATAACTTTGACCGCTGTCCTGTGATCCATTCGTGGATCATTCTTGTACCCCTTGACTGACTCATGGCAAGGCACACTTCCGGTGCGGTACACAAAGATAGCATCTTGTAGAGCCTATGTATAAAGCATAGGGGCGACCTTAATCCTTTCTCTCTCTTCTGCCGTGGTCGAGCTTTAAGTCTTAACTTCATACCTTACATGTCGTGCAAGAACTCCTTCTTTGGTGATCCATCTTGAACACCTTCAAGATCATGTTAAGGTATATGCTCATTTGAAAGTACTATTAAGCATTTTGATCTATCTTATAGATCTTGATGCTTAATGTTCAAGTAGCTTAATCCAGGTTTTCCATTGAAAAACACTTTTCAAATAACCCTATATGCTTTCCAGAAATTCTACATCATTTCTGATCAACAATATGTCAATAACATATACTCACCAGAAATTCTATAGTGCTCCCACTCACTTCTTTGGAAATACAAGTTTCTCATAAATTTGTATAAACCCAAAATCTTTGATCATCTTATCAAAGTACATATTCCAACTCCGAGATGCTTACTCCAGTCCTTAGAAGGATCATTGGAGCTAGCATACCTTTTAGCATCCTTAGGATCGACAAAACTTTTCTTATTGTATCACATACAACCTTTCCTTCTGGCTGGTAAGGAAACTCGTTTTGACATCAATCGCAGATTTCATAAATGCAGCTAATGCTAACATGATTCCGACGGACTTAAGCATCGCTACGGATGAGAAAATCTCATCGTAGTCAACTCTTTGAACTTGTGAAAAACTCTTCGCCACAAGTCGAGCTTCATAGTCGGTGACGTCACCGTCCACGTCCGTCTTCTTCTCAAAGATCCATTTGTCTCAATGGCTTGCCGATCATCGGGCAAGACCACCAAAGTCCATGCTTTGTTCTGATACATGGATCCTATCTCGGATTTCATGGCTTCTAACCATTTGTCGGAATTTGGGCCCACCATTGCTTCTCCATAGCTCGTAGGTTCATTGTCGTCTAGCAACATGACCTTCAAGACAGGATTACTGTACCACTCTAAAGTAGTACGCATCCTTGTTACCCTACGAGGTACGGTAGTGACTTGATCTGAAGCTTCATGATCACTATCATAAGCTTCCACTTCAATTGGTGTAGGTGCCACAGGAACAACTTCCTATGCCCTGCTACACAGTAGTTGAAGTGACGGTTCAGTAACCTCATCAAGTCTCCACCATCCTCCCACTCAACTTTTCGAGACAAACTTTTCCTCGAGAAAGGACCCGATTCAAGAAACAATCCCTATTGCTTTCGGATCTGAATTAGGAGGTATACCCAACTGTTTTGGGTGTCCTATGATGATGCGTTTTATCCGCTTTGGGTTCGAGCTTATCAACCTGAAACTTTTTCACATAAGCGTCGCATCCCCAAACTTTTAAGAAATGACGACTTAGGTTTCTCTAAACCATAGTTCATACGGTGTCATCTCAACGGAATTACGTGGTGCCCTATTTAAAGTGAATGTGGTTGTCTCTAATGCCTAACCCATAAACGATAGTGGTATTTCAATAAGAGACATCATGGTACGCACCATATCCAATAGGGTGCAACTATGGTGTTCGGACACACCATCAAACTATGGTGTTCCAAGCGTATTAATTGTGAAACAATTTCCACAATGTCTTAATTGTGTGCCAAAGCTCGTAACTCAGATACTCATCTCTATGATCATATCATAGACATTTCATCCTCTTGTCACGATGATCTTCAACTTCACTCTGAAATTACTTGAACCATTCAATAATTCAGACTTGTGTTTCATCAAGTAAATATACTCTACATCTACTCAAATCATCGTGAAGTAAGAACATAACGATATTCATTGACGCCTCAAGCACTCATTGGACTGCACACATCAAAATGTGTTACTTCCAACAAGTTGCTATCTTGTTCCATCTTATCAAACCGAGGCTTTTCGGTCATCTTGCCCATGTGGTATGATTTGCATATCTCAAGTGATTCAAAATCAAGTGAGTCCAAACGATCCATCTGCATGGAGTTTCTTCATGCATATGCACCAATAGACATGGTTCGCATGTCTCAAACTTTTCAAAACGAGTGAGTCCAAAGATCCATCAACATGGAGCTTCTTCATGCTTTTATACCAATATGACTTACATGGCATTGCCACAAGTAAGTGGTACTATCATTACTATCTTATATCCTTTTGGCATGAAAATGTGTATCACTACGAGCGAGATTCAATAAACCATTCCTTTAGGTGCAAGACCATTAAAGGTGTTATTCAAATAAATAGAGTAACCATTATTCTCCTTAAATGAATAACAGTATTGCGATAGACATAATCCAATCATGTCTATGCTCAACGCAAACACCAAATCTCGATGGTAGAGGGAGCGTGCGATGCTTGATCACATCAACCTTGGAAACACTTCCAACACATATCGTCAGCTCACCTTTAGCTAGTCTCCGTTTATTTCGGTAGCTTATATTTCGAGTTACTAACACTTAGCAACCGAACCGGTATCTAATACCTGGTGCTACTAGGAGTACTAGTAAAGTACACATTAACATAATGTATATCCAATATACTTCTATCGACCTTGCCAGCCTTCTCATCTACCAAGTATCTAGGGTAATTCCGCTCTAGTGACTATTCCCCTTATCACAGAAGCACTTAGTCTCGGGTTTGGGTTCAACCTTGGGTGTCTTCATTGGAGCAGCAGCTGATTTGCCGTTTCATGAAGTATCCCTTCTTGCCCTTGCCCTTCTTGAAACTAGTGGTTTCACCAACCATCAACAATTGATGCTCCTTCTTGATTTCTACTTTCGCGGTGTCAAACATCGCGAATACCTCAAGGATCATCATATCTATCCCCGATATGTTATAGTTCATCACGAAGCTCTAGCAGCTTGGTGGCAATGACTTTGGAGAAACATCACTATCTCATCTGGAAGATCGACTCCCACTCGATTCAAGTGATTGTTGCACTCGGACAATCGAGCACAAGCTCAACGATTGAGCATTTCTACCTTAGTTTACAGGCTAAGAAAATCGTCGGAGGTCTCATACCTCTTGGCGTGGGCACGAGCACGAAATCTCAATTTCAGCCCTCGAAACATCTCATATGTTCCGCGACGTTTGAAAAACATCTTCGTGCCACAATTCTAAACCGTTTATCCGAACTATCACGTAGTTATCAAAGCGTGTATGTCCAATGTTCGCAACATCCACAAACGACGTTTGGGGTTCAAAGACACCGGCGGTGCATTAAGGACTTAAGCTTTCTCGTGTCGCATAATCGCCATCTGTCAACTTTCATCTATATTTTCTCTAGGAACATATCTAAGCAGTGGAACTAAAGCGCGAGCTTACGACATAATTTGCAAAGATCTTTTGACTATGTTCAGGATAATTAAGTTCATCTTATGAACTCCCACTCGATAGACATCCTCGGTCATCTAAGTGATTGCATGATCCAAGTCAACTAGCCCGTGTCCGATCATCACGTGAGACGGACTAGTCATCATCGGTGAACATCTTCATGTTGATCGTATCTTCTATCGACTCATGCTCGACCTTTCGGTCTCCGTGTTCGAGGCCATGTGCGCACATGCTAGGCTCGTCAAGTTAACCCCAAGTGTTTTCGCTGTGTAAAACTGTCTTACAACCGTTGTATGTGAACGTAAGAATCCATCACACCCGATCATCACGTGGTGCTTAGAAGCGACGAACTGTAGCAACGGTGCACAGTCAGGGGAGAACACTTCTTGAAATTTTGTAAGGGATCATCTTATTTACTACCGTCGTTCTAAGTAAACAAGATGCATAAACATGATAAACATCACATGCAATCAAATAGTGACATGATATGGCCAATATCATTTTGCTCCTATTGATCTCCATCTTCGGGGCTCCATGATCATCATCGTCACCGGCATGACACCATGATCTCCATCATCATGATCTCCATCATCGTGTCTCCATGAAGTCGTCTCGCCAACTTATTACTTCTACTACTATGGCTACCGGTTAGCAATAAAGTAAAGTAATTACATGGCGTTGTTCAATGACACGCAGGTCATACAATAAATAAAGACAACTCCTATGGCTCCTGCCGGTTGTCATACTCATCGACATGCAAGTCGTGAATCCTATTACAAGAACATGATCAATCTCATACATCACATATCATTCATCACATTCATCTTGGCCATATCACATCACATAGCATACCTGCAAAAACAAGTTAGACGTCCTCTAATTGTTGTTTGCATGTTTTACGTGGCTGCTATGGGTTTCTAGCAAGAACGTTTCTTACCTACGCAAAACCACAACGTGATTTGCCAATTTGCTATTTACCCTTCATAAGGACCCTTTTCATCGAATCCGTTCCGACTAAAGTGGAGAGGCGGCACCGCTAGCCACCTTATGCACGAAGTGCATGTCAATCGGTGGAACCTGTCTCACGAAGAATACGTGTAAGGTCGGTCCGGCCGCTTCATCCCACAATACCGTCGAAACAAGATTGGACTAGTAACGGTAAGCATATTGAACAACATCAACGCCCACAACTACTTTGTGTTCTACTCGTGCAAAGAATCTACGCAATAGACCTAGCTCATGATGCCTTTGTTGGGGAGCGTGGCGAAATTCAAAATTTTCCCACGTGTCACCAAGATCTATCTATGGAGAGACCAGCAACGAGTAGTAAGAGAGTGCATCTACATACCCTTGTAGATCGCTAAGCGGAAGCGTTCAAGTGAACGGGTTGATGGAGTCGCACTCGTCGTGATTCAAATCACCGATGATCAAGTGTCGAACGGACGGCACCTCCGCGTTCAACACACGTACAGCCCGGTGGCGTCTCCCCGCCTTGATCCAGCAAGGAGAGAGGGAGAGGTTGAGGAAGACTCCTCCAGCAGCAGCACAACGGCGTGGTGGTGATGGAGGAGTGTGGCAATCCAGCAGGAGGCCGCTAAGCACCACGGAGAGGAGGAGTACTTGGAGAGAGAGAGGGCTGCAACCAAAGGCGAGACCGAATCACGTGTATTCTGTGTGTCCTCGGGCAGCCCTATGCCTCACTATTTATAGGGGGAGAGGGGGGCTGCGCCCCCTTTAGAGTTTCCCACCCCCAAGGGGTGCGGCCAGCCTCCAGATCCAATCTGGGTGGCGGCCAGAGGGGGAGAGAGGGGGAGGCGCACCCAGGGTGGGCCTTAGGGCCCATCTGCCCTAGGGTTTGCCCCTTCCCCACTTTCCACGCCTTGGGCCTTGGTGGGGCGCCCAGCCCACCTAGGGGCTGGTCCCTCCCACACTTGGCCCACGCAGCCTCTCAGGGCAGGTGGCCCCACTTGGTGGACCCGGGACCCTCCGGTGGTCCCGACGTCTCGATAAACCCCAAACTTTTCCGGTGACCAAAACAGGACTTCCCATATATAAATCTTTACCTCCGGACCATTCCGAACTCCTCGTGACGTCCGGGATCTCATCCGGACTCGAACAACATTCGGTAACCACATACAAGCTTCCTTTATAACCCTAGCGCCATCGAACCTTAAGTGTGTAGACCCTACGGGTTCGGGAGACATGTAGACATGACCGAGGCGTTCTCCGTCAATAACCAACAGCGGGATCTGGATACCCATGTTGGCTCCTACATGTTCCACGATGATCTCATCGGATGAACCACGATGTCAAGGACTCAGTCGATCCCGTATACAATTCCCTTTGTCTAGCGGTATTTTACTTGCCCGAGATTCGATCGTCGGTATACCGATACCTTGTTCAATCTCGTTATCGGCAAGTCTCTTTACTCGTTCCGCAACACATCATCCCGTGATCAACCCCTTGGTCACATTGTGCACATTATGATGATGTCCTACCGAGTGGGCCCAGAGATACCTCTCCGTTTGCACGGAGTGACAAATCCCAGTCTCGATCCGTGTCAACCCAATAGACACTTTCGGAGATACCTGTAGTGCACCTTTATAGTCACCCAGTTACGTTGTGACGTTTGATACACCCAAAGCACTCCTACGGTATCCGGGAGTTACACGATCTCATGGTCTAAGGAAGAGATACTTGACATTAGAAAAGCTCTAGCAAACGAACTACACGATCTTTGTGCTATGCTTAGGATTGGGTCTTGTCCATCACATCATTCTCCTAATGATGTGATCCCGTTATCAATGACATCCAATGTCCATAGCCAGGAAACCATGACTATCTGTTGATCACAACGAGCTAGTCAACTAGAGGCTCACTAGGGACATATTGTGGTCTATGTATTCACACGTGTATTACGATTTCCGGATAATACAGTTATAGCATGAATAAAAGACAATTATCATGAACAAGGAAATATAATAATAATACTTTTATTATTGCCTCTAGGGCATATTTCCAACACGTGCACCACCATAGGTTTTTTTAGAATCACCGGGGGAGGAGTCCCTCCACCTGAATTGTTGGGGAACGTAGCAGAAATCAAAAAAATTCTACGCATCATTTTGCTCCTTTTGATCTCCATCTTCGGGGCTCCATGATCATCATCGTCACCGGCATGACACCATGATCTCCATCATCATGATCTCCATCATCGTGTCTCCATGAAGTTGTCTCGCCAACTATTACTTCTACTACTATGGCTAACGGTTTAGCAATAAAGTAAAGTAATTACATGGTGTTGTTCATTGACACGCAGGTCATACAATAAATTAAGACAACTCCTATGGCTCTCGCGGTTGTCATACTCATCGACATGCAAGTCGTGATTCCTATTACAAGAACATGATCAATCTCATACATCACATATCATTCATCACATTCTTTTGGCCATATCACATCACATAGCATACCCCCGCAAAAACAAGTTAGACGTCCTCTAATTGTTGTTTGCATGTTTTACGTGGCTGCTATGGGTTTCTAGCAAGAACGTTTCTTACCTATGCAAAAACCACAACGTGATATGACAATTGCTATTTACCCTTCATAAGGACCCTTTTCATCGAATCCGATCCGACTAAAGTGGGAGAGCGGCACCGCTATCCACCTTATGCAACAAGTGCATGTCAGTCGGTGGAACCTGTCTCACGTAAGTGTACGTGTAAGGTCGGTCCGGGCCGCTTCATCCCACAATACCGTCGAAACAAGATTGGACTAGTAACGGTAAGCATATTGAGGAGGAGGGAGAGGAGGAGGGCTGCGTGGTGGTGGTGGAGGAGCGTGGCACTCCAACAGGGCTTCGCCAAGCACCGCAAGAGACGAGGAGGGAGAGGGGTAGGGCTGCGCCAAGAGGAGGATCAAATCATGTGTTGGGCAGCCCCCAAACCTCAAGTATATATAGGGGAGAGGAGGGGCTGCGCCCCCACCTAGGGTTCCCTACCTAGGGGTGGCGGCAGCCCCTAGATCCCATCTGGGTGGCGGCCAAAGGGGAAGAGAGGGGGGGCGCACCTAGGGTGGGCCTTAGGGCCCATCTGGACCTTGGGTTTGCCCTCCCACTCTCCCTGCGCCTTGGTCCTGGTGGGGCGCACCAGCCCACAGGAGCTGGTCCTCCCACACTTGGCCCACGCAGCCTTCAGGGCTGGTGGCCCCACTGGTGGACCCCAGGACCCTCCGGTGGTCCCAGATGCTACCGATAGCACCAAACTTTTTTCGGTGACCAAAGCTGGACTTCCCATATATAAATCTTTACCTCCGGACCATTCCAGAACTCCTCGTGACGTCCGGGATCTCATCCGGGACTCCGAACAACATTCGGTAACCACGTACATCTATTCCCTATAACCCTAGCGTCATCGAACCTTAAGTGTGTAGACCCTACTGGTTCGGGCCGGAGACACGTAGACATGACCGAGACAACTCTCCGGCCAATAACCAATAGCGGGATCTGGATACCCATGTTGGTTCCCACATGTTCCACAATGATCTCATCGGATGATCCATGATGTCGAGGATTCAATCAATCCCGTATTCAATTCCCTTTGTCTAGCGGTATAGTACTTGCCCGAGATTCGATCGTCGGTATCCCGATACCTTGTTCAATCTCGTTACCGGCAAGTCTCTTTACTCGTTCCGTAACACATCATCCCGTGATCAACCCCTTGGTCATATTGTGCACATTGTGATGATGTCCTACTGAGTGGGCCCAGAGATACCTCTCCGTCACACGGAGTGACCAATCCCAGTCTCGATTCGTGCCAACCTAACAGACACTTTCGGAGATACCCGTAGTGCACCTTTATAGCCACCCGATTCGTTGTGGACGTTTGGTACACCCAAAGCATTCCTACGGTATCCGGGAGTTGCACAATCTCATGGTCTAAGGAAATGATACTTGACATTAGAAAAGCTTTAGCATACGAACTACGATCTTTGTGCTAGGCTTAGGATTGGGTCTTGTCCATCACATCATTCTCCTAATGATGTGATCCCGTTATCAACGACATCCAATGTCCATGGTCAGGAAACCGTAACCATCTATTGATCAACGAGCTAGTCAACTAGAGGCTTACTAGGGACATGGTGTTGTCTATGTATCCACACATGTATCTGAGTTTCCTATCAATACAATTATAGCATGGATAATAAACGATTATCATGAACAAGGAAATATAATAATAACTAATTTATTATTGCCTCTAGGGCATATTTCCAACATGAATATATTGCTCAAAGTGGCCATAATGCCAGGAGAGTGATCCAGTTTATAAGGGAAACCGGATCGAAAACCTTAACAAATTAACCCCGTTTATGAGGAAAACCGAGCAGAAAACTAGAGAGGTAATAAGTGTTACAAGGAAAGGAGATGAACAGGACGCCCAACATAAGGCAATACCTATCTAGCATACTAACAGGACCAGGTAGATGAGGGGTGCGTCGAGGAATCACAATACCAAGACTCTACAACCAGCCTAACGCACCGCACCAGCGTGCGTATCAAACCCCACGGCACAACAGAGGAGCATCCACAATAAACGAGTGCCAAAGCTTAACACGAACCTTGTGACACAGCTTAACACGAACCTTGTGCCAAAGCTTAACACGAACCTTGACTGAGCGCTCCGCCACGGAAGTTCAAGACGACTAGCAAGTCGGGGAGGCGTCATTGCGTCGTCATTGAGCAAAGGTGAACCAGGACGAGACCAAGAGCCCGAGTCTCGCCTCAACAGAACAGGGTCATGAGCATGCATAGAAGCAGGTCGAAGACCACACGTAGGACAGCCGAATAGAAACACCTGAAGAAGAACACACCACCCTCGGTCCTGAGCAGGCCGCACCACCACCACCAAACGCACGACCCACAACCACACATAGCAACAGAAGCCGTTGTTTGGGTCTCCAAGACGACGCCTCCAAGGAGGTAGTGTTGTCGAGCACACAACACCGTCATCCAATCCGGCAAGCCCGATCTTGGGTTTTTACCCGGAGACCACAAACAAAGAACTGTAGGTGTTTTAGCTCCACGACGACACCTCCTACGAGGAAAACGACGTCCGTAGACGCCGCTGCCGCCGGCATCAGCAGAGCCGATGTAGGGTTCTCACCCGGAGTTTGAGCACATCCCTACAGCAAGAAGGCAGCTGACCACCACTGCCGTCGAACCATCCAACAAAGAAGAAGCACGACGAACCGCCTCAGCCAGCCACACCTCACGGAGACCACCGGCGTCCAAACTCAACACTAGACGCCAGATCCACCAAAGGTCGGCCGGACGCAGAGCCACCGGACGCAACGCAAGCCACCATGCCCCACCAAGCACCATGCCGACAAGGAGCAGAGGGGCGCTGCCCAAGGCCAAGAACCAACATGGTTCCGGGCTGTAGCCATACATCAGGTACGCCGATGTGCCCCACGTGCGCCACCGCACGCCTGCCGGAGGCCAGTTCCGAAGCGCCCGCAGTGTAGACTGAAGGGGGGGTGGGGTGGGGTCGAACCTTGCTGTTGCAGCACCTCCACTGCCCACCACCCCTCCTTCACGCGCCCGTCGGAGACCAGAACCAAAGCGACACCGCGCTGATTGGAGGCAGGGAGATCAAGAACCGACTGCAGCAGCACCGCCACCACCCACCAGCACCACCCAGGACACCATCCTCTGCCCCAAGCCGGACCACCACGGGCTAGACCATCCAGATCCAGCCAGGCCAGAGAACCACCACCAGCAAACCGCGCGAACCACCCCCAACGCCAGGCACAGGCAGGACGCCACAAGCTTGAGCCCGGGCCGGACCACCCATAGGCAGGACGCCAGCTGCGCGTGCCTAGGGCGGACTATGGAGCACTGGAGCCTGGCACCGCGCACCCGAGGCCGAGGAGAGACCCTAGCGCCGCCACCTCGTGCAGGGAGACCCAGATCCGGCCACGGCAGCCGCTGCAGAGAGTCCAGCCACCGCGTGACGCGGCCACCGGCGGCTGCTCCGCTCGTCCGGGCCACCGCGACGAGAGGCCGCCTAACGGATCTGAGGGGAGAGCCCCGCTGCCGCCATCCCTGGGGCACGCGCGGCTTAGCCCGCGTCCCCTCCAGCGGCGGCGAAGCAGGGGAGGGGTGGAGGGAGGTTCCAGCGGTGGCGCAACTAGGGTTGCCCCCCGAGTCGCCAGAGCAGGCGACGCGGGGGGGGGGGGGGGCATGTGTGAGAGTGCTATTCCACCACCATAGGGTTCAAATCAAGTATATGTCTAAGCAGTGGCAAATCTAGAAAGAAAATGAAGCGTTGGCTCAAAGTTCACGGTAAGTGAACTAAATGCTTTTATTGAACAAAAAATTAGATTAGTATAGCAAGCTGGGCATTATCTTCTAGTCCTGTTGTCCAATTAAGCTCAACACGTTCCAAATTACTAGTAAGAACATGTACCATTTACTAGAGTTTTTGTGACTTCTTCAAATATAAAAGATTTGAGCAAAAAACAAAAGATCAATCAACAAAAAGCCATGATCTCTCAGTCAGGTTGTCCAAATATGCTTAAATTTTGCCACACTACTATCGAGCTAATACAATATCTATATAAAAAAATACTCCCTTCATTCTCAAATATTTGTCTTTCTAAACATTTGAAATGTAATACAACATATGGATGTATGTAGACATATTTTAGAGTGTAGATTCACTCATCTTGCTTCGTATGTAGTCACTTGTTGAAATCTCTAGAAAGACAAATATTTGCGAACGGAGGAAGTAGGATTTTGTTGTAGATTTTTTTTTGAGGGGTTGTTGTAGAAATTTTGTGTACTAGTGCAATACCAAGAGATCACATAAAGTATATTTATGCCATATGGCAAGTGTATGAGCTAAGCGAACTCAATCAATTGTAGGAAAAGCCAATATTTCCACTTAAATTCGTACGGACTCGAGTTCGACTCCTCAAAAGCAATTTTCACTATTTATCTATCTGATTTACTGTGTGCAGATAGGCTGGAACGAGAGTAACAGTAGTGGTAGGAATTTGTTTACTACTCCCTCTGTCCCATAATATAAGAGCGCTCTTATATTATGGGACTGAAGGAGTATTATTTATTTTTGAGGACAGGTATAGGCTTCAGGCTGTTGAAGCCCCCTGTTGGAATCGCCACTTTATGTAAGGTAAAACCCTTTTGTATTGTTATACATGTTACAAATTAACATGGGCATAATAAAAGGAGCATCTATGGCCAGTTAACTTCTTTTTTACATTTCTATTGGTTCGGCTAAGCCGTTGGATTTCAATTCAACTGCTAGCTCACCTTCTTCATCCTTGGGCCCATTCCTTCCCGAGGTGTGCTCCCTCCTCTATGCCTTCTTCTCTCAACCATTATTGGTCCCATCGTTCGGCAAGGTCCTGGTGAGCCCAAGCCGGCGAGACCACGACTACCATGGCTCGAGCTCAGCCAACTATGCAATCCGAGCGGCGGTTAGAACAAAAAGGTCATCCACTTGCATTTGTCAACCCTTGTTCTCGCATGTGCCAGCGACGGCACAGGCAGCTGCATCGCCATTGTTTCCGACAATGCATTGGCTTGACCTCCTTCTGAGCTCCGAGCCGCTTCTTCCATAAAAAATCTCAACGAATTCGAATAATAAAAGAATAAGGACGGAAATTCCATATAAATACATCTGAAGTCAGCTCGCCGGGGGGGGGGGGGTGTTAAACCGGTCGTTCCCAAGCAAGGAAACGATCAATCGGTTTTGTTCGCTAAAAAAACACTCTCACTCCCAACAAACGCTTCATAATTTCCATGTAGAAACATATACAATTGTCATGTTAAAAGAATTTTCATTCTTCTAAAGTGAAAGCTGTCATGTTAAAAATATCCATGCTCATGGCTGAAGGGAATTGCTATGCTACATCAAGGAAATAAGTTTAAAATGCCATGCTATAAAAAAATGAAATTGCCACCCCGAATGTGTTGGCTCATATTGCCATACCGTGCGAATTATTTTTTGCCGCCAGCTGCTAGTTCACGCAAAGGGGTATGTGGAAGCGAAGGCTTTTGGATTCGTGCGTGGGATCCGACATGTCTGAAGGCGTTCGATCAGATTGCTTAAAAATCTGATGTCAGTTCTATGCAGTGGAGGAGACAGGGGGGACCAGCAAGGAACCTGCCCCACCTAACATTCTTCATCTAAGCCTAATATGCTTAGACCTCTTCCAATGCAAAGATGCTTAGATATGGTGCTAAGTATATTAAATGTCTTAGCAACTCAAGTCCCCAATGCAAAGGTCCTAAGCTTTTGGGTGCTAAGCTTCACGCATTTAGTTAGTTGTAGACTCAGAATTATGCTTTTACCTAGGTACACGTGCTTAGCACCGTTTCTTCCTGGGGTCACCATACTACTCTCTCTTCTTAACTAGCATGCCACATCAGATTTTTCGCTTAGTTGGCAAGCTTAGCACCTTTACAAGGTGGAGTATTGGGAGGGGACTTATGAGGAGATGATTATTTGCCACTAGTTTCGTGTATTTTGATGCACATGCCCTCCCCAACAACTTATTAGCAACACTTAGCCAGATTTTCCTGGCTCCGCGCCACTGGTTCTACGGCATTTATAGGAAGAAAACAAGCTAAGGATACGGAATTTACAAGGAGATTTTTTGTGGGGTAAAACTCGTGGGCGGCGATCCTCAGTGTCGAAAGTGATGCAATCATGCAATGCATGATGTTCCATGACAGGCGGCTGTGAGCGTGCTGTAATCTTCACTGTCGTATGCGCCTGCACTGTCTGCTTGCGGCGAACGGCTGTCCCGAGACGCCGGAGTCGAACGGCAGTGGGGGCATCGATACAATCATACAAACACGGCCGTCCCCGTCCCGTCCGTCGCCGTCGCGCCTGCTCGCAGCGCGCCCGCGCCGCCGTGCGCGTGTTGGAACATTAGGTATTATTCAGAGAGCGTCGCCGTCGCGGCGCTGTCATGCATCATGCAGATCGAAACTCGTCTCTTTCTTTCCCGTCGCCAGCACGAGGCAAAAATAGCATCCGCGCAGCGCAGCGGTAGCCACTCGCGGCCCGGTATGTAGACGTAGACGGCGGAGGCCCGCGCGACGTGGCAGCGGGTGGCCAAGTTCCGTTCCGCCATTCCAGCCAGCTCGCACGACTGGGACGGACGGACGGACGGACGGACGCGTACGAGGTAACCAACCAATCACCCACCCCACCCCTCGCGCGCAACCAGCCAAACCACGCGGCGACGACGACGGCGATCGATCGGAGCCCGGAACCCCCTCCTCCTCCTCCGGCCGCCGCCCGGGAAGCGATCACGATCACGACCACGGCCACGATCGCACCCGCCTCGCCCGCGCGCGCGTCGCTCTGCCCGCCGCCGATCAGGTAATTGGTTTGGTTTGTACGATCTTCTTCTCGTCCGGCCCCTGATCAGGGCCGGCATAAACGTGTGATTCCATTGGATACTACTTACTCATCATGGCCGCCGGCCGATGGATCTGGTTGATCTTCTTCTGTGCATGCGTGCATGCGTGCGCAGATGAGTGTGTCAGGGTCGGAGAGCGGGGCCTCGGCCAACAAGCCCAAGTGTATGTACGATCGTGCCGCATTCTTTGATTCCCCTATTTTGCTGAGAGATTCTAAATTCCTGTGACTAATTGAATTCCCGTTTCGTTTTGGCAGATTCTAAATTCACGCAGCAGGAGCTCCCGGCATGCAAGCCGTTACTAACTCCCGGAATCGTACGATTTAATTATTACTCCATTCGTTTCTCTTGTGATGATCGTTGCAAATGTAACATCGACCCAGGGCTACATCTTTGTCAACCTGAATGTAGTAACATGAAGCCTTCGATTGATATATAGGTCATCGGCGCCTTCTCGCTCATCGGCATCATCTTCGTCCCGATAGGTCTCGCGTCGCTGTCGGCGTCGCAGGAGGTGAAAAATTCAGACAAGCGCAGTTGCAGTGCTGTATGAACAAAATGCATTTCATCTTTGCTGTTCCCTAATCTGACACTATTGCAAGATGCAGATTGTTGAATTGATAGATCGATACGATGAGGAGTGTGTCACCGCCAGCGACAAGATCGGGTTCATCCAGGACTCCAAGGCCAACAAGGCGTGCACCAGAAAGATCACGGTGCGATTCAGAGACACATCTTCTCATTGAGAAATGCGTCTGAACTTGAACAGAGGCAGCCCTGAAGATAACAGCTGGGCGTCTTTGTGTTCAGGTGCCCAAGCCTATGAAGGGCCCCATACACGTCTACTACCAGCTGGAGAACTTCTACCAGAACCACCGGCGGTACGTCAAGAGCCGGAGCGACCAGCAGCTGCGCGACAAGGACTACAAGGACCCCAAGGCGGTGATCAAGGCCTGCGACCCGGAGGCCACCACCGGCGACGGCTCCCTCATCGTGCCCTGCGGCCTCATCGCCTGGAGCCTCTTCAACGACACCTACGCCTTCTCGGTGAACAAGAAGTCGGTGACGGTGAACAAGAAGGACATCGCCTGGGCCAGCGACAAGAACAGCAAGTTCGGCAGCAACGTCTTCCCCGTCAACTTCCAGAAGGGCGGCCTCATCGGCGGCGGCAACCTCAACGACAAGCTACCTGTCTGTCACTAATTAAGTGCAGATATAAGAGCTTCTGACGCGGCATGCATTCTGAACTTGGGGTGCATTCGTTGAAATTTTTTAACAGCTGAGCGAGCAGGAGGATTTGATCGTGTGGATGCGGACGGCGGCGCTGCCGACGTTCAGGAAGCTGTACGGGCGGATTGAGACGGACATCATGGCGAGCGACGAGATCACGGTGGTGATCCAGAACAACTACAACACGTACAGCTTCGGGGGCACCAAGGCGGTGGTGCTGTCGACGGCGTCGTGGATCGGCGGCAAGAACAACTTCATCGGCGTCGCCTACGTGGCCGTCGGCGGCATCTGCCTCCTCCTCGCCATGGGCTTCGTCGTCCTCTACGTCGTCAAGCCAAGGTAAACACCAGCATCTCACATGTCATTTTCGAATAACAAGTATACATGTTTATGTGCAGATAATTCATTGTAAAAAGCAGCAAATCAATGTGAGGTTGGATTTTGTTCAGGGCCCTCGGGGACCCCGCGTACCTGTCGTGGAACAAGGAGGCCGCCGAGTACTCGCACTGATCGAACGCGATGCTGAAATCACAAGGCCCGTTTTGTAGATGGATGCAGCAGGGATAAAACGGTTTAGTAGCTGCTGTGTGTGCTCTTTCTGGTTGTTATTAGCTGGGTTTGGTAGTTGTTGATACAGGCAGCGTCTCAGACGTTGCTTTCTATACCTTCCTGAGCATCTGATGATGATGATGATGATGCATGGTCTGAGGCTCCGGTTTGTGGCTCTTCCGGATCATGATCAGCCTATGCGAGATGATCTAGGATATATCTAGGCGCGGCTCTTTTGTTTCATGTTCAGTAGCTGTAAAACACATTGTGGTTTCTGATAAATGAAATCGGAGAGAGAGCTCTATCTTTTTTTTGAACCTTTGCATTGATAAACCAGAGTACATTTACAGCAGAGTAGATTGGGGGTGGGGAAAGAAAGCAAAATACATAAACTTCACATTACAATCTCATACTCCCTCTGTTCGGAATTACTCGTCCAAGAAATGAATGTATCTAGATGTATTTTAGTTGTAGATACATCCATTTTTGTGACAAGTAATTCCGAACGGAGGGAGTAGATAAGTGCGATGATGGCTCTTGACTTGCCAACGAAAACGGTGAAAGCAATAAACAGAGTTTTTTTTTAGAAAAGGAAGCAATAAACAGAGTGTGTAGAGGTTTTCTATGGTGCAGAAAGACGGATGCCCGCGGTGGGCATTGCGATGTGGCATCAGAGTCGGTATGCGCGCCCAAATGGGCAGGTGGGCTTGGCATTCCTAACATACGGTGGATGAATGTTGCCATGCGGAGTAGATGGCCGTGGCTAAAACATACAGATACTGAAAGGCCTTTGGAAGGAGTTCGTGATCAAAGTACCGAAGGAGTCCAAGCTCATATTCCAGGCTGCCACGAGAGCGAAGATTGGTGATGGCCGAACTACCCTTTTCTGGGAGGATCGATGGCTGGATGGGATGAGACTTCAGGATTCTAGCACGCATATGTTGCACACGAATGATTAGTCAGGTTGCCCTAGATGGGACCTGGGCTTCAGACATTGGACCCAACTTGGGAAGCGATGCCCTTCAAGAGTTCTTGTTACTATGGACAAGAGTAACAATGTGGGAGCCCATACATGGCAGTACATACAGCTTTTCTTGGTCATGGGAGACAAAGGGGGATTTTTCAGTGAGGTCAGCGTATGCCTCTAAGTTTTGGGGAAGGGAGATAGTTCCCTCGCTAGAGCTGACCTGGAAATCTCGGGCATCATCACCGTGTCGCTTCTTCGCTTGGCTTGCCCTACGAAATAGGTGTTGGACATCAGACATGCTCGCAAGAAGAGGATTACCACATCAGGAGGCGTGCCCTTTCTGTGATCAGGAGGAGGAGACTATAAACCACATCTTGATCTCTTGTGTCTTTGGCAGGACGATCTGGGCAGCGATATGCGCGGCTTTGGGGAAGCATGAGTGGGCTCTGACCTATGTTGACTCTCTTCAGGAATGGTTATGCAGTAAGGATGGATTCCAAGGCATGACAAGAAAGGACCTTCACACAATCTTCCTTCTAGCTATTTGGGAGCCGTGGAAGTATCGTAATGCTATTGTTTTTTATGGAGCTACGCCCGAGCTGGACTGGGTCCTGCATAGGATAACGACGGAAGGTAGGGTGTGGGCAATGGTAGGGCTATTCAGAGGGAACATGGGTCCAATACTCAGTAGAATCGAGCGGGTGGACTCGTTGTAAAATTCTATTCACGACATTCTTTGCCCTTCTTCTTTAATATATGATATGCACACTCATGCATATTCGAGAAAAAAAAAGTGATTCCAGCGTCCTTTGAGACTAGGGTATACATAAAGGTCTTGACTGCTGGACCATCCATATTTGATAGTTGAGAGCCGCCTTGAGAGGAGAAGTTCAAATGTAATTTGGTTGAGTGTGAGAGCAGCAGGCAAGAATTTAGGTGGTTAAGAGAAGATAAACCTAATCCCCCATGTGAGAAAGGCGCACAAACAAAATCCCATGCAACTTTACACTGCCTCCCCCTCCCCCCTGACACTATGTCCCGACCCACCTAAAAAAAGGCCCTACAAAGCTTATCGATCTCGAGGACAACGCTCATAGGCATCAACAGAGAAGTCATGGCATAGATAGGCAAGGCTCTAAGAACTGAAGGAACCAGAAAAACCCGACCTGCAAGAGACGTAAGTACCCCTCACCAACCTGCCAGATGGTGGTCAATCTTGTCAATGATGAAAAAGAATTCTGAAAGATTAAGCTTCAGAGTTGATAAAGGCAAGCCAAGGTATGACTGAGAGAAGGAGGCAACAGTATGTTGGAAATATGCCCTAGAGGCAATAATAAAAGTATTATTATATTTCCTTGTTCATGATAATTGTCTTCTATTCATGCTATAACTGTATTATCCGGAAATCGTAATACACGTGTGAATACATAGACCACAATATGTCCCTACTGAGCCTCTAGTTGAATAGCTCGTTGTGATCAACAGATAGTCATGGTTTCCTGGCTATGGACATTGGATGTCGTTGATAACGGGATCACATCATTAGGAGAATGATGTGATGGACAAGACCCAATCCTAAGCATAGCACAAAGATCGTGTAGTTCGTTTGCTAGAGCTTTTCCAATGTCAAGTATCTCTTCCTTAGACCATGAGATCGTGTAACTCATCAAACGTCACAACGTAAATGGGTGACTATAAAGGTGCACTACAGGTATCTCCGAAAGTGTCTGTTGGGTTGACACGGATCGAGACTGGGATTTGTCACTCCGTGCAAACGGAGAGGTATCTCTGGGCCCACTCGGTAGGACATCATCATAATGTGCACAATGTGACCAAGGGGTTGATCACGGGATGATGTGTTACGGAACGAGTAAAGAGACATGCCGGTAACGAGATTGAACAAGGTATCGGTATACCGACGATCGAATCTCGGGCAAGTATAATACCGCTAGACAAAGGGAATTGTATATGGGATCGACTGAGTCCTTGACATCGTGGTTCATCCGATGAGATCATCGTGGAACATGTGGGAGCCAACATGGGTATCCAGATCCCGCTGTTGGTTATTGACCGGAGAACGTCTCGGTCATGTCTACATGTCTCCCGAACCCGTAGGGTCTACACACTTAAGGTTCGATGAGGCTAGGGTTATAAAGGAAGTTTGTATGTGGTTACCGAATGTTGTTCGGAGTCCTGGATGAGATCGCGGACGTCACGAGGAGTTCCGGAATGGTCCGGAGGTAAAGATTTATATATGGGAAGTCCTATTTTGGCCACCGGAAAATGTTCGGGATTTTTCGGTATTGTCTGGGAAGGTTCTAGAAGGTTCGGAGTGGGGCCCACCTGCATGGGGGACCCACATGAACGTGGGTAGTGGGGAAAGGCCCTACACCCCTGGTCAAAGCGCACCAAGATCCCCCTTAGAAGGAATAAGATCATATCCCGAAGGATAAGATCAAGATCCCTAAAGGGGGATAACAATCGATGGGGAAGGAAATGATGGGATTTCTTTCCTCCCACCTTGGCCAACGCCCCAATGGACTTGGAGGGCAAGAAACCAGCCCTCCATCCCTATATATAGTGGGAGGCGCATGGGAGCTACACACGAGTTCAGCGCAGCCCTCCCTCTCCCAAGTCCTCCTCCTCTCCCGCGGTGTTTGGCGAAGCCTGCAGATTGCCACGCTCCTCCACCACCACCACGCCGTCGTGCTGCTGCTGGATGGAGTCTTCCTCAACCTCTCCCTCTCTCCTTGCTGGATCAAGGAATGGGAGGCGTCACCGGCTGTATGTGTGTTGAGCGCGGAGGTGCCGTCCGTTCGGCACTAGGATCTCCGTGATTTGGATCACGACAAGTACGACTCCTTCAACCCGTTCTCTTGAACGCTTCCGCTTAGCGATCTACAAGGGTATGTAGATGCACTCTCCTTCCCTCGTTGCTGGTTTCTCCATATATAGATCTTGGTGACACGTAGGAAAATTTTGAATTTCGCCACGTTCCCCAACATGATGGCATCATGAGCTAGGTCTATTGCGTAGATTCTTTGCACGAGTAGAACACAAAGTAGTTGTGGGCGTTGATTTTGTTCAATATGCTTACCGTTACTAGTCCAATCTTGTGTCGACAGTATTGTGGGATGAAGCGGCCGGACCGACCTTACGTACTCTTACGTGAGACAGAGTTCCACCGATTGACATGCACTTGGTGCATAAGGTGGCTAGCGGTGCCGATCTCTCCCACTTTAGTCGGAACTCGATTCGATGAAAAGGGTCCTTATGAAGGGTAAATAGCAATTGGCATATCACGTTGTGGTTTTGCGTAGGTAAGAAACGTTCTTGCTAGAAACCCATAGCAGCCACGTAAAACATGCAACAACAATTAGAGGACGTCTAACTTGTTTTTGCAGGGTTTGCTATGTGATGTGATATGGCCAAGAAGAATGTGATGAATGATATGTGATGTATGAGATTGATCATGTTCTTCTAATAGGAATCACGACTTGCATGTCGATGAGTATGACAACCGGCAGGAGCCATAGGAGTTGTCTTTATTTATTGTATGACCTGCGTGTCATTGAAGAACGCCATGTAATTACTTTACTTTATTGCTAACCGGTAGCCATAGTAGTAGAAGTAATAAGTTGGCAAGACAACTTCATGGAGACACGATGATGGAGATCATGATGATGGAGATCATGGTGTCATGCCGGTGACGATGATGATCATGGAGCCCCAAAGATGGAGATCAAAAGGAGCGAAATGATATTGGCCATATCATGTCACTATTTGATTGCATGTGATGTTTATCATGTTTATGCATCTTGTTTACTTAGAACGACGGTACTAAATAAGATGATCCCTTGCAAAATTTCAAGAAGTGTTCTCCCTAAGCGTGCACCGTTGCTAAAGTTCGTAAGCTTCTAAGCACCACGTGATGATCGGGTGTGATGGATTCTTACGTTCACATACAACGGGTGTAAGACAGATTTACACAAGCGAAACACTTAGGGTTAACTTGCGAGCCTAGCATGTACAGACATGGCCTCGGAACACAGAGACCGAAAGGTCGAGCATGAGTCGTATAGTAGATCGATCAACATGAAGATGTTCACCGATGATGACTAGTCTGTCTCACGTGATGATCGGACACGGCCTAGTTGACTCGGATCATGTAATCACTTAGATGACCAGAGGGATGTCTATCTGAGTGGGAGTTCATAAGATGAACTTAATTATCCTGAACATAGTCAAAAGATCTTTGCAAATTATGTCGTAAGCTCGCGCTTTAGTTCCACTATTTAGATATGTTCCTAGAGAAAATATAGTTGAAAGTTGACAGTAGCGATTATGTGGACAGTAGAAAGCTTATGTCCTTAATGCACCGCTCAGTGTGCTGAACCCCAAAGGTCATTTGTGGATGTTGCAAACATCAGACATGCATGTTTTGATAACTACGTGATAGTTCAGTTAAACGGTTTAGAGTTGAGGCACCAAAGATGTTTTCGAAACGTCGCGGAACATATGAGATGTTTCAAGGGCTGAAATTGAGATTTCAGGCTCGTGCCCACGTCAAGAGGTATGAGACCTCTGACGATTTTCTTAGCCAGCAAACTAAGGGAGAAAAGCTCAATCGTTGAGCTTGTGCTTAGATTGTCTGAGTGCAACAATCACTTGAATCGACTGGGAGTTGATCTTCCAGATGAGATAGTGAGGTTTCTCCAAAGTCATCGCCACCAAGCTGCTAGAGCTTCGTGATGAACTATAACATATCATGGATAGATATGATGATCCTTGAGATGTTCGCGATGTTTGACACCGCGAAAGTAGAAAACAAGAAGGAGCATCAATTATTGATGGTTAGTGAAACCACTAGTTTCAAGAAGGGCAAGGGCAAGAAGGGATACTTCATGAAACAGCAAATCAGCTGCTGCTCTAGTGAAGAAACCCAAGGTTGAACCCAAACCCGAGACTAGGTGCTTCTGTGATAAGGGGAATAATCACTAGAGTGGAATTACCGTAGATACTTGGTAGATGAGAAGGCTGGCAAGGTCGATAGAAGTATATTGGATATACATTATGTTAATGTGTACTTTACTAGTACTCCTAGTAGCACCAGGGTATTAGATACCGGTTCGGTTGCTAAGTGTTAGTGACTCGAAATAAAAGGCTACGGAATAAACGGAGACTAGCTAAAGGTGAGCTGACGATATGTGTTGGAAGTGTTTCCAAGGTTGATGTGATCAAGCATTGCACGCTCCCTCTACCATCGAGATTTGGTGTTTGCGTTGAGCATAGACATGATTGGATTATGTCTATCGCAATATGGTTATTCATTTATGGAGAATAATGGTTACTCTATTTATTTGAATAATACCTTCAATGGTCTTACACCAGAAACGAATGGTTTATTGAATCTCGATCGTAGTGATACACATTTTCATGCCAAAAGATATAAGATAGTAATGATAGTACCACTTACTTGTGGCACTGCCATGTAAGTCAAATTGGTATAAAACGCATGAAGAAGCTCCATGTTGATGGATCTTTGGACTCACTCATTTTGAAAAGTTTGAGACATGCGAACCATGTCTATTGGTGTATACGCATGAAGAAACTCCTGTTGGGGAACGTAGTAATTTCAAAAAATTTCCTATGCACACGCAAGATCATGGTGATGATATAGCAACGAGGGGAGAGTGTTGTCTACATACCCTCATAGACTGAAGCGGAAGCGTTGACACAACGTAGAGGAAGTAGTCGTACGTCTTCCCGGTCCGACCGATCCAAGCACCGTTACTCCGGCACCTCCGAGTTCTTGACACACGTACAGCTCGATGACGCACCCTCGATCTCCAATCCAGTAGAGGTTCCGAGGGGAGTTCCACAAGACGACGGCGTGGTGACGATCTTGATGTTCTCCTGTCGCAGGGCTTCGCCTAAGCACTGCTACAATATGACCGAGGTGTAATATCGTGGAGGGGGGCACCGCACACGGCTAAGGAATGATCAATGATCAACTTGTGTATCCTAGGGTGCCCCCCTACCCCCGTATATAAAGGAGGGAGGGAGGAGGTGGCCGGCCCAAGGGGGGCGCGCCATAGGGAGGGGAAACCTACTCCAAGTAGGTTTCCCCTCCTTTTCCTAATCCAACATGGAGGGGGAAGGAAGGAGTAGTACTAGTAGGAAGGAAGAGGGGGAAGAAGAAAGGAAAGGGGGGGCCGGCCCCTCCCCAATTCGGATTGGGCTTGGGGGCGCCCCCTCTTGCTCCTTCTCCTTCCTCTCACTTGGGCCCAATAAGGCCCATATACTTATCGGGGGTTCGGTAACCTCCGGAGCTCAGTATATTCCCAAACTCTCCGGAACCTTTACGGTGTCCAAATATATCCGTCAATATATCAATCTTTATGTCTCGACCATTTCGAGACTCCTCGTCATGTCCGTGATCATATCCGGACTCGAACAACCTTGGTACATCAAAATATATAAACTCATAATATAAGCATCATCGAAACCTTAAGCGTGCGGCCCCTACGGTTCGAGAACAATGTAGACATGGTGAGACATGTCTCGGTCAATAACCAATAGCGGGACCTGGATGCCCATATTGGTTCCTACATATTCTACGAAGATCTTTATCGGTCAAACCGCATAACAACATACTTTGTTCCCTTTGTCATCGGTATGTTACTTGCCCGAGATTTGATCGTCGGTATCCAATACCTAGTTCAATCTCGTTACCGGCAAGTCTCTTTACTCGTTCTGTAATACATCATCTCATAACTAACTCATTAGTTACATGCTTGCAAGGCTTAGGTGATGAGTATTACCGAGAGGGCCCAGAGATACTTCTCCGATAATCGGAGTGACAAATCCTAATCTCGAATTATGCCAACTCAACATGAACCTTTTGAAACACCTGTAGAGCACCTTTATAATCACCCAGTTACGTTGTGACGTTTGGTAGCACACAAAGTGTTCTTCCGGTACACGGGAGTTGCACAATCTCATAGTTGCAGGAACTTTGTATAAGTCATGAAGAAAGCAATAGCAGTATACTAAACGATCAAGTGCTAGGCTAACAGAATGGGTCATGTCAATCACATCATTCTCCTAATGATGTGATCCCGTTAATCAAATGACAACTCTTTTGTCCATGGCTAGGAAACATAACCATCTTTGATAAACAAGCTAGTCAAGTAGAGGCATACTAGTGACACTATGTTTGTCTATGTATTCACACATGTATTATGTTTCCGGTTAATACAATTCTAGCATGAATAATAAACATTTATCATGAAATAAGGAAATAAATAATAACTTTATTATTGCCTCTAGGGCATATTTCCTTCAACTCCATGCAGATGGATCGTTTGGACTCACTTGATTTTGAATCACTTGAGATATGCAAATCATACCACATGGGCAAGATGACTAAAAAGCCTCGTTTTTCAGTAAAATGGAATAAGATAGCAACTTGTTGGAAGTAACACATTTTGATGTGTGCAGTCCAATGAGTGCTGAGGCATGCAGTGAATATCGTTATGTTCTTACTTCACAGATGATTCGAGTAGATGTAGAGTATATTTACTTGATGAAACACAAGTCTGAATTATTGAATGGTTCAAGTAATTTCAGAGTGAAGTTGAAGATCATCGTGACAAGAGGATGAATTGTCTATGATATGATCATAGAGATGAGTATCTGAGTTCTGAGCTTTGCACGCATAATTAAGACATTGTGGAGATTGTTTCACAATTAATACCGCCTGGAACACCATAGTTTGATGGTGTGTCCGAACATCATAGTTGCACCCTATTGGATATGGTGCGTACCATGATGTCTCTTATTGAATTACCACTATCGTTCATGGGTTAGGCATTATAGACAACAACATTCACTTTAAATAGGGCACCACGTAATTCCGTTGAGACGACACCATTTGAACTATGGTTTGAGAAACCTAAGTTGTCGTTTCTTAAAAGTTTGGGGCTGCGATGCTTATGTGAAAAAGTTTCAGGTTGATAAGCTTGAACCCAAAGCGGATAAAATGCATCTTCATAGGACACCCAAAACAGTTGGGTATACCTCCTAATTCAGATCCGAAAGCAATAGGGATTGTTTCTTGAATCGGGTCCTTTCTCGAGGAAAAGTTTGTCTCGGAAAGTTAAGTGGGAGGATGGTGGAGACTTGATATGGTTATTGAACCATCACTACAACTAGTGTGTAGCAGGGCACAGGAAGTTGTTCCTGTGGCACCTACACCAATTGAATTAGAATCTTATGATAGTGATCATGAAACTTCGGATCAAGTCACTATCGTACCTCGTAGGGTGACAAGGATGCATACTACTTTAGAGTGGTACAGTAATCCTGTCTTGAAGGTCATGTTGCTAGACAACAATGAACCTACGAGCTATGGAGAAGCGAAGGTGGGCCCAAATTCCGACAAATGGTTAGAAGCCATGAAATCCGAGATAGGATCCATGTATCAGAACAAAGCATGGACTTTGGTGGACTTGCCCGATGATCGGCAAGCCATTGAGATAAATGGATCTTTAAGAAGAAGACGGACGTGGACGGTAATGTCACCGTCTATAAAGCTCGACTTGTGGCGAAGAGTTTTCACAAGTTCAAGGAGTTGACTACGATGAGATTTTCTCATCCGTAGCGATGCTTAAGTCCGTCGGAATCATGTTAGCATTAGCTGCATTTATGAAATCTGGCAGATGGATGTCAAAACGAGTTTCCTTACCAATTTCGTAAGGAAAGGTTGTATGTGATACAATCAGAAAGGTTTTGTCGATCCTAAGGATGCTAAAAGGTATGCTAGCTCCAGCGATCCTTCTAAGGACTGGAGTAAGCATCTCGGAGTTGGAATATGTACTTTCATAAGATGATCAAAGATTTTGGGTTTATACAAATTTATGAGAAACTTGTATTTCCAAAGAAGTGAGTGGGAGCACTATAGAATTTCGATGAGTATATGTTGTTGACATATTGTTGATCGAAATGATGTATAATTCTAGAAAGCATAAAGGATTGATTGAAAGGAGTTTTCAAGAAAAAACTGGATTAAGTTACTTGAACATTGAGCGTCAAGATCTATGAGGATAGATCAAAAGCGCTTAATGGTACTTTCAAATGAGCACATACCTTGACATGATCTTGAAGGTGTTCAAGATGGATCGATCAAAGAAGGAGTTCTTGCCGAGTTGTAAGGTATGAAGTTAAGACTTAAAGCTTGACCACAGAGAAAGAGAGAAAGGACGAAGGTCGTCCCTATGTTTCAGACGTAGGCTTTATAGTATGCTATCTTTGTGTACCGCTTAGGAAGTGTGCCTTGCCACTAGTCGGTCAAGGGTACAAGAATGATCCAGAATGGATCATTGGACAATGATCAAAATTGTCCTTGGAGTAAATAAGGACATGTTTCTCGATTATGGAGGTGATAAAGAGTTGGCGTAAAGGGTTACATCGATGCAAGCTTTAACACCTATCCGAGTGACTCGAGTAGCAAACCGGATCGTATAGTGGAGCAACCATTTGGAATAGCTCCAAGTGGAGCGTGGAAGCAACATTTGAGAATGACCTAGAGATTTGCGAAGTACATACGGATCTGAAAGTTGCGAGACCCATTGACTAAAACCTCTCACAAGCAAAACATGATCAAACCCCGAACTCATTGAGTCTTAATCACATGATGATGTGAACTAGTTTATTGACACTAGTAAACTCTTTGGATGTTGGTCACATGGTGATGTGACCTGTGAGTGTTAATCACATGGCGATGTGAACTAGATTATTGACTCTAGTGCAAGTGGGAGACTGTTGGAAATATGCCCTAGAGGCAATAATAAAAGTATTATTATATTTCCTTGTTCATGATAATTGTCTTCTATTCATGCTATAACTGTATTATCCGGAAATCGTAATACACGTGTGAATACATAGACCACAATATGTCCCTAGTGAGCGTCTAGTTGACTAGCTCGTTGTGATCAACAGATAGTCATGGTTTCCTGGCTATGGACATTGGATGTCATTGATAACGGGATAACATCATTAGGAGAATGATGTGATGGACAAGACCCAATCCTAAGCATAGCACAAAGATCGTGTAGTTCGTTTGCTAGAGCTTTTCCAATGTCAAGTATCTCTTCCTTAGACCATGAGATCGTGTAACTCCCGGATACCGTAGGAGTGCTTTGGGTGTATCAAGCGTCTGGCGTGGCGGTTGACTATAAAGGTGCACTACAGGTATCTCCGAAAGTGTCTGTTGGGTTGACACGGATCGAGACTGGGATTTGTCACTCTGTGTAAACGGAGAGGTATCTCTGGGCCCACTCGGTAGGACATCATCATAATGTGCACAATGTGACCAAGGGGTTGATCACGGGATGATGTGTTACGGAGCGAGTAAAGAGACTTGCCGTGCGAGATTGAACAAGGTATCGGTATACCGACGATCGAATCTCGGGCAAGTATAATACCGCTAGACAAAGGGAATTGTATACGGGATCGACTGAGTCCTTGACATCGTGGTTCATCCGATGAGATCATCGTGGAACATGTGGGAGCCAACATGGGTATCCAGATCCCGCTGTTGGTTATTGACCGGAGAACGTCTCGGTCATGTCTACATGTCTCCCGAACCCGTAGGGTCTACACATAAGGTTCGATGGCGCTAGGGTTATAGAGGAAGTTTGTATGTGGTTACCAAATGTTGTTGAGTCCGGATGAGATCCCGGGCGTCACGAGGAGTTCGGAATGGTCCGGAGGTAAAGATTTATATATGGGAAGTCCTATTTTGGCCACCGGAAAATGTTCGGGATTTTTCGGTATTGTATCGGGAAGGTTCTAGAAGGTTCCAGAGTGGGGCCCACCTGCATGGGGGGACCCACATGAACGTGGGTAGTGGGGGAAAGGCCCTACACCCCTGGTCAAGGCGCACCAAGATCCCCCCTTAAACGGAATAAGATCATATCCCGAAGGGATAAGATCAAGATCCCTAAAAAGGGGGGATAACAATCGGTGGGGAAGGAAATGATGGGATTTCTTTCCTCCCACCTTGGACACCGCCCCAATGGACTTGGAGGGCAAGAAACCAGCCCCTCCACCCCTATATATAGTGGGGACGCGCATGGGAGCTACACACGAAGTTCTGGCGCAGCCCTCCCCCTCTCCCAAGTCCTCCTCCTCTCCCGCGGTGCTTGGCGAAGCCCTGCAGGATTGCCACGCTCCTCCACCACCACCACGCCGTCGTGCTGCTGCTGGATGGAGTCTTCCTCAACCTCTCCCTCTCTCCTTGCTGGATCAAGGCATGGGAGACGTCACCGGGCTGTACGTGTGTTGAGCGCGGAGGTGCCGTCCGTTCGGCACTAGGATCTCCGGTGATTTGGATCACGACGAGTACGACTCCTTCAACCCCGTTCTCTTGAACGCTTCCGCTTAGCGATCTACAAGGGTATGTAGATGCACTCTCCTTCCCCTCGTTGCTGGTTTCTCCATATATAGATCTTGGTGACACGTAGGAAAATTTTGAATTTCTGCTACGTTCCCCAACACAGTACACCCAAAGGTATCAGCTTAATCCTTGGCGATCTTCGGTTCAATGTGGATAGGAGCAAAAGTGCTTTTGTGAAAATTAATAAGCAGACATGTTGCCTACGAGAATTGGAGCATGATAGACTTGAGAGTCTGAAGCTTTTTAGAGTCTGCTTGGAGAATGATCAACGTATCTTCTGTGTATTGAAGGATCGGGCACGGTAACTTAGGGTCAATAGGGTGTGTTAGCATGCCATCAGAAGAAGCTTGAAGAATCAATCGTTGCAGGACGCCAACAACAATTATAAATAGATAGGAGGACAACGGATCTCCTTGGCGCAGACCTCTTTTGCAGTTAATACATGGATCTGGCTTCCCATTTAGAACAACCGCAGGCTTGAAAGGTTCATGTTTTGGATCCAGTCACAGTAGATGCGGAAAACCTTTAGCATGCATGATGGCTGGCAGAGCCAATCAAGACACCGAGTCAAAAGCCTTTTGGAAATCAAGTTTGAGAACTATAGCAGATTTTTTTTGCGCTTAAAGCACGTTTGAACTATATCCGCGACATAAGTAAAATTATCAGCAATGCCTCTTCCTTGGTAAAATCGGATTGATGCTGATGGATGAGAGAGTAGATGAAAGGTTGCAATCTAGAGGTAAGGAATTTAGAGCTCAGCTTGATCACACAATTTTGTTAGGAGACAGGACAAAAGTTGTCTGGATACGTGGCGCCAACTTTCTTCTGCAGTAAGACAATGAAAGCTTTACCAATACGTTTTAACTCGGCAGTCCTCCGTGGAAGTCATTCATGAGAGCAATAAGGTCCAATTTAAGAAGATCTCAGTTAGTCTTGAAGAAGGCTGGTCCAAAACCGTCTGGTCTAGGGTTCACTTTAAAATTCATGGCAAGAATAATTGTGCGAAGCTCATCCAAAGAAAAAGGCCTAGATATAAGAGAACTTGTGATTCCATCAGGTGGGAGCCAATGAAGAGACTGTCAAGATCAAAAGAGAAGGATGAAGGTGATGTAGCTTCAAGAAACTTTGAGAGCTCTATTTTTCAATAAGGAAAGATGCAACAGGGATGCCCATGCATGTCAGTTTTGTGTGTTTTCTTGTTTGTTTCTAGAGGGGCACAAACACCATGCTTTGGGTTATAAATATTTGTCGTACATAAATAATAATCTCGTGGCACACAAATATTCATGTGCACACAAAATATCTTATATATTTTACTAATTGGAGGCACCATATGAAGCTCCATGTTAATTTTGGTGGTTAGAAATTTTCATCCATTGGATTAACTAATGATTGGTTGACATCCGTCGGATGATGCAAGAAAAAAAAAACAAATCTAATTCTTACGTGAGATGGATTCCTCTCTTCCACGTCCTTCTGTACGTACTACAAAAGAAGAATCGAAAAAAAAAAATCTAATACTAGCGTGCGTGAGATGGACTCATCTCTTCCATGTCCTTTTGTAATAGGTAGTACAAAGGATGAAACGAAGAAGAAAAAAAGATCAAATTTTCTCGCCTGAATTCATACCCTCTCTCCCAATCCTTCAACAGCTGTACGCACGTCCCCGAACTCAGGTCATCGGGTAACTCTGCCGCCGCACACATCGTCGTCTTGGTGTACTACGGCTGGAGTGCAGGGCTAATGCTTTTGCCCGTATAAACTCCATGGAGCAATTTGGTTAGGTTAAGATTCATAATCCCGTTCCTTTTCTTTCTTCTCAGTTCACCAATACTGAGCAACTAGGTCATGTGGAAAATCTTCAATTTAATTATTTTTTCCACTCACTAAAGTTAGCACAATCAATGGTCCTGGACTGATGTCTCAGCCAGGATGAAACTATGCCTCCGACGAGTATCAAAGTTTTGATGCCAGCAAGTTCTGGATTGCGGCCATGTATACATCTGACCATATAAACACCCTATAACAGGATGTACGTTGACTTCCCAGCAGGCACATCTTCTGAGGAGCGCAGCCATATTTGATAGATAGTCAATCTGGTAAGCATACAATAGATAATGAAAGTCATAAATTTCTATTGATATTTTGCATGAATTTCCATTTGAGCCTGCAACAGACATCGTGTGCCTCAAGATTTGTGGTCTGACATACATTTTGTGTCGTTTACGATCAGCAATGGAGATTTTAATTTTCCCATGTAAATTCCTACAATTAAATTCGAATTCCTTATTTAACAGATCTGAATGTGTATGTTGTGAGTTTTTCAGAGAAGAAATAAAAGCCTAGACGTGTGGATGTTTTGTAAGATTTTTAGCTGGACAAAAGCCTACAGATACACACTAATTTGGGGAATAAGGATATAATAGATATGAAGTGTATGTTGTCAGTTTTTTAGAGAAGAAAAAAAGCCTGGACGTGTGGATGTTTTGTAAGATTTTGAGCGGGACATAAGCCTACAGATACACATTGATTTGGGGAATATGGATATTATCCTTGGTCATGCACCAATATAGTTGTTGAGAACCTATCTTATAATTTCATCATCTAAGCATCTCAGCCTCCAAGTTGCCTAATCTATTCATTAGAGGACCAGTATTAACATTCAGTCACATTACCATGTACTCCCTCCGTTCCAAAATAGATGACTCAACTTTGTACCAAAGTTAGTACAAAATTGGGTCATCTATTTTGAAACTGAGGGAGTAATGGATAACTGCTAGCTTATATGCTTCATTGCCTCAAACAAGCAAATGGCACCATCTCTCTGTATCTCTCACGATAGGGATGCGATTTAAAAAATAGTACATGATAGTATCGGACCTTTTCCACCATATACATGGATACATTATATAGGCAATCAATTAGCCACCTGCTGTATATGCGTGTATGTGCAGGGGAGGATCCATCAGGCGATCATGTGTGCGTGTGTTACTGTTGTTCAGGCAATCAACCAGTCGGCTGTTTTCGTTGTTGGAAATAAGCATCGGCCAACAGAAACTCACGAGCAGAAGTTAGTGTTGCTGTGCCGCCGCCATCATCCTCGTTGCTGCCGAAACTTATAGCCTACACTCAAACGCATGTGGTTCTGTGCCAACAGATACATATACGTTAATTATGCACTTATGCCTGCACGCCATAGCTTGCAAGAAGTAGAAAAATTACGGAAATGTTAACGCCCACACGTGTGGGCGTTTGCACATCGCCCACACGCCTTCATCACCACTCATTTTGCCACGTATGAATAGATGACATCAGCAGAAATTTTTTTGGTTTTCGGCTTAAAAATGTTGTATCTCCTAAATAAAAAAGCGAACTAAAAATCCGTTTTCACCATTAAATCCGTCTCGACGAGATCTTGAAAACTAGACCCCATGTTGATATGTTTCGACGAAATTTTTTTTTGGCCAGAAGTTGCCACGATGTTTACACTGCAGTTGCCATAGGACTTAAACTAAAGTTGCCATGTGGCAATTTTAGTTTATGGATCATGGCAATTTTAGTATTTTGATGATGGCAACTCCAGTACTTTGACCATGAAAATTATTTTTTGTATGAATCATGGCAATTTTACGTGCATGTATCATGGCAATTTTAGTTTATGTTTCATGGCAAGTCTAGTTTCTTAATTCTCTGTTTTATAAATGTCAAAATTTACTTTTAAATGTAGAAGAAAATAGCTGAAACATATCATGGCAACTTCAGTGTAAACATCATGGCAATTCATATGCAATAGACATGGCAACTTTTAATCCAAGAAAAATTTCATCAAAACATATCAACATGGGATCTAGTTTCGAAGATCTCATCGCGAGGGATTTAATGGTGAAAACGGATTTTCAATCGGATTTTTCGTTTAAGAGATAAAACATTTAAAAACTGAAAATCCAAAAAGATTCCTGCATGCATGCATGCGATGACGTGGCAATCTGTTTACATTAGAGACGTGTGGTGCGTCTACCTTCCTGCCACACGTGTGGCACTTAGAGCCTAAATTTCTCGGGACTACTATTGAGAAGGAAGGTAGAACTGCTGAATTTTATCTGGAAAAACACTTACTATGTTGACAGCAGTAGACAGGTGGCTAATTATTGAAGGCATTATCCTCTCATGTGTGGATTTTCACGTTATGACCTTGCAAAGAAAAAAAATGATCTTGAGTTCATGTTATTTATTACTTTGTTCTATATGTATTGATAACAAAAATTCTATTGATACTTTGATATACAAGCATTGGAGCTGCCCATTTGGACCAAATAAAGCCTATTTTAGAAGAGGATTTAGTTGAATCCTGATATCTTTTGGATCAAACGAGGATTAATTGGTCCATGGACGAGAATTTGCCATATGGTCAAGTATGGCGTTTCAGATGATAAATGTGGTCGCATGGTAACAAGAAGAGATGTTATGGTTGGAGCATAAACTAGGTTTCTTTCAAAAATTGATTAGGCTTATTGTGCTTTGGTTCACACATCATCTCCGTTTTATTAGAACACATGCCTTCTTTGTTTGATATTAGGGTTTGCTTCTATATTAATTCACAAAACAGTTAGGTACTTCTAATGCATTCATTGACAATGCATTCATGACCCTGTTATCTTGCCCTAGCACTTATAAACCATATTTTCTGGGCATATAGCTATGCACCTATATGGGTTTACCACCCATATTGTACGGAGAACATCGAGAACTAAGCTTCAATGGTTTTCATAAGGAACTGGGAGGACAAGTTGCATATAATTTGCCTGCAATGAGCGTAAATTGTAGTGGGGGGTTTATGTGGTGTTATTATTTCTGGTGTTATATGTTGTGAATTGTTGGGGAACGTAGTAATTTCAAAAATTTTCCTACGCACACGCAAGATCATGGTGATGTATAGCAACGAGAGGGGAGAGTGTTGTCTACGTACCCTCGTAGACCCGAAGCGGAAGCGATCACAACGTAGAGGAAGTAGTCGTACGTTCTCCTCGCGATCCGACCGATCCGGTGCCGTTACTCGGCGCCCGAGTTCTTTACACACGTCAGCTCGATGGCGTCCCTCGTACTCGATCCAGCCGAGTGTCGAGGGAGAGTTCCGTCGACCGACGGCGTGGTGACGATCTTGATGTTCTACGGCGCAGAGCTTCGCTAAGCTTCATGACGATATGACCGAGGTGGAATATGGTGGAGGGGGCACGCGACACGGCTAAGGAACGATCCGTAGATCAAACTTGTGTGTTCTAGGGTGCCCCTGCCCGTATATAAAGGAGCAAGGGTGCGGCGGCCTAGAGGAGGCGCTGGAGGAGTCCTACTCCCACGGAGTAGGACTCCCCTTCCTAGTTGGAGTAGGATTGGGGAGGGAAGAAGGAAGGCGCCCCTCCTTGTCCTATTCGGACTAGGGGGGAGAGGCTGCCTGCCCTGGCCGCCCCTCCTCTTCTCCCTCGAGGCCCACTAAGGCCCATTTAGTTTCGGGGGTTCGCGTAACCTCCGGTACTCGATAAATTCGATTTCACCGGAACCATTCCGAACTCCAAATATAGGCTTCCAATATATCAATCTTTATGTCTCGACCATTTCGAGACTCCTCGTCATGTCCGTGATCACATCCGGGACTCAATTTCTTGGTACATCAAAATACATAAACTCATAATAACCGTCATCGAAACCTTAAGCGTGCGGACCCTACGGTTCGAGAACAATGTAGACATGACCGAGACCGTCTCCGGTCAATAACCAACAGCGGGACCTGGATGCCCATATTGGTTCCTACATATTTTACGAAGATCTTTATCGGTCGGACCGCATAACAACATCGTTGTTCCTTTGTCATCGGTATGTTACTTGCCGAGATTCGATCGTCGGTATCAATACCTAGTTCAATCTCGTTACCGGCAAGTCTCTTTACTCGTTCCGTAATACATCATCTCACAGCTAACTCATTAGTTGTAATGCTTGCAAGGCTTCGATGATGTGTATTACCGAGAGGGCCCAGAGATACCTCTCCGACAATCGGAGTGACAAAACCTAATCTCGAAATCGCCAACCCAACATCGCCTTTGGAGACACCTGTAGTACTCCTTTATAATCACCCGATTCGTTTTGGCGTTTGGTAGCACCAAAGTGTTCCTCCGTAAGCGGAGTTGCATAATCTCATAGTTACAGGAACATGTATAAGTCATGGATAAAAGCGGTAGCAACATACTAAGCGATCGTGTGCTAAGCTAATGGAAATGGGTCATGTCAATCAGATCATTCTACTAATGATGTGACCTTGTTAATCAAATAACAACTCTTTGTTCATGGTTAGGAAACATAACCATCTTTGATTAACAAGCTAGTCTAGTAGAGGCATACTAGTGACATGTTGTTTGTTTATGCATTCACACATGTATCATGTTTCCGGTTAATACAATTCTAGCATGAATGATAAACATTTATCATGAAATAAGGAAATAAATAATAACTTTATTATTGCCTCTAGGGCATATTTCCTTGATCTCCCACTTGCACTAGAGTCAATAATCTAGATTACATAGTAATGATTCTAACACCCATGGAGTCTTGGTGCTGATCATGTTTTGCTCGTGGAAGAGGCTTAGTCAACGGGTCTGCAACATTCAGATCCGTATGTATCTTGCAAATCTCTATGTCTCCCACCTGGACTAAGTCCCGGATGGAATTGAAGCGTCTCTTGATGTGCTTGGTCCTCTTGTGAAATCTGGATTCCTTCGCTAAGGCAATTGCTCCAGTATTGTCACAGAAGATTTTCATTGGACCCGATGCACTAGGTATGACACCTAGATCGGATATGAACTCCTTCATCCAGACTCCTTCATTAGCTGCTTCCGAAGCTGCTATGTACTCCGCTTCACATGTAGATCCCGCTACGACGCTTTGTTTAGAACTGCACCAACTGACAGCTCCTCCGTTTAGTGTAAATACGTATCCGGTCTGCGATTTAGAATTGTCCGGATCAGTGTCAAAGCTTGCATCAACGTAACCTTTACGATGAGCTCTTTGTCACCTCCATATACGAGAAACATATCCTTAGTCCTTTTCGGTATTTGGGATGTTCTTGACGCTGTCGATGATCCACTCTGGATTACTTTGGTACCTCCTGCTAAACTTATAGCAAGGCACACATCAGGTCGGTACATAGCATTGCATACATGATAGAGCCTATGGCTGAAGCATAGGAACATCTTTCATTTTGTCTCTATCTTCTGCGGTGGTCGGGCATTGAGTCTTACTCAACTTCACACCTTGTAACACGTGCAAGAACCCTTTCTTTGCTTGATCCATTTTGAACTTCTTCAAAATTTTGTCAAGGTATGTGCTTTGTGAAAGTCCAATTAAGCGTCTTGATCTATCTCTATAGATCTTAATGCCCAATATGTAAGCAGCTTCACCGAGGTCTTTCATTGAAAAACTCTTATTCAAGTATCCCTTTATGCTATCCAGAATTCTATATCATTTCCGATCAGCAATATGTCATCTACATATAATATCGTAAATGCTCTGAGCTCCCACTCACTTTCTTGTAAATCAAAGCTTCTCCAAAAGTGCATACAAACCCAAATGCTTTGATCACACTATCAAAGCGTTTATTCCAACTCGAGATGCTTGCACCAGTCCATAGATGGATCATTGGAGCTTGCATACTTTGTTAGCTCCTTTGGATCGACAAAACCTTCGGTTGCATCATATACAACTCTTCTTCCGTAAATCCATTCAGAATGCGTCTTTACATCCATTTGCCAAATTTCATAATCATAAAATCGGCAATTGCTAACATGATTCGGACAGACTTAAGCATCGCTACGGGTGAGAAGGTCTCATCGTAGTCAATCCCTTGAACTTGTCGAAAACCCTTTGCGACAAGTCGAGCTTTGTAGACGATAACATTACCGTCGGCGTCGGTCTTCTTCTTGTAGATCCACTTGTTTTCTATTGCTTGCCTACCCTCGGGCAAGTCAACCAAAGTCCATACTTTGTTTTCATACATGGATCCCATCTCGATTTCATGGCCTCAAGCGATTTTATGGAATCTGGGCTCACCATCGCTTCTTCATAGTTCGTAGGTTCATCATGGTCTAGTAGCATGATTTCCGAACAGGATTACGGTACCACTCAGTGCGGATCTCACTCTGGTTGATCTACGAGGTTACAGAGTGACTTGATCTGAAGTTTCATGATCAACATCATCAACTTCCTCATTACTTGGTGTAGATGTCTCGAAACCGTTTCTGCGACAAACTACTTTCAAGTAAGGGAGAAGGTACAATTACCTTATCAAGTTCTACTTTCCTCCCACTCACTTCTTTTGAGAGAAACTCCTTCTCTAGAAAGGATCCATTCTTGGCAACAAATGTCTTGCCTTCGGATCTGTGATAGAAGGTGTACCCAACTGTCTCCTTTGGGTATCCTATGAAGACACATTTCTCGATTTGGGTTCGAGCTTATCAGGTTGAAGCTTTTCACATAAGCATCGCATCCCCAAACTTTAAGAAACGACAACTTTAGTTTCTTGCTAAACCACAGTTCATAAGGTGTCGTCTCAACGGATTTTGGCGGTGTTCTATTCAATGTGAATGCGGCCGTCTCTAGAGCATAACCCCAAAGCGATAGCGGTAAATTTGTAAGAGACATCATAGATCGCACCATATCTAGTAAAGTGCGACATGACGTTCGGACACACCATTACGCTGTGGTGTTCGGGTGGCGTGAGTTGCGAAACTATTCGCATTGTTTCAAATGTAGACCAAACTCGTAACTCAAATATTCACCTCCACGATCAGATCGTAGAAATTTAATTTTCTTGTTACGATGATTTTCAACTTCACTCTGAAATTCTTTGAACTTTTCAAATGTTTCAGATTTATGCTTCATTAAGTAGATATACCCATATCTGCTTAAATCATCTGTGAAAGTGAGAAAATAACGATATCCGCCACGAGCTTCAACATTCATTGGACCACATACATCTGTATGTATGATTTCCAACAAATCTGTTGCTCTCTCCATAGTACCGGAGAATGGTGTTTTAGTCATCTTGCCCATGAGGCACGGTTTGCAAGTACCAAGTGATTCATAATCAAGTGGTTCCAAAAGTCCATCAGTATGGAGTTTCTTCATGTGTTTTACACCGATATGACCTAAACGGCAGTGCCACAAATAAGTTGCACTATCATTATCAACTCTACATCTTTTGGCCTCAACATTACGAATATGTGTATCACTACTATCGAGATTCATCAAAAATAGACCACTCTTTAGGGGTGCATGACCATAAAAGATATTACTCATATAAATAGAACAACCGTTATTCTCTGATTTAAATGAATAACCGTCTCGCATCAAACAAGATTCAGATATAATGTTCATGCTCAATGCTGGCACCAAATAACAATTATTCAGGTCTAAAACTAATCCCGAAGGTAGATGTAGAGGTAGCATGCCGACCGTGATCACATCGACTTTGGAACCATTTCCCACGCGCATCGTCACCTCGTCCTTGGCCATTGTTCGCTTATTCCGTAGTCCATGTTTCGAGTTGCAAATATTAGCAACGGAACCAGTATCAAATACCCAGGTGCTACTGCGAGGTCTAGTAAGGTACACATCAATAACATGTATATCACATATACCTTTGTTCACCTTGCCATCCTTCTTATCCGCCAAATACTTGGGGCAGTTCCGCTTCCAGTGACCAGTTTGCTTGCAGTAGAAGCACTCAGTTTCAGGCTTAGGTCCAGACTTGGGTTTCTTCTCTTGAGCGGCAACTTGCTTGCTGTTCTTCTTGAAGTTCCCCTTCTTCTTCCCTTTGCCTTTCTTCTTGAAACTAGTGGTCTTATTGACCATCAACACTTGATGCTCCTTCTTGATTTCTACCTCCGCAGCCTTTAGCATTGCGAAGAGCTCGGTATAGTCTTTACTAACCCTTGCATATTATAGTTCATCACGAAGCCTTTGTAGCTTGGTGGCGTGATTGAAGAATTACATCAATGACACAATCATCCGGAAGATTAACTCCCAATTGTGTCAAGTGATTGTAGTACCCGACATTACGAGTATGTGCTCACTAATGAACTATTCTCCTCCATCTTGCAGCTATAGAACTTATTGGAGACTTCATATCTCTCAATCCGGGCATTCATTGGAATATCAACTTCAACTCTGGAACATCTCATATGCTCCATGACGTTCAAAACGTTGTTGAAGTCCCGTTCTAAGCCGTAAAGCATGGCACATCGAACTATAGAGTAGTCATCAGCTTTGCTCTACAGACGTTCATAACATCCGGTGTTGCTCCAAGAAGAAGTTCGGCACCCAGCGGTGCATCCGGGGCGTAACTCTTACATGCAGCAATGAGGATAATCCTCGAGTTACGGACCCGATCCGTGTAATTGCTACCATCATCTTTCAACTTTGCTTTCTCAAGGAACGCATTAAAATTCAACGGAACAACAGACGAGCCATCTATCTACAAACAAACATAAACAAGCAAGATACTATCGGTACTAAGTTCATGATAAATTTAAGTTCAATTAATCATATTACTTAAGAACTCCCACTTAGCAGACATCCTCTAGTCATCTTAAGTGATCACGTGATCCAAATCAACTAAACCATAACCGATCATCACGTGAAATGGAGTAGTTTTCAATGGTGAACATCTTATGTTGATCATATCTACTATATGATTCACGCTCGACCTTTCGGTCTCGTGTTCGAGGCCATATCTCGCATATGCTAGGCTCGTCAAGTATAACCCGAGTATTCTGCGTGTGCAAAACTGGCTTGCACCCGTTGTAGATGGACGAGAGCTTATCACACCCGATCATCACGTGGTGTGCGGGCACGACGAACTTTGGCAACGGTGCATACTCGGGAGAACACTTCTTGATAATTTAGTGAGAGATCATCTTATAATGCTACCGTCAATCAAAGCAAGATAAGATGCATAAAGGATAAACATCACATGCAAATCAATATAAGTGATATGATATGGTCATCATCATCTTGTGCTTCGTGATCTTCATCTCCGCAGCACCACCATGATCACCATCGTCACCGCGCGACACCTTGATCTCCATCGTAGCATCGTTGTCGTTTCGCCATCTATTGCTACTACGACTATCGCTACCGCTTAGTGATAAAGTAAAGCAATTACTGATGCGATTGCATTGCATACAATAAAGCGACAACCATATGGCTCCAGCCGATTGCCGATAACCGGTTACAAAACATGATCATCTCATACAATAAAATATAGCATCACGTCTTGACCATATCACATCACAACATGCCCTGCAAAAACAAGTTAGGCGTCCTCTACTTTGTTGTTGCAAATTTTACGTGGCTGCTACGGGCTTAAGCAAGAACCAGTCTCACCTACGCATCAAGACCACAAGCGATACTTCGTCAAATAGACTCGTTTAACCTTCTCAAGGACCGGGCGTAGCCACACTCAGTTCAACTAAAGTGAGAGAGACAGACACCCACGGTCACCTTTAAGCAACGAGTGCTCGTGGCGGTGAAACCAGTCTCGCGTAAGCGTCTGGCGTAATGTCGGTCCGGGCCGCTTCATCTCACAATACCGCTGAACCAAAGTATGACATGCTGGTAGGTAGTATGACTTGTATCGCCCACAACTCACTTGTGTTCTACTCGTGCAAAACATCAAACCATAAAACCTAGGCTCGGATGCCTTTGTTGGGGAACGTAGTAATTTCAAAAATTTCCACGCACACACAAGATCATGGTGATGCATAGCAATGAGAGGGAGAGTGTTGTCACGTACCCTCGTAGACCAAGCGAAGCGATCACGTAGAGGAAGTAGTCGACGTTCTCCTCGCGATCCGACCGATCCGGCGCCGTTACTCGGCGCCCCGAGTTCTTGACACACGTGCAGCTCGATGGCGTCCCTCGTACTCGATCCAGCCGAGTGTCGAGGAGAGTTCCGTCGACGACGGCGTGGTGACGATCTTGATGTTCTATCGGCAGAGCTTCGCTAAGCTTCATGACGATATGACCGAGGTGGAATATGGTGGAGGGGGGCACCGCACACGGCTAAGGAACGATCCGTAGATCAAACTTGTGTGTTTTAGGGTGCCCCCCTACCCCCGTATATAAAGGAGCAAGGGGAGGGGTGCGGCCGGCCTAGAGGAGGCGCGCCTGGAGGAGTCCTACTCCCACCGGGAGTAGGACTCCCCCCCCTTTCCTAGTTGGAGTAGGATTGGGGGAGGGAGAAGAAGGAAGGGGGGCGCCGCCCCCCCTCCTTGTCCTATTCGGACTAGGGGTGGGAGGGGGCGCGCGGCCTGCCCTGGCCGGCCCCTCCTCTTCTCCCTCGAGGCCCACTAAGGCCCATTTAGTTCCCGGGGGGTTCCGCGTAACCTCCGCAGATCTCGATAAATTCGATTTCACCGGAACCATTCGAACTCTAAATATAGGCTTCCAATATATCAATCTTTATGTCTCGACCATTTCGAGACTCCTCGTCATGTCCGTGATCACATCCGGGACTCAATTTCTTCGGTACATCAAAATACATAAACTCATAATAAGCGTCATCGAAACCTTAAGCGTGCGGACCCTACGGTTCGAGAACAATGTAGACATGACCAAGACACGTCTCGGTCAATAACCAACAGCGGGACCTGGATGCCCATATTGGTTCCTACATATTCTCGAAGATCTTTATCGGTCGGACCGCATAACAACATCGTTGTTCCCTTTGTCATCGGTATGTTACTTGCCCGAGATTCGATCGTCGGTATCCAATACCTAGTTCAATCTCGTTACCGCAAGTCTCTTTACTCGTTCCGTAATACATCATCTCACAGCTAACTCATTAGTTGTAATGCTTGCAAGGCTTGATGATGTGTATTACCGAGAGGGCCAGAGATACCTCTCCGACATTGGAGTGACAAATCCTAATATCGAAATCGCCAACCCAACAAGTACCTTTGGAGACACCTGTAGAGCACCTTTATAATCACCCGATTCGTTGTGACGTTTGGTAGCACCAAAGTGTTCCTCCGTAAGCGGAGTTGCATAATCTCATAGTTACAGGAACATGTATAAGTCATGGATAAAAGCAGTAGCAACATACTAAGCGATCGTGTGCTAAGCTAATGGAAATGGGTCATGTCAATCAGATCATTCTACTAATGATGTGACCTTGTTAATCAAATAACAACTCTTTGTTCATGGTTAGGAAACATAACCATCTTTGATTAACAAGCTAGTCTAGTAGAGGCATACTAGTGACATGTTGTTTGTTTATGCATTCACACATGTATCATGTTTCCGGTTAATACAATTCTAGCATGAATGATAAATATTTATCATGAAATAAGGAAATAAATAATAACTTTATTATTGCCTCTAGGGCATATTTCCTTCATGAATGTTCTTACCCTTATGTATTTTTATTGAAGCTAAGTCCGTCATGTCTAAAGAAGGGACCAGGTTGTTTCTTCTGTGCATGAAGCTATGCATTGTATACTACATAATATGTTGTATACATGTCCTACTTTATATCTAGGAATGATTAGTACTATCTTTTCTTGGAGTTCTCGGATCCTCTCAAATCTATGCGCGCTACCATAGATGTCTTTTCTTCATGGGTTATGCTTATGTACCATAATAGAAACTTATAGTGGATATCACTCACGTATATGCAAAATTTGATGTTTTTATAACAACCATTTCGTTAAGATTCATCTTTGCAGTCAGCATTCCAGAAAGTTTCATCCTTAGTGGGACATTTTGAATAAAAGAAGTGAACTTCTTCTGTTTTGTTTAACTATTCACATGTCCTACCACATATGCAAAAAATACTCTCATTTATACTTGATGAAAGTTGCATGCAGTTAAGTATAGTAAAAATAATAACTCTAACTATAAAAACTGTGGAAAATTATTGACGCTGCATAGCTAATTGGTTTTGGTTCCTTATCACGCATGCCACACGTTCAAGATTACTCACCTGGGTGAAATAGAAGTCATAAAAATATTTCAGAATTTTGTATTTTTCAATTTCTTAGTAATATATTCATGGAAAAGACAATTAAAGCTACATGGGCAAGAGGGACTATGTCTATATCAAAAAAAAGTGATGTATCTTAGAACCTTTAAAGAGTAATAGCTAGCCCGTGCGCTTGCACGGGTTGATGACTAGTATTTATAGAGGCATGCAACAAAATCAATTAGTATAAAATGTTGCTGTAATTTTTACAAATATTCACTTATTATTTAGAGAATATTATGTTAATTTTAGCCATGAGTGTTAAACATATTTAGTACATACAGACAATTAAAATATAAATTAATGGCATTTTATAAACAAAATAATATTTTTTAAGGAATACAAAAATATTTATACACGTATGGCTTATATTTAAATTATGCAAAATTAGGGATAACTACATTTACTAAGTATTTATGAATATTCACTGGTGTATAATTTCACTTGTGGTTTATAGTCATAAATGTTTTATACTGTAAATATAATCCATGAGGTAATATTCATGTAAATATTTTAAATTTTAAATTATGATATTTTTTAAATTATACAATTTTTTCTTAAACAACATACTTATGAATTTTTAAAATATGCATATAATTGCAGTCCATCCACAAGTTTTTCATTTAGTGTACATTAAGGTTGAGGGGACACAATTGGCAGGCACCCTATATCCCGCCTTCAGCGAGTGAAACTTCCTACTCGCTGAAGGGGGCGAGACAGATGGGCCGGCGCACACGCGAGCGAGGCCACGGCCTGTTTTTTTGTTTTTTTAACGTTTTCTATTTTCACTTTTTGTTTCATTTTGTATTTTCGTTTATACTTTAAAATGGTCTAAATACATATATTAAAAAACACTCTACAAAAGACATTTGAAAAAATATGAAGAAGTATTTGAAAAATGCTGAACAAAATGTTAATCAAGTATTCAGAAAATGTTGAACAAATATTTGGAAAAACTTTAACAAATATTTGCAAAAAAATGTTAATTAGGCATTCAGAAAATGTTTAACAAATATTTTAAATTTTGGAATCAAGCATTCAGAAAATGTTGAACGTGTATAGAAAAAATGTTGAACATGTATTAAAAAATGATGATTTTTTAATCATGTATGTAAAATGTTAATCAAGAATTTGAAAAAAAATGTTGAACAAGTATTTAAAATATGTTAAACAAGCATTTTGACGGATCCACTGCCCATCATCATGGAGGAGGCTGGAGATCTCCGGAACGTAGCTTAGGGTCGGAGTGGAGTGGCTAGTAGTGTTTCGTCCGGGATGCAGATGAAGACGGAAATATGTGGGGTCAGGGTGGGCCAGGTCAGACATGACAGAGTGCGGAGAGTGTCGGTCAGCCCGAACGGATAGGGGGGTATGAGGGGTGCACTGGTTAAAATTTTGTGGCCGATGATACATCTCCAACGTGTCTATAATTTTTGATTATTCCATGCTGTTTTATTATCAATCTTGGATGTTTTATAATCATTTTGTAGTCATTTTATATCATTATTTTGTACTAACCTATTGACATAGTGCCAAATGCCAGTTGCTGTTTTCTGCATGTTTTTTACATCGCAGGAAATCAATATCAGACGGAGTCCAAATGCCACGCCAATTTACGATGATTTTTTATGGACCACAAGGAAGAAGTTGGGCCCTGGTTGCACTTGGGGGGAGTCCCGAGGAGGGAACAACCCACCAGGGCGCGCCAGGAGGCTGATGACCCACAAGTATAGGGGATCTATCGTAGTCCTTTCGATAAGTAAGAGTGTCGAACCAACGAGGAGTAGAAGGAAATGACAAACGGTTTTCAGTAAGGTATTCTCTGCAAGCACTGAAATTGTAGGTAACAGATAGTTTTGTGATAGGATAATTTGTAACGGGTAACAAGCAATGAAAATAAATAAGGTGCAACAAGGTGGCCTAATCCTTTTTGTAGCAAAGGACAAGCCTGGACAATTTCTTATAATGAGAAAAGCGCTCCCGAGGACACATGGGAATTATCGGCAAGCTAGTTTTCATCACGCTCATATGATTCACATTCGGTACTTTGTAATTTGATATGTGGGTGGACCGGTGCTTGGGTACTGCCCTTTCTTGGAAAAGCATCCCACTTATGATTAACCCCTATTGTAAACATCCGCAACTACAAAAGAAGTATTAAGGTAAACCTAACCATAGCATGAAACTAGTGGATCCAAATCAGCCCCTTAGGAAGCAACGCATAAACTAGGGTTTAAGCTTCTGTCACTCTAGCAACCCATCATCTACTTATTACTTCCGAATACCTTCCTCTAGGCCCAAATAATGGTGAAGTGTCATGTAGTCGACGTTCACATAACACCACTAGAGGAGAGACAACATACATCTCATCAAAATATCGAACGAATACCAAATTCACATGACTACTAATAGCAAGACTTCACCCATGTCCTCAGGAACAAACGTAACTACTCACAAAGCATATTCATGTTCATAATCAGAGGGTATTAATATGCATTAAGGATCTGAACATATGATCTTCCACCAAGTAAACCAATTAGCATCAACTACAAGGAGTAATCAACACTACTAGCAACCCAAAGGTACCAATTTGTGGTTTTGATACAAGATTGGATACAAGAGATGAACTAGGGTTTTGAGAGGGGATGGTGCTGGTGAAGATGTTGATGGAGATTGACCCCCTCTTGATGAGAGGATCGTTGGTGATGATGATGGTGATGATTTCCCCTTCTCGGAGAGAAGTTTCCCCGGCAGAACAGCCCGTCGGAGCCCTAGATTGGTTCCGCTTCGTGGCGGCGGAGTTTCGTCCCGTAAGCTTGCTTATGATTTTTTCCAGGGTAAAAGCCTTCATATAGCAGAAGATGAGAACTGGAGGGCCAACAAGGGGCCCACGAGACAGGGGGCGCGCCCAGTAGGGGGGCGCCTCCCACCCTCGTGGCCAGGGTGTGGGCCCCCTCTGGTACTTTATTTGCTCAATAATTCTTATTAATTACAAAAATGACTTTCGTGGAGATTCAGAACTTTTGGAGCTGTGCAGAATAGGTTTCCAATATTTGCTCCTTTTCCAGCCAGAATCCCAGCTGCCGGCATTCTCCCTCTTCATGATAAACCTTGTAAAATAAGAGAGAATAGCCATAAATATTGTGACATAACATGTAATAACAGCCCAGAATGCAATAAATATCGATATAAAAGCATGATGCAAAATGGATGTATCAACTCCCCCAAGCTTAGACCTCGCTTGTCCTCAAGCGGAAGCCGATATCGAAAAATATGTCCACATGTTTAGAGATAGAGGTGTCGATAAAAATAAAATATGGACACGAGGGCATCATGATCATTCTTATAACAACAACATATATAGATTTTGTCATATGATTTCTTATGCTCAAGTAACAATCTATTCACAATGTCAAGTATGGTTCAGAAACTTCATTGAGAACTAACAAACTATAATCTAAGTCATTGAAGCAATTACAATTTATCATAACATCGGAAAGAGTCAACAATAGAGCTTTTCAGCAAGTCCACATACTCAACTATCATATAGTCTTCTACAATTGCTAACACTCACGCAATACTTATGGTTATGGAGTTTTAATCGGACACTGAGAAAGATAGGGGCTTATTATTCCGCCTCCTAATGTATTCACCTTTGGGTGATGTCAATAATAATAGTTCATGCTAGCTTACATCCAATTGGATATATATATGAGTATCTTTCCAACATGAGGTGCTTGCCAAAGGATAAAATGAAAAAGGGAAAGGTGAAGATCACCTTGACTCTTGCATAAAATAAAAAGACATAAAGTAAAAGATAGGCCCTTCGCAGAGGGAAGCAGAGATTGTCATGTGCTTTTAGGGTTGGATGCACAAAATCATAATGCAAATGAACATCACTTTATATTGCCACTTGTGATATGAACCTTTATTATGTAGTCCGTCGCTTTTATTACTTCCATATCACACGATCGTATAAAGCTTATTTCCTCCGCACTAATAAGTCATACATATTTAGAAAGCAATTTTTATTGCTTGCAACATGACAACTTACTTGAAGGATCTTACTCAATCCATAGGTAGGTATGGTGGACTCTCATGGCAAAGCTGGGTTTAAGGATATTTGGAAGCACAAGTAGTATCTCTACTTGGTGCAAGGAATTTTGGCTAGCATGAGGGGGAAAGGCAAGCTCAACATGTTTGGAAGATCCATGACAATATACTTTAACTGAGATGTGAGAAAACATAAACCTTTACGTTGTCTTCCTTGTCCAACATCAACTCTTTAGCATGTCATACTTTAATGAGTGCTCACAATTATAAAAGATGTCCAATATAGTATATTTATATGTGAAGACCTCTCTTTCTTTATTACTTCCTATTAATTGCAACGATGACCAAAACTATGTTTGTCAACTCTCAACAACTTTTAAGCCTCATACTCTTTATATGTGAAGTCATTACTATCCACAAGATCAATATGAACTCTTTTATTCTTTTGATTCTGTCTATTTTCTCAAGATCATAGCAAGATAGCAAATCCCTTGACTCAATGCTAAACTTTATTATATAGCTCACGGACTCGTTACATAGAGGGATCACAAAGCAAAACTCAAAACTAATTCATACCAAAACTTTATTCTACCAGATCTAGATATTACTAAAGGATCGAACTAAGTAAAACAGTAAAGATAGGAGTGTGATGGTGATACGATATCGGGCACCTCCCCCAAGCTTGGCAGTTGCAAAGGGGAGTGCCCATACCCATGTGATTATGTCTCCTTCTTCAGAGTTGGTGTTGTGATCTTCTTGGCGATGATGCCCCTCAGGATACGATTCTCCTCCTCGAGATTATTGACTTGTTGTTTGAGGTCCATATTTTCCTTGCGGAGCTTGTCCATAACGGCTAAAGCTCCTTTTACCCAAGGATGCTGCATAGCTTCTGGAGAACAAGTGACACTCTTTTCATATTTTCATAAGAAAGAAATTTAACATTGGAAGGGCTGGCTGAGTTTGGAATAGCTGAGCTCTGTAGTTCCCCCATCATGAATCCTGCTTGGAAGCGAGAGGTAACTTCTTGATCCTCCTCCATGGCATCTATCCTTTTCAAGTCGGCCTCCATCTCATCCTCCGTTGATGGTCCAAAGTGATAAGCATCGTTGTTTGCTCCTGGACCTGGCGTCAGATGAGACACCCGACTCTCCCCGACCGACTCTTGAGAAGACATCTTGCTCTAAATCTGCAACATAAACAGTTCGAAACAAAAACAGAGGATTTTTGCGTGATACGGTGGTCAAAAACTTCGGGAGATTATATAATGAATTTTTACCGACCAAGAGAAGTAACATGCAAGAAAACGGAGTCCAGGAGGCACACGAGGTGCCCACGAGGCAGGGAGGTGCGCCCAGTAAGGGTGGGCGTGCCCTCCACCCTCGTGGAGGCCTGTCCTTCCGGATTACTTCTTGCTTTCCAAAATTCTTAAATATTCCAAAACGGAGAAAATTGCCATTAGAATTGTTTTGGAGTCAGTTTACTTACCATACCACATACCTATTCCTTTTCGGAGTCTGAAACATTCTGGAAAGTGTCCCTTATGTATTCCTCCGGGGTTACGGTTTCAATAATATTAGTTTCAACATTTATAGGATTACCTGAGATATAGTGTTTGATTCTTTGACCGTTCACCTAAGTTGTCGTTTCTTAAAAGTTTGGGGCTGCGACGCTTATGTGAAAAGGTTTCAGGTTGATAAGCTCGAACCCAAAGCGGATAAAATGCATCTTCACAGGACACCCAAAACAGTTGGGTATACCTCCTAATTCAGATCCGAAAGCAATAGGGATTGTTTCTTGAATCGGGTCCTTTCTCGAGGAAAAGTTTGTCTCGAAAAGTTGAGTGGGAGGATGGTGGAGACTTGATATGGTTATTGAACCGTCACTACAACTAGTGTGTAGTAGGGCATAGGAAGTTGTTCCTATGGCACCTACACCAATTGAAGTAGAAGCTTATGATAGTGATCATGAAACTTCGGATCAAGTCACTACCGTACCTCGTAGGGTGACAAGGATGCGTACTGCTTCAGAGTGGTACAGTAATCCTGTCTTGAAGGTCAATGAACCTACGAGCTATGGAGAAGCAATGGTGGGCCCAAATTCCGACAAATGGTTAGAAGCCATGAAATCTGAGATAGGATCCATGTATCAGAACAAAGCATGGACTTTGGTGGACTTGCCCGATGATCGGCAAGCCATTGAGATAAATGGATCTTTAAGAAGAAGACGGACGTGGACGGTAATGTCACCGTCTATGAAGCTCGACTTGTGGTGAAGAGTTCTTCACAAGTTCAAGGAGTTGACTACGATGAGATTTTCTCATCCGTAGCGATGCTTAAGTCCGTCGTAATCATGTTAGCATTAGCTGCATTTATGAAATCGGGCAGATGGATGTCAAAACGAGTTTCCTTACCAGTTTTCGTAAAGGAAAGGTTGTATGTGATACAATCAGAAAGGTTTTGTCGATCCTAAAGATGCTAAAAGGTATGCTAGCTCCAGTTATCCTTCCATGGACTTTGATAAGATGATCAAAGATTTTGGGTCTATGCAAAGTTTATGAGAAACTTGTATTTTCAAAGAAGTGAGTGGGAGCACTAAAGAATTTCTGATGAGTATATGTTGTTGACATATTATTGATCAGAAATGATGTAGAATTTCTGGAAAGCATATAGGGTTATTTGAAAAGTGTTTTTCAATAGAAAACCTGGATTAAGCTGCTTGAACATTGAGCATCAAGATCTATGAGGATAGATCAAAAGCCGCTTAATACACTTTCAAATGAGCATATACCTTGACATGATCTTGAAGGTGCTCAAGATGGATCAGTCCAAGAAGGAGTTCTTGCCTGAGATGTAAGGTATGAAGTTAAGACTTAAAGCTCGACCACGGCAGAAAAGAGAGAAAGGACGAAGGTCGTCCCCTATGCTTTAGACATAGGCTCTACAGTATGCTATGCCGTGTACCGCACCTGATGTGTGCCTTGCTACATATCTGGCAAGAGGGTACAAAGGTGATCAAGGAGTGGATCACCAGATAGCGGTCAAAATTATCCTTAGAGGAATAAGGATATGTTTCTCGATTATGGAGGTGATAAAGAGTTCGACGTAAAGATTTGCGTCGATGCAAGCTTAACACCTATCCGGATAGCTTTGAGTAGAGAAGCCGTATACGTATAGTGGAACAACCATTTGGAATAGCTCCAAGTAGAGCGTGGAAGCAACATTTACAATATGACCTAGAGATTTGCAAAGTACATACGGATCTGAATGTTGCAGACCCGTTGACTAAAACCTCTCTCAAGCAAAACATGATCAAACCCCAGAACTCATTGAGTATTAATCACATGATGATGTGAAGTAGTTTAATGACACTAGTAAACTCTTTGGATGTTGGTCACATGGCGATGTGACCTGTGAGTGTTAATCACATGGCGATGTGAACTAGATTATTGACTCTAGTGCAAGTGGGAGACTGTTGGAAATATGCCCTAGAGGCAATAATAAATTAGTTATTATTATATTTCCTTGTTCATGATAATCGTTTATTATCCATGCTATAATTGTATTGATAGGAAACTCAGATACATGTGTGGATACATAGACAACACCATGTCCCTAGTAAGCCTCTAATTGACTAGCTCGTTGATCAATAGATGGTTACGGTTTCCAGACCATGGACATTGGATGTTGTTGATAACGGGATCACATCATTAGGAGAATGATGTGATGGACAAGACCCAATCCTAAGCCTAGCACAAAGATCGTAGTTCGTATGCTAAAGCTTTTCTAATGTCAAGTATCATTTCCTTAGACCATGAGATTGTGCAACTCCCGGATACCGTAGGAAAGCTTTGGGTGTACCAAATGTCACAATGTAACTGGGTGGCTATAAAGGTGCACTACAGGTATCTCCGAAAGTGTCTGTTGGGTTGGCACGAATCGAGACTCGGATTTGTCACTCCGTGTGACGGAGAGGTATCTCTGGGCCCACTCGGTAGGACATCATCACAATGTGCACAATGTGATCAAAGAGTTGATCACGGGATGATGTTTTACAGAATGAGTAAAGAGACTTGCCGGTAACGAGATTGAACAAGGTATCGGCATACCGACGATCGAATCTCGGGCAAGTACAATAGCGCTAGACAAAGGGAATTGTATACGGGATTGATTGAGTCCTTGACATCGTGGTTCATCCGATGAGATCATCGTGGAACATGTGGGATCCAACATGGGTATCCAGATCCCGCTGTTGGTTATTGACCGGAGAACGTCTCGGTCATGTCTGCATGGTTCCCGAACCCGTAGGGTCTACACACTTAAGGTTCGATGACGCTAGGGTTATAAAGGAAGTTTGTATGTGGTTACCGAATGTTGTTCGGAGTCCCGGATGAGACCCCGGACGTCACGAGGAGTTCCGGAATGGTCCGGAGGTAAAGATTTATATATGGAAAGTTGTTGTTGGGTTCCGGAAAAGTTCGGGTTTTTCGGTATTGTACCGGAAGCTTCTGAAGGTTCCGGAGGATTCCGGAGGGGTCCCGAGGTCCGGAAATTGTTCCACCACGTCCAATACAGCAGCATGGGCTGTAGGGGGGCGCCCTAGCCTTAATGGGCCAGGGGCACCGGCCCCCCCAAGGCCCATGCGCATGGGAAGGGGGAAACCCTAAGGGGGAGGGCCTCCACTTGACTTGGGAGGCACTCCTCCCCCCTTGGCCGCCGCCCCCAACCCTAGATTGGATCTAAGGGGGCCGGCCCCCTCTCCCTCCCACCTATAAATAGTGGAGGGGTGGGAGGGCAGCCGCACCCCAAGTTCTGGCGCAGCCCTTCCCCTCTCCCAAGTACTCCTCCTCTCCCGCGGTGCTTGGCGAAGCCTGCGCAGATTGCACGCTCCTCCATCACCACCACACCGTTATGCTGCTGCTGGATGGAGTCTTCCTCAACCTCTCCCTCTCTCCTTGCTGGATCAAGGCATGGGAGACGTCACCGGGCTGTACGTGTGTAGAATGCGGAGGTGCCGTCCGTTCGGCACTAGGATCTCCGGTGATTTGGATCACGACAAGTACGACTCCTTCAACCTCGTTCTCTTGAACGCTTCCGCTTAGCGATCTACAAGGGTATGTAGATGCACTCTCCTTCCCCTCGTTGCTGGTTTCTCCCTAGATAGATCTTGGTGACACGTAGGAAATTTTTTAATTTCTGCTACGTTCCCCAAAAGGTATGATTGTTGTTCATCCTACGGACTAAAACCCTCCGGTTTATATAGACATCGGAGAGGGCTAGGGTTACACAGAGTCGGTTACAATGGTAGGAGATCTACATATCCGTATCGCCAAGCTTGCCTTCCACGCCAAGGAAAGTCCCATCCGGACACGGGACGGAGTCTTTAATCTTGTATCTTCATAGTCTTGGAGTCCGGCCAAAGATGATAGTTCGGCTATCCGGACACCCCCTAATCCAGGACTCCCTCGGTAGCCCCTGAACCAGGCTTCAATGACGACGAGTCCGGCGCGCATATTGTCTTCGTCATTGCAAGGCGGGTTCCTCCTCCGAATGCTTCGTAGAAGATTTTGAACACCATGATAGTGTCCGGCTCTGCAAAATAAGTTCCACATACCACCGTAGAGAGAATAATATTTAAACAAGTTCAATCTACTGACGTATTTTGTGGCGTGACGTCACACCATGGCCAAGCCTTTATTTGAATTGTTTTTACTGTTCCACCTCAGCGCGTTTAGCGAAGCGGTTTCCTTGGCACGTCTTGTCAAAGCAGAGATCTGTTGGGGAACGTAGTAATTTCAAAATTTTCCTACGCACACGCAAGATCATGGTGATGCATAGCAACGAGAGGGAGAGTGTTGTCTACGTACCCTCGTGAGACCAAGCGAAGCGTTGACGCAGCGTAGAGGAAGTAGTCGTCGTCCTCCCGGTCCAACCGATCCAAGCACCGTTACTCGGCACCTCCGAGTTCTTGACACGCGTACAGCTCGATGGCGCACCCTCGATCTCCAATCCAGAGAGGCTCCGAGGGGAGTTCCGTCAAGACGACGGCGTGGTGACGATCTTGATGTTCTCCTGTCGCAGGGCTTCGCCTAAGCACCGCTACAATATGATCGAGGTGTAATATCGTGGAGGGGGGCACCGCACACGGCTAAGGAACGATCAATGATCAACTTGTGTGTCCATGGGGTGCCCCCTGCCCCCGTATATAAAGGAGAGGAGGAGGGGAGGGCCGGCCCTCTACTATGGCGCGCCCTGGGGAGTCCTACTCCCACCGGGAGTAGGATTCCCCCTTTCATAGTCCAACTATGAGACCTTCCATGTATTAGGAGTAGGAGACTAGGAAAGGGGAGGGAGAAGGGAAGGAAGGAGGGGGTGCGGCCCCTCCCCTTAGTCCAATTCGGACTAGGGCAAGGGGGGGCGCGCGGCCTGCCCAGGGCAGCCCCTCTCTCTTTCCCGTATGGCCCATAAGGCCCAATACTTCTCCCCGGCGAATTCCCGTAACTCTCCGGTACTCCAAAAAATACCCGAATCACTCGGAACCTTTCCGAACTCCGAATATAGTCATCCAATATATCGATCTTTACGTCTCGACCATTTCGAGACTCCTCGTCATGTCCCCGATCTCATCCGGGACTCCGAACTCCTTTGGTACATCAAAACTCATAAACTCATAATATAACTGTCATCGAAACCTTAAGCGTGCGGACCCTACGGTTCGAGAACAATGTAGACATGACCGAGACACGTCTCCGGTCAATAACCAATAGCGGGACCTGGATGCCCATATTGGTTCCTACATATTCTACGAAGATCTTTATCGGTCAAACCGCATAACAACATCGTTGTTCCTTTGTCATCGGTATGTTACTTGCCCGAGATTCGATCGTCGGTATCAATACCTAGTTCAATCTCGTTACCGGCAAGTCTCTTTACTCGTTCCGTAATACATCATCTCGCAACTAACTCATTAGTTGCAATGCTTGCAAGGCTTAAGTGATGTGCATTACCGAGAGGGCCCAGAGATACCTCTCCGACATTCGGAGTGACAAATCCTAATATCGAAATACGCCAACCCAACAAGTACCTTTGGAGACACCTGAGAGCACCTTTATAATCCCCGATTCGTTGTGACGTTTGGTAGCACACAAAGTGTTCCTCCGTAAACGGAGTTGCATAATCTCATAGTCATAGGAACATGTATAAGTCATGAAGGAAGCAATAGCAACATACTAAACGATCGGGTGCTAAGCTAACGGAATGGGTCATGTCAATCAGATCATTCAACTAATGATGTGACCTTGTTAATCAAATAACAACTCCTTGTTCGTAGTTAGGAAACATAACCATCTTTGATTAACAAGCTAGTCAAGTAGAGGCATACTAGTGACACTCTGTTTGTCTATATATTCACACATGTATTATGTTTCCAGTTAATACAATTCTAGCATGAATAATAAACATTTATCATGATATAAGGAAATAAATAATAACTTTATTATTGCCTCTAGGGCATATTTCCTTCAGTCTCCCACTTGCACTAGAGTCAATAATCTAGATCACATCACCATGTGATTCACATCGATAGTTCACATCATCATGTGATTAACACCCATAGTTCACATCGCCATGTGACCAACATCCAAAGGGTTTACTAGATTCAGTAATCTAGTTCACATCGATATGTGATTAACACCCAAAGAGTACTTAGGTGTGATCATGTTTTGCTTGTGAGAAAATCTTAGTCAACGGGTCTGTCACATTCAGAGCCGTATGTATTTTGCAAATATTCTATGTCTACAATGCTCTGCACGGAGCTACTCTAGCTAATTGCTCCCACTTTCAATATGTATCTAGATCGACTTAGAGTCATCGGATCGGTGTCAAAACTTGCATCGACGTAACCCTTACTTACGAACCTTTTGTCACTTCCATAATCGAGAAACATATCCTTATTCCACTAAGGATAATTTTGACCGCTGTCTAGTGATCTACTCCTAGATCACTATTGTACTCCCTTGCCAAACTCAGTGTAGGGTATACAATAGATCTGGTACACAACTTGGCATACTTTATAGAACATATGGCCAAGGCATAGGGAATGACTTTCATTCTCTTTCTATCTTCTGCCGTGGTCGGGTTTTGAGTCTTACTCAATTTCACACCTTGTAACATAGGCAAGAACTCTTTCTTTGACTGTTCCATTTTGAACTACTTCAAAATCTTGTCAAGGTATGTACTCATTGAAAAAACTTATCAAGCGTCTTGATCTATCTCTATAGATCTTGATGCTCAATATGTAAGTAGCTTCACCGAGGTCTTTCTTTGAAAAACTCCTTTTAAACACTCCTTTATGCTTTGCAGAATAATTCTACATTATTTCCGATCTACAATATGTCATTCACATATACTTATCAGCTCCCACTCACTTTCTAGTAAATACAGGCTTCACTGCAAGTCTGTATAAACTATATGCTTTGATCAACTTATCAAAGCGTATATTCCAACTCCGAGATGCTTGCACCAGTCCATAGATGCACATTTTTGTTAACACCTTTAGGATCGACAAAACCTCTTGGTTGCATCACATACAACTCTTCTTTAATAACTCCATTAAGGAATGCAGTTTTGTTTATCCATTTGCCAGATTTCATAAAATGCGGCAATTGCTAACATGATTCGGACAGACTTAAGCATCGCTACGAGTGAGAAAATTTCATCGTAGTCAACACCTTGAACTTTGTCAAAAACCTTTTTCGACAAGTCTAGCTTTGTAGATAGTAACACTACTATCAGCGTCCGTCTTCCTCTTGAAGATCCATTTATTTTCTATGGCTTGCCGATCGGGCAACTCCACCAAAGTCCACACTTTGTTCTCATACATGGATCTCATCTCAGATTTCATGGCCTCAAGCCATTTCGCGGAATCTGCGCTCATCATCGCTTCCTCATAGTTCGTAGGTTTATCATGGTCTAGTAACATGACTCTCAGAATAGGATTACCGTACCACTCTGGTGCGGACCGTACTCTGGAAGACCTACGAGGTTCTATAGCAACTTGATCAGATGTTTCATGATCATCATCATTAGCTTCCTCACTAATTGGTGTAGGAATCACTAGAACTGATTTCAGTGATGAACTATTTTCCAATTCGGGAGAAGGTACAAATTACCTTATCAAGCTCTACTTTCCTCCCACTCACTTCTTTCGAGAGAAACTCCTTCTCCAGAAAGGATCCATTTATTAGCAACGAATGTTTTGCCTTCGGATCTGTGATAGAAGGTGTACCCAACAATTTCCTTTGGGTATTCTATGAAGACGCACTTCTCCGATTTGGGTTTGAGCTTATCAGGATGAAACTTTTTCACATAAGCATCGCAGCCCCAAACTTTAAGAAACGACAACTTTGGTTTCTTGCTAAACCATAGTTCATATAGTGTCGTCTCAACGGATTTAGATGGTGCCCTATTTAACGTGAATGCAGCTGTCTCTAATGCATGATCCCAAAACGACATTGGTAAATCGGTAAGAAACATCATAGATTGTACTATATCCAATAAAGTACGGTTATGACGTTCGGACACACCATTATGATGTGGTGTTCCAGGTGGCATGAATTTGTGAAACTATTCCACATTGTTTTAATTGAAGACCAAACTCGTAACTCAAATATTTGTCTCTGCGATCAGATCGTAGAAACCTTATTTTCTTGTCACGATGATTTTTCCACTTCACTCTGAAATTCTTTGAACCTTTCAACTATTTCAGACTTATGTTTCATCAAGTAGATATACCCATATCTGCTCAAATCATGTGAAGGTCAGAAAATAACGATACCCGCCATGAGCCTTAACACTCATTGGATCGCATACATCGGTATGTATTATTTCCAATAAGTCGGTTGCTCACTCCTTTGTTCGGAGAACGGAGTCTTAGTCATCTTGCCCATGAGGCATGGTTACTTAAGCATCAAGTGATTCATAATCAAGTGATTCCAAAATCCCATCGGCATGGAGTTTCTTCATGCGCTTTACACCAATATGACCTAAACGGCGATTGCCACAAATAAGTTGCACTATCATTATTAACTTTGCATCTTTTGGTTTCAATATTATGAATATGTGTATCACTATGATCGAGATCCAATGAACCATTTTCATTGGGTGTGTAACCATATAAGGTTTTATTCATGTAAAGAACAACAGTTTATTCTCTTACTTAAATGAATAACCGTATTGCAATAAACACGATCAAATCATATTCATGCTCAGCGCAAACACCAAATAACATTTATTTAGGTTCAACACTAATCCCGAAAGTATAGGGAGTGTGCGATGATGATCATATCAATCTTGAAACTACTTTCAACACACATCGTCACTTCACCCTTAACTAGTTTCATTTATTCGCAACTCCGTTTTGAGTTACTACTCTTAGCAACTGAACCAGTACCAAATATCGAGGGTTGCTATAAACACTAGTAAAGTACACATCAATAACATGTATATCAAATATACCTTTGTTTACTTTGCCATCCTTCTTATCCGCCAAATACTTGGGGTAGTTCGCTTCGAGAACCAGTCCCTTTGCGGTAGAAGCACTTAGTCTCGTGCTTAGGTCCAGACTTGGGCTTCTTCACTTGAGCAACAACTTGCTTGCCGTTCTTCTTGAAGTTCCTTCTATCCCTTTGCCCTTTTCTTGAAACTAGTGGTCTTGTTAACCATCAACACTTGATGTTCTTTCTTGATTTCTACCTTCATCGATTTCATCATCATGAAAAACTCGGGAATCATTTTCATCATCCCTTGCATACTATAGTTCATCACGAAGTTCTACTAACTTGGTGATGGTGACTAGAGAATTCTGTCAATCACTATCTTATATGGAAGATTAACTCCCACTTGATTCAAGCGATTGTAGTACCCAGACAATCTGAGCACATGCTCACTAGTTGAGCGATTCTCCTCCATCTTTTAGCTATAGAACTTGTTGGAGACTTCATATCTCTCAACTCGGGTATTTGCTTGAAATATTAACTTCAACTCCTGGAACATCTCATATGGTCCATGACGTTCAAAACGTCTTTGAAGTCGATTCTAAGCCGATAAGCATGGTGCACTTAAACTATCAAGTAGTCATCATATTGAGCTAGCCAAGCGTTCATAACGTCGCATCCGCTCCTGCAATAGGTGCATCACCTAGCGGTGCATCAAGGACATAATTCTTACGTGCAAAGCAATGAGGATAAACCTCGGATCACGATCCAATCCGCATCATTGCTACTAACATCTTTCAATACATTTTCTCTAGGAACATATCAAAATAAACATATGAAAGCAACAACGCAAGCTATTGATCTTACAACATAATTTGCAAAATACTACCAGGACTAAGTTCATGATAAATTTAAGTTCAATTAATCATATTACTTAAGAACTCCCACTTAGACAGACATCTCTCTAGTCATCTAAGTGATCACGTGACCCAAATCAACTAAACCATAACCGATCATCACGTGAGATGGAGTAGTTTTCAATGGTGAACATCTTATGTTGATCATATCTACTATATGATTCACGCTCGACCTTTCGGTCTCATACAACAACTTATATCTTATCACGTCTTGACCATATCACATCACAACATGCCCTGCAAAAACAAGTTAGACGTCCTCTACTTTGTTGTTGCAAGTTTTACGTGGCTGGTACGGGCTTAAGTAAGAACCAATCTCACCTACGCATCAAAACCACAACGATAGTTTGTCAAGTTGGTGCTGTTTTAACCTTCGCAAGGACCGGGCGTAGCCACACTGCAGTTCAACTAAAGTTGGAGAAACCGACACCGCTAGCTACACGTGTGCAAAGCACGGCGGTAGAACCAGTCTCGCGTAAGTGTATGCAGCGTAATGTCGGTCCGGGCCGCTTCATCCAACAATACCGCCAACCAAAGTATGACATCTTTGGTAAGCGGTATGACTTATATCGCCCACAACTCACTTGTGTTCTACTCGTGCATATTACATCAAACCATAAAACCTAGGCTCGATGCCTTTGTTGGGGAACGTAGTAATTTCAAAATTTTCCTACGCACACGCAAGATCATGGTGATGCATAGCAACGAGAGGGGAGAGTGTTGTCTACGTACCCTCGTAGACCGAAGCGGAAGCGTTGACGCAACGTAGAGGAAGTAGTCGTACGTCCTCCCGGTCCAACCGATCCAAGCACCGTTACTCCGGCACCTCCGAGTTCTTGACACGCGTACAGCTCGATGACGCACCCTCGATCTCCAATCCAGTAGAGGCTTCGAGGGGGAGTTCCGTTAGCACGACGGCGTGGTGACGATCTTGATGTTCTCCTGTCGTAGGGCTTCGCCTAAGCACCGCTACAATATGATCGAGGTGTAATATCGTGGAGGGGGGCACCGCACACGGCTAAGGAACGATCAATGATCAACTTGTGTGTCCATGGGGTGCCCCTGCCCCGTATATAAAGGAGAGGAGGAGGAGGGCCGGCCCTCTACTATGGCGCATACTCGGGAGTCCTACTCCCCCGAGAGTAGGATTCCCCTTTCCTAGTCAACTAGGAGACCTTCCATGTATTAGGAGTAGGAGACTAGGAAAGGGAGGGAGAAGGAAGGAAGGAGGGTGCGGCCCCTCCCTTTGTCCAATTCGGACTAGGGCAAGGGGCGGCCTGCCCAGGCAGCCCTCTCTCTTTCCCGTATGGCCCATAAGGCCCAATACTTCTCCTCGGCGAATTCCGTAACTCTCGGTACTCGAAAAATACCGAATCACTCGGAACCTTTCCGAACTCGAATATAGTCGTCCAATATATCGATCTTTACGTCTCGACCATTTGAGACTCCTCGTCATGTCCCCGATGTCATTCGGGACTCGAACTCCTTCGGTACATCAAAACTCATAAACTCATAATATAAGCATCGCCGAAACCTTAAGCGTGCGGACCCTACGGTTCGAGAACAATGTAGACATGACCGAGACCGTCTCGGTCAATAACCAATAGCGGGACCTGGATGCCCATATTGGTTCCTACATATTCTACGAAGATCTTTATCGGTCAAACCGCATAACAACATCGTTGTTCCTTTGTCATCGGTATGTTACTTGCCCGAGATTCGATCGTCGGTATCAATACCTAGTTCAATCTCGTTACGGCAAGTCTCTTTACTCGTTCCGTAATACATCATCTCGCAACTAACTCATTAGTTGCAATGCTTGCAAGGCTTAAGTGATGTGCATTACGAGAGGGCCCAGAGATACCTCTCCGACATTGGAGTGACAAATCCTAATATCGAAATCGCCAACCCAACAAGTACCTTTGGAGACACCTGTAGAGCACCTTTATAATCACCCGATTCGTTGTGATGTTTGGTAGCACACAAAGTGTTCCTCCGTAAGCAGGAGTTGCATAATCTCATAGTCATAGGAACATGTATAAGTCATGAAGGAAGCAATAGCAACATACTAAACGATCGGGTGCTAAGCTAACGGAATGGGTCATGTCAATCAGATCATTCAACTAATGATGTGACCTTGTTAATCAAATAACAACTCCTTGTTCATGGTTAGGAAACATAACCATCTTTGATTAACAAGCTAGTCAAGTAGAGGCATACTAGTGACACTCTGTTTGTCAATATATTCACACATGTATTATGTTTCCGGTTAATACAATTGTAGCATGAATAATAAACATTTATCATGATATAAGGAAATAAATAATAACTTTATTATTGCCTCTAGGGCATATTTCCTTCAAGATCGTGTCCCCTTATTCTGGGATTCTCATCAATACGGGCGTGGGTAACCCAACCGCGCCATTGATTACGGCGCTTGGGAGATAAGCGAGTTTTACCAGGCTGGTGGGGACACATAGTTTTCGTCCATCCATATAAGGGGATAAGGATCCACCTTTTTACCTACGCCTTCTTCCTCCTTTGCTTATCCATCTCCGCGCACTCGAGCTCCAACGCCCAAGTCCGCACATCTCACCTCAACCTTCTCCAGCCATGTCCGGAGCGGGAGGCAAGTGGATGGCCTCCTCCGTCACGGAGGGGCACATCAAAAGGCTGTGTAAGGCCGGATACTTGTCCAGCGACATCGCGCATCGGCTCCCCGACAAGGGGCAGCTCATCCCCACACCCGGGCCCCATGAGAGGTGGTGTTCCTCACCCACTTCCTCCGCGGACTAGGTTTTCCACTTCACCCATTTGTCCGGGGGCTCATGTTCTACTATGGCTGGATTTCCACGATCTGGCCCCGAATTTTATCCTCAACATCTCGGCGTTCATCGTCGTGTGCGAGGCCTTCCTCTGCATCCAGCCCCACTTCGGCTTATGGCTGAAGACCTTCAATGTCAAGCCGAAGGTAGTGGGCGGCCGCCAAGCAGAGTCCAGATGTGCCATGGTGGGCCCGATGCCCAACGTCCTATGGCTTGAGGGCTCCTTTGTGGAGACCATAAAGGGTTGGCAATCGGGGTGGTTCTACATCACCGAGCTGCGTGACCCTGAATGGGCAGCGACCCCCGAATTCAGATCTGGCATCCCCACACGGCTCACCTCCTGGAAAGAGAAGGGCCTATCATGGGGTGATTCAGAGGAGCTGACCGGACTCCAATCCTGCGTCCAAACCTTGGTGAACAAGAAGCTAAAGCTTGTCAACGTAGTCCAGGTCATGCTCATCCGCTGGATCCTCCCGTGCCAGGAACGGGCCTTTAATTTGTGGGAGTTTGATCTGACACAACACCAAACCTTGAGCAGGCTCTTCGACACTATGTACGAAGATGCCTGGAAGGTGTTGTTCAAGGGCGCTGAGGCTCCCGCATCCGCTACCGAAGATCGCGGATTCAGCTCGCGGCGTCAAGCCGGCGAGTTAAGCTATTTTACCCTTTACATGACGCTTATTTTCCATAGTTTGACTCTATGCGGGATCTAAACTCCCTTTACCTTTGACAGGCCTAGCAAAGCGTCGGGAAGGTTAGCTGTCTGCTCCTTGCGGAAGACCCAGCAGACGCCCAGTTAACGGGGCTGCTGGCTCCGGCGCCTTACGTGGTGCCGGAGAAGAAGGCCAAGAAGAAGGCCACGGGAACTAGGAGGAGTTCACAGCGCCAGGTGTTATCGGACTCATCGTCTGATGACTCCGAGGTGGACTCCTCCCGCAAAGACGAGGAGGAGAAAAAAGAGGCCTCTCCCCCAGCGGGGGGAGAGAGGAAAATGAATGCTTCTCAACGGGGAAGCCAAGGGTCAAGAAGGAAGGACCTCCCGGACTACTCCACCCACGCCGACGACAATGAAGAGGAGTGGCCACCAAAGACTAATCCCCTGGCGACTTCGTAAGTGTCCGGATACCAGAATAACTCATGGTGTTTCATCTGTTGCATAGAATCTCTTAACGCCGAATATAACCTTGCAGCCCGCCCAAGGACGGGCTCGACACTTCAACGAGCGGCTCCCTGGCGCCATCGGACGTGGATAGCACTTCACATCCGGCCGTCACCTCTCCTTGCGCTGCGGATGACGCCGAGGTGGTTAAGGAAATATGCCCTAGAGGCAATAATAAAGTTATTATTTATTTCCTTATTTCATGATAAATGTTTATTATTCATGCTAGAATTGTATTAACCGGAAACATAATACATGTGTGAATACATAGACAAACATAGTGTCACTAGTATGCCTCTACTTGACTAGCTCGTTTATCAGAGATGGTTATGTTTCCTAGCCATGGACAAAAGAGTTGTCATTTGATTAACGGGATCACATCATTAGGAGAATGATGTGATTGACTTGACCCATTCCGTTAGCTTAGCACTTGATCGTTTAGTATGTTGCTATTGCTTTCTTCATGACTTATACATGTTCTGTAACTATGAGATTATGCAACTCCGTTTACGGAGGAACACTTTGGGTACTACCAAACGTCACAACATAACTGGGTGATTATAAAGGAGTACTACAGGTGTCTCCGAAGGTACATGTTGAGTTGGCGTATTTCGAGATTAGGTTTTGTCACTCCGATTGTCGGAGAGGTATATCTGGGCCCTCTCGGTAATGCACATCATTATAAGCCTTGCAAGCAATGTGACCAATGAGTTGGTTACGGGATGATGCATTACATAACGAGTAAAAAGACTTGCCAGTGATGAGATTGAACTAGGTATTGGATACCGACGATCGAATCTCGGGCAAGTAACATACCGATGACAAAGGGAACAACGTATGTTGTTATGCGATTTGACCGATAAAGATCTTCGTAGAATATGTAGGAGCCAATATGGGCATCCAGGTCCCGCTATTGGTTATTGACCAAGAATAGTTCTAGGTCATGTCTACATAGTTCTCGAACCCGTAGGGTCCGCACGCTTAAGGTTTGATGGCGGTTATATTATGAGTTTATGCGTTTTGATGTACCGAAGGAGTTCGGAGTCCGGATGAGATCGGGGACATGACGAGGAGTCTCGAAATGGTCGAGAAGTAAAGATCGATATATTGACGACTATATTCGGAGTTCGGAAAGGTTCCGAGTGATTCGGTATTTTCCGAGTACCGAGAGTTTCGGAATTCGCCGGGAGAAGTATTGGGCCTTATTGGGCCCAAGGAAAGAGAGAGGGCTGCCTAGGGCAGGCCACAAGGCTCTTGCCCTAGTCCGAATTGGACTAGGGGAGGGCCGCACCCTCCTTCCTTCCTTCTCTCTTCCCTTCCTAGTCTCCTACTCCTACTACATGGAAGGACCCCTAGTTGGACTAGGAAAGGGGGAATCCTACTCCCGGTGGGAGTAGGACTCCCCATGGCGCGCCCCTCATAGGGTCGGCCTCCTCCTCCTCCCTCCTTTATATACGGGGGCAGGGGGCACCCCATGAACACACAAGTTGATCTACAGATCGTTCCTTAGCCGTGTGCTGTGCCCCCTTCCACCATATTCCACCTCGGTCATATCGTCGCGGAGTTTAGGCGAAGCCCTGCGCCGGTAGAACATCATCATCGTCACCATGCCGTCGTGCTGACGGAACTCATCTCCTGAGCTCGGCTGGATCGGAGGCCGGAGATCGTCATCGAGCTGAATGTGTGCTGAACTCGGAGGCTCCGTACGTTCGGTGCTTGGGTCGGTCGGATCGTGAAGACGTACGACTACATCAACCGCGTTGTGCTACCGCCGCCACGGTCTCACGAGTGCGTACGGGCGAACACTCTCCTCTCTCGTTGCTATGCCATCACCATGATCTTGCATGTGCGTAGGAATTTTTTTGAAATTACTACGTTCCCCAACAGGTTGGGTCCCAGAAGGGGCCCAGCCAGGAGGAGGAAGTTCTGGAGGTGCCGCGGGGTAGCCTTCCGGACTTTGGGCACGAGGGGGGTCAACCGCCAAAGGGTTCTGAGTTCGGCCCTGGGCCGGACTCCGTACCGGAACCTTTAGTGGTTCCGGAGTCCGGCGGGCGGCCCCTTTGTAAGAAGGGCGGGACTGCGACGCAGGTGACCTCCGTCCAACCGGAGGTGCCGGATAGTTTGGCGGAGGCGCTCAACGGCGCCTCCATCAACAAGGAGCACCGCACTGTTATGAGTGCGGTGATCCAGAAAGTTTAGTCC